>CM053411.1:55591446-55639745 GCA_028644305.1 Xerus rutilus
CTCAATATGTACTTTCTTTCTTTTTTATTTCCTATTTTGTTTTTCAATTCCACATATACTTGATAGAATAAATCTGGAGTGCCATTATATACTTTATATTGAACCTTTTCAGAGGGGACATTTTAAAGATTCTGTCATCTAGTGTTCTTCACCCTAAAAATCATAGTAAAAGTAATACTTTAGTGACTCCCTGCAAGCAATTATCTCCTGTTTCCTGAACTCTTATAAGTACTAAACATTATATTCTTAGCACCCCAAAACAGACACTGGCTTGTTAGGCCACCTCTCTGGTGTAGGCATTGCTTATTTCCTTTTGCTTCTTGACTTTGACTGGAGGAGTTTTTTAAACTCTGCAGTTAGGAAGAAAACATAAGTGCTATTTATGAAAGTAACTGAAGTGACACAGCACAATGAGAACCATAAACAGTATCTTACTCGTTGTTTCAAAGGAGTAACTAGGGCAGCAAGAGAATGAGGAATATAAGAAAAATAGGTCTTACTTGCTGTCCATTTGCAACCTGGTGGGTACCAGAGTAGAGGCTTTCAAATAAAGTAAAGTAAGTCCCACTGAGATACACAATGGCTAGTTTCCTGTTCCCAGGATCAATAGTTGGAAAACACCAAAGCTGGGATCTGAGCCAACTCTGCTCAGACTAGGGCACTACAATACCTCCACTTCAGGAGACTTCTGTATGATGTACAATGACATCTTTGTACTAATATTTTTGTATCTCTTCTGGTAGGGCTTAGATTTGTGTCTTTGTTTAACTGAGTCTGGTCTAGGGTTATGTTCAGTGTGTCTTAAACCATTCTTGCTGGGTGCTGTCTTTTATGGGGTTACTCTGTTCTCTCTATCAGGGTCTTGATTACTAATTGCAAAAAAAATGATCAATCTATTTATTAGTCTACAGTAGCTTGAAATCCAGGTTATAAATGTATTGCTTACCAACTTGTTGAGAGGATGAAGCCCTCCTGTACTTTCTTTCTGTAACCTGAAGGCCTCCAGGTATTTGCCACCCTGAGTGTGATTTTGCTGAGGGCTTTCAGGTACTGAATTTCTGTTTCTGAGCCCTCTGCTTGCTGTATTCATGGTCAACATTCTGTTGATTATGGGCCCGGGGAGGATTTTTTGAAGGGACAGACACTCCTGAATGCTGAGTCAGAGCAGAATACAAATAGTTGTCATGCTTGTTACGAATTATCACCGGAAGTATGCAACCCTTGTCTGGGTAACAACAGCTCTGGTTTGTATGCTTGAATTATTTTATGTCCACTAATTGTGTGGATGTTGATTTTAAAATATGCATGTCATCCAAACTGGTTGTCTAAAATTTTTCCATTGAAAGTGTTTTTCCTAACTAAATATTTTAGCATTTTCTCTCACATTGATAATGAAAAATTAGAAACTGAAACAATATGAAAATAAACATTTAGACATCATCTGAATAATAAAGATAAAATTCAAGCTGATACAGTGAATTGTACTTTAGTTTTTTTGAAAGTCAGATCTCCCAAAATGCATTTTTGACACATTTCATTAGATGTTTTACTAATTATAGTTTAATTTAACAAATATTTTAAGACTGTTTGCTATCTACTTTATCCTGAGCTGGAAAGTAGCATATGTAAAAAAACATATAAAAAAGGTTTCCCTGTTGAAGGAATTCACAATCTCATTAGGATATGCTCATATATAGCTGTATGCATGTGTGTGCATATAAAACAATTAGATAAAATATGTGTGTGTCAAAAGAAAGTATTTAGACCCAAAGTACAATGGGAAGTGACAATATTGATGGTATTTTGAGCAGTTTCTTCAATGTGCTGGCTGGTTTTCAGATTCTTCCATCTTAGCTGTGAGGTTTTGACTTGGTTTAGAAAAAATAATATCCTCAACAAAACAATTTTAAACCTATGGCTTTTTGGGTATCTACTATTATTGCTTTTGTCTCATGTAATAAAGGGGCAATGTGTTGCTTTATCCTGTTCTTATTCTGGAGTCACTGAGCCACTTTTTTTACTGTCCTTTCTGTCTTCCTGACAGTTGCATCTCATTTCTTATTTTGGTTTTCCTGACTGCATTCCAAAAGCCTGACCTAAAGTCAAGTTATTCAGCTTCCTGGGAAATACAGTTTCTTTCTTACTTTTGTCACCTCATTCTCCAGCTTTAGGCTTATGTTTTAATTCACTAATATTTGTGTAGTTTCATCATGTCCCTACTTAGGGATGACATAGGGTATCACATATTTTTTTTCTCAAAATTTCTTTGCATATTATAATGTTAGAATAGTAAGTTGCCAACATTAATGAAATACATTTCTTAAAAAATATGTGGGGAAAATTGACATAGTCTACAAATATAATATTCAGAATGTGTGCTATAATAAAAACTGAAACTGCATCCTTAGCTGAAAATTGTTGCTTTCTTGATGAAGTCACAAAAATCTATCTCATGCTATATTTAATGCTTTTGTAAAAAGTAAACTTTGGAAAAAGAATCCAAAAGTATGCCTAGCTGGAGTAATGGAAAAGGAGTGTGGTACATCATGAATCAATATAAGTTTATTTCTGAGGAAAGCAAAATGACCAGCACAGACAATGAAATGTTTCAAGCACTATAAAATGCATTGAGTTCCAGAAACCAGACAATTTTGTGTAAAATACCTTTCAGATTCATTTTCTGCATGATAATAAACAGTGGAAAAATATACTAAAATATAGAAAAATTGTATTCTGAGAAGCATATTAAATTGGAGAAATGATAACATCATAATTGATTCCATAAAAACACTCTCAGAAAAGTAAACTTGATACAGCTAATATGAGGCTTAAATCAGCATATCCAGCTATCAGTGGTCAATGAGAAACAACTGAAAAATTACATCAAAAGGTTTGGAAAAAGTCTTTAAATGAAGATCCTAAAAGCAAACCCTGAAATCACTCTGACATACTCAGTTAAGATGAGGAATCCTATTGTGTATCCTTATTTGCTCTTACAGTGTGCCTGCTGACTGTCCATGTATCCTCCACAGCTCTGCTCCAGGTAAACCCCTCCCAGAAGCCTAGAAACTTCAATTCTTTCTTGAAGCTTGATCTTGTACTCTAACTTAGGTTCCTTTGGTCTTGACATTTTTATTGAAATATTATTATTGATTTTATTTCCTGGAATCTTTGTAAAATAAGCCAAATGTGTGGATAAAATTTAACATACATAAATGTGCACATTTCTCAACCAGGGATGATGATATATGGCTTTTTGCTTTATGTTCTAAATGGTCAAAGAGATAAATGCCATTCAAGTTTCGCTCTATCTAGAAAACTAACCTTCAAATTGATATTTATAAGTATAAAAACATCTAATAATTATACTCAAACTATTTAGAATATAACAATGAACTCATGAATTGTTTTGAGAATTGAGTTCAATTTTAAAGTACTTAGATCGGTAAGCAAATACTTAAACATTGTCTATTTTCATGTTATTATCCAATTCAATGTTTGTTTCTCCAGCTTCATTAAATGTGTTGTTAAACTCATCCTCTGTTTTAGATTTCAATTATTGAATTTTTAATTTTCAAATTTTATTTATTTTAAAATCTATTTATTTTAAAATTCATTTATTTTGTTATTTGCTTTTTGTTCATATTTTCAAAACAGAACTTAACTTAGATATATTAAACACAATCATTTTATATTCTTTGTTCACAAAGTCCTCAAGTCTGAGATAGACTTGAATTTAAATTCTCGAAGATTTCTATATCATCTAGAAGAAAGGATTTAGGCTGGAAATCTGTACAATGACTACATAAATGATTTTGGTTGAGAATTTTCAAGAAAAACTTCTGTGCATTCCTCTGTACCCAGTGGCAAATGTTCAAGATGTGCAATTTAACTTGGGTTCATAAATTGATTTTTAAAACAGTTGAGAGAAGGGAGAAGAAATATGCATTTTTGCTATTTTTTTATATTTCATAATTATCTTTACCTGTGCTCTTTTCCCCCCTCTCTTCTTGATTTCAATTGCTCACTGTGGGCTATTTGATTTTAGCAAAATAAGAACCCCTTTAGTACTTCTTGTCAGTACAGTCTGCTAGCATTAAATTATCTCAGTTTTCATTACCCAAAACGAAATTATTTTATCTTTATTTTTGAAAGATAGCTTTGTTGAATATATGATTCTTAATTAACAGCTTTCTTTTCTTCTGTCTCTTGGCTATGTTATACTGTTAGCCATCTAGCCTGCACTTTTTTCCAATGCGAAGTCAGCTACTTATGTTTCTCTTCTTTGTGATGCTTTGTTTTTCTTTTGTTTATTTCAAGATTTTTTCTCTTTGTTTTTTAACTCTCATCATATATCATTTTGGGGGTTCATTGAGTTTCAAGATTAATAGATAAATGTTTTAAAATAAATTTTGGAAGTTTTTATGCATTATTTCTTTGAATATTTTTTCTTCTCTCTCCTCTTTCTAGTACTCACAATATGTATGTATTGGTGTACTTAAGATCTCATATTTCTTTAAATCTCTGTTCACTTTTTAAATTCTTTGTTCTTTAGATTGCATGATTTCTACCAATCTATCTTCATGCTAATTCTTTTCCTTTTAGTTCAAATCTACTTTGAACACTTTTCATGAATTGTCCATTCCAGCTACTATACTTTTCAACTCCAGAATTTCTATCTCCTCTTATTCTTGTTCCTTAAAAATTTCTGCCTCTTTATTGGTATTCTTTATTTGATGTGATCTGGTCATTATTAATTCCTTTACTTTCCTTTAGTTCTTTGAAGATATTCATAATGATTTCGTTAAGACTGTCTATTCGATTCAACACCTAGTCACTCTCATAGACAATTTCTCTTGTCTGATTTCTTCCACACAATATAGATTATGTTTTTGTGTTTTTCTGCATGTCCCATACTTTTTGTTGGAACCTGGATATTTTATGTAATGTACTATAGCAACTTGGCTCTGGCTATCCTGTTATAGGGCTTGTTATTGCTTTTTTTCTTATTTATTCTTTTAATCATTGACTAGAATATTAAAGTCTATTCCTTGAACACAGAACACAGTGCAAAGTTTCTCATGTTGTTCTTCAAGGGCACAGGATTGAGTATGCCCACAACCACCCTGGGATGACAGAGTTTTGCTGGTTGATTATTCTATTATTTTCAAAAATGCCCTGGGGCATAGATTGTTCCTTAGACTTGGCTAAACAAATTGGATCACCCTTGAAGAAATAGTTTCTGAGTTCAATTTTGGAAAGTTTGGTTTTTAATTTTAATTTCATTTTATTATTATTATTTTTAACCTCAAGAGGGCTCCTTTCAGCTGTCTCTTTCCTTGATTCTTTTAGGCAAACTAGCTGGCCAACAGTGTAGTCTTTATGTTCAATGAATCTGCCAATCTTCTCCTAATTGCCTTTTACCACAACTTCCGAGGGTGCCCATAGGCTTGAATTTTTCCACACTCTGCTGCAAATGAAGTCTATTTCTTTGAGGAGAGGTTAATAACTACCTGTGGAAGGTTGTTTCTTTGAGGAAAGGTTAGGAGCTATATTTTTTTCCTGCCTGCTCTCTTAAGCAAAGTCTCTGAACAATGAAAATTCACTCTCTGAAAATATGGTGCTGACAGTTTCTACCTCTAAAAGAGAGAGCCTGCCTTGCCTCTCTCTCTGATCTCAAGTCCAGTCATCCAGGGGAAAGAATTCATTAGCCAAACTTGCTAAGGTGGCTGTTCTTGGGCTAGTCAATAGTGGCCCAACTGATGAGGCAATGTAAGAACTCAGCAGCTCCTGTGGAAACCATGAATGAGCTCAGACAAAAAGAATTAGAGGATTGGGGGCATATTGGATAGTAGTTGTCCATGATATGTTTGTTGAGAAAAACAAAACACAACTCACTCTCCATAGGCCAATACTAGGTTAGTGATGTTTTCCTGATCTTGGTTTTAGTGAAATGTAAGCACCCATACACTTGCTTTGATGCTAAAAAGTACTACAAAGCACTCACTTTATGTACTGAAGTCTGGAATAAATTACATTTTTGGAGTTAAGGCACACAAATATTTATTTTCTTACATTATGATTTCCACTCAGTAGTGTTCCATCTCTATAAAACTGACAACTCCCCCCACTCAATAAAACTTGGGTAAATGTGGTAAAATGCTGTATAGCCACACTAAGAAATTATCAGTTTGTTCTATCAGAATATGGGTTTTATGTACTTCCAATTATGTATATGAGAAACCCCTAATACTTCAATCCTTGTTCCAGTATTCTGTGACCTTTCTCACTCCATCCTCTAAAATCTTGTTCCTTTTACTTCAGGGAATGTTAAATGATTTTTTTCATTCAGAACTGATTCGCTTGGGTAATCATTCTACCATTTCACTGGGGTTAAGTGAGTAGAAAGATTATGATGATTCCTAAGAAGGAAAATGAAAAAATAAATTGCTTGTGACTAAGAAGGAAAAAATTGAAACACAATTGCCTGAGTGTAGATGACTTAGGCAAAGGGGAAAAGCCAATTATCCTATGTTGAAAGATTACACACAGTAGTTTTAAAAGCTTTCTATTTGTATAATCATTTTGCATTAGTGTCGGATTGTTTATCTCTCTTTACATGTTCATATTGATAAATTACAAATTGTACTTCCCATGATAGTGGCACACATAAAATATTCTCTTTCCTTCATGTAAACACACTGTTTTATGACTTCTTAAAAGGCAAAGAGGGTTATTTAGATCATTTGGTACTTAATTTTTTAATTGGAGATATTGCTCATGTTTCTTTTCCATTTTGTTTTCTTTGAGAAAATTAAGGAGCTGTTTGGCATACAGGAATATTGAAATTAAAGAGTTAAAATATCTTCTAGTTTAGAAAAAGATCAGGAAGTGGCTCATATTTTTATATTTTAAACGTTTTGAGATTTTTTGCAAAATTATAAATACTCAAAATAAGACTGTATTGTAATAACAGCTGAATTAAAAAAAAAAAGGAAAACCACTAGCTAGGATTACGTTACTACTCATATTTTATCAAGGAGTATAGCCAAGTATGAGCCAAATCTTTTCAAATGTCAGATTTAAGTAAGATAAACTATATTTTTTATGCTTCGATCACTCCCAATTTTCATGGACTGCATTTGTGGGAACACTTCCAGTCAATATCCACCTCAATTTTTTAGAATTATCCCCTGAGTTAGAAGTGATTTTTAGGGTATGGAGAAATTTATAGGCTCTCTTATTATTAAATATCTTTTATAGGTACTGAGAAAGGAATGATAAGTTGAGAGGAGAGGGAGAGCCAACCTATACTTTTTCCTCACTGTTGATACTTTTGTCATTCATTCATCCATAATTGTTAACGATTGTGTTTCAGGGACTGAGGGAACATCCAGGAAATGCAATCATTGCTCTCATGGAACTTCCAGTTAGTGTGAAAGAAAACTATGCAAACCAGTTATTACAGTATAGAGTGACTGATGGCAGAAGTGGAATGGAAGTACAGAGCAGTACATAAGAGATCAGAGTGAGGGAGGCTATTGGTGGGGGGAAGTGTCATTGAACTTAACATTGAGGAATGAGTTGTTTTCTTGAGAGAAATGAAGAGAAAGGATATTTCACTTAGGAAGAATCACATGTGCATAGGGGTGCAAAAGCTAAACTCATTGGGGGGAATTGTGTGCCTTTCCATGGCTAGACATTTGTATGTCTCTGAAGAGTATCAGGTAAACCTGGGGAGAAACACTGTGGCCAAAGAACGATTCACGAGGTGTTAGAAAGCATTTTTTTTCTGCTTTGCTCATGAAACACTGTTATTATCATTTTCTTGATTTTGTGAAATCTTCCCCAAAGCAATTGTCTACTTCGAAAGACATCATGAAGTCAGATTTGTATAGCTTCGACTTTTCCTGATTAACCATCATTTCTCTATTTTACTTTGCAATATGCAGGCTAAGCCCAACTTTTGCAACTATTTCTTTAAGTTAATAAGTGAAATACAATTCCTTTCCTTCAATTTTAAATACCAATGAGTGCTATTGTGAATTGATGAACTCCTGTTATTTTTGAAATTACCTCTATTGTTATGGTCTGACAAATTACTAACAGGTACACATCACAAAAATGCCAGGTACCTCAGCTCATTTCACTGCTTTCCTTGGCATTTTACGCCCCCCCCCCCACCCATGATTACTGTCATTTATTTTTTTTCAGGTCTGTGTTAAATCACCATCTAATTATGCATCATCACATCAACTCATAACAGTTGAGCATGTCTCACTCTTAAATTCTAAAAGCAACTAACTCTGTTGAGTCAGGCATACAATGAGTGTTGCCACTTTTCTTGACCTTGCTTTACCCTCTGGGTGTTCAGGATTTTTCTGTTCCATGAGGAGTCTGCTCAGAGATAATGAAGGGCAGGGCTAGGGAAAGTTCTTTGTTTGTGTGGATAAGGTGAGGAATAAGGACCAAAACAGGAAACTGTTTCTCAGTTGTTCCATTGCCAAATTCAGATGCCTTTGCCTGTTTTCTAGTTTTGAATGCATGTATCTAATGAAAAGGCATTGGGAACTGATAGGAGGTTGGAGGTTGGATCTTGAGTTTTTGGCTCTAAGTTATAAATATGATCAAAATGCGTTGCATTTTGGATTAAAAATTCTTAGTATATTTGTGAATCAATTAATCTCTGTTGTGCCATTTTTCAGATGAACATAATCCACTTAATGTTTGAGAATAAAATGTACTAAATTATTGTTTGGTCTTAATATGTGGTTATGATTGGAATTTGAGTCTTAGAATTGCTTTGTTGGTACTAACTGGAAAATTCCAGGTGGTAATTTTCCAGGTGGTAAATTTACTAAGTCATGCAGAAAAAGTATCCATTCCCATTCTTTTCATTTAGAATGTAGAGACTAGGTTGAGTGGGATATGCAGGTGATAGTTCCCAGAATATTCTGGGGGTTCCATAGCTTTCTTTTTCACTTTTTATATATTTTTATTTTGATACATCTATTAAAATACTGAAGAATTTCAATAGGTTCATTTATAATCATAATTTTTTCTGGGATCATCACCTGTCCCCATTTATCAGCACTGCCACAGAAAAGTGCTACACTTTTATTTTTATTTAATGAAGAAGCAGCTGCTTTAACAGATGTTTCATAAATTTAGAAGGTGCCCTGAACTTCATCAGCAAAAGAACACCTAAATGGTCTCTGCATATACAGTAACTAGCATAATTACTTTGCTTTTTTTTTTTTTTGGTACTGGGGATTGAACTCAGGGGTACTCCACCACTGAGCCACATCCCCAGCCCTATTTTGTGTTTTATGTAGAGACAGGGTCTCACTGAGTTGCTTAGCACCTCGCCATTGCTGAGGCTGGCTTTGAACTTGCGATTCTCCTGTCTCAGCCTCCCTAAGTGCTGGGATTACAGGCTTGAGCCACCGTGCCTGGCAATTACTTTGCTTTTTTGACCATTACATTTCTTGAAATAAATTCATTTAACTCTCCAAATCAATAATCAATATATAATGGTAGAATACAAAGGCAAATTTGGTTTCCTTTGTGTTTTATCCTGAGAATAATTATTCAAAAATCAAAGGCTGTAATTTCTTGGTGCTTCTATAGACTTAGTATACAACCCATCATTGTTAAGTACTTAAAGATGAAGAACCAGGGACTCAGAAACTGAGCTAACTAGAAATGGCAGAGTCAAGATTCAAACATTAGTCTTGGTGGCTTCTAAACATGTTTTCTCATCATTACCTGCTTTATTAGCCAGGCATAGTTCCATGCAGATTTCCTGATGAATGGACAAGATGTGTTCCTTTATGATCTTCTGATGAGATAATGTGTTCAAGGGACTTGAGAAAGTACCTTTTAATAACCTCAGGGTATTGACATTGATTAGAAAAAGAATTGGAACTTGAACAGAGGCAATGGAGACAAAGGATTTTAGATGTCATGTATTCTTGGGCAATTAGTATCCAGTCAGAACACACTGGAAACTTGGGTCAATTTTCTGCGAAGGAAAAAGAAACTATGATGTGCTGATGGGGGTGACCAGGTAGTGTCAGAGGGTTCTGCAGTGTTCTAGAATGATTTTGGTGACAGGGATCTAACACTACCCCCTATGTCTATGAAAACAACTTCCTTCTCCAAGAGAAGTTCAGTATGCAGAAGGTTAGTCATTGCTTCTTATTTCCAAATCTTCCATGTTGCTCTGCATCTCTGAAGCAGTGACTATGCTGGAAGGTGGGAAATTAGAACACAGTTATAATCCCATTTCCAAAACCTCACTATCTTGTTCCCAGTTGGCATCACAGAAACTCCTGTTGTACTCAAGCAGTCTCAAGTGTTTTACTTTTTAAAATCAGTTCTAATCAATTATACACGATAGCAGAAAGCGTTTCTATTCATTGTACACAAATGAAGCAGGGTTTTTCACTTCTCTCATTGTACATGAAGTAGAGCACACCATTCGTGCAATCATGCATGTACCTAGGGTAATGATGTCTGTCTCATTCCACCATCTTTCTTACCCCTAAGTCCCCCTTTTGCCCCATTCAAAGTTCCTCCATTCCCCCCTCCCCCATTATGGATTAGCATCAACTTATAAGAGAAAACATTCAGCTCCTGGTTTTTTTTGATTGGCTTATTTTGCTTAACATGATATTCTCCAACTCCATCCATTTACCTGCAAATGCCATAATTTTATTCTCTTTTAATGCTGAGTAATATTCCATTGTATATGTATATCACAGTTTCTTTATCCATTCATCTATCGTAGGGTATCTAGGTTAGTTCCATAGTTTAGCTATTGTGAATTGTGCAATTATAAACATAGAAGTGGCTGCGTCACTATAGTATGCTGTTTTTAACTCTTCTGGGTGTAGACCAAGGAGTGGGATAGCAGGCTCAAATGGTGGTTTCATTCCAAGTTTTCTAAGTAGTCTCCATACTGCTTTCCAGATTGGTTGCACCAATTTGCAGTCCCACCAGCAATGTATGAGTGTAGCTTTTCCTCCACATCCTCACCAACACTTATTGTTGTTTGTATTCTTGATAACTGCCATTCTGACTGGTGTGGGATGAAATCTTAGAGTAGTTTTGATTTGCATTTCTCTAATTGCTAAAGATGTTGAACATGTTTTCATATATTTATTGATTGATTGTATATCTTCTTCTGAGAAGTGTCTGTTTAGCTCCTTAGCCCATTTATTTATTGGATTGTTTGTTTTTTTGGTGTTAAATTTTTTAAGTTCTTTACATATCCCGGAGATTAGTGCTCTATCTGATGTGCAAATACTATCTTTGGGTAGTATGTCCATTTTGATAATAGGTGGCAAAAATTTGCTTTCAAAATGTAGGCTCTCTCTTCACCTCATTGATTTTTTCTTTTGCTGAGAAGAAGCTTTATAGTTCAAATCCATCCCATTTATTGATTCTTGATTTTATTTCTTGTGCTTTAGGAGTATTGTTAAGGAAGTTGGGGCCTATTCCGACGTGATGAAGATTTGGGCCTACTTTTTCCTCAATTAAACGCAAGGTCTCTGGTCTAATTCCTAGGTTCTTGATCCACTTTGAGTTGAGTTTTGTGCCTGGTGAGAGGAAGGGGTTTAGTTTCATTTAGCTGCATGTGGATTTCCAATTTTCCCAGCACCATTTTTTGAAGAGGCTATCTTTTCTACAATGTATGTTTATGACACCTTTGTCTAGTAGGAGATAACTGTATTTATATGGGTTTGTCTCTGTGTCTTTCATTCCGTACCATTGGTCCACATGTCCATTTTGGTGCCAATACCATGCCACTTTTGTTACTATAGCTTTGTAGTGTAGCTTAAGGTCTGGTATTGTGATGCCCCCTGTTTCATTTTTCTTGCCAAGGATAACTTTGACTACTCTGGGTCTTTTATTTTTCAAAATGAATTTCATGATTGCTTTTTCTATTTCTATAAGGAAAAACATTGGTATTTTAATTGGAATTGCATTGAATCTGTATAGTGCTTTGGGTAGTATGTCCATTTTGATAATATTAGTTCTGTCTATCCAAGAGCATGGGAAATCTTTCCATCTTCTAAGGTTTTCTTTAGTGTTCTGTAATTTTCATTGTAGAGCTCTTTTACCTCTTTTGCTAAATTGATTCCCAAGTATATATTTTTTTATTTTGAGGCTATTGTGAATGGGGTAGTTTTCCTAATTTCTCTTTCAGAGGATTCATCACTGATATATAGAAATACATTTGATTTATGGGTGTTGATTTTATATCCTGCTACTTTGTTGAATTCATTTATTAATTCTAGAAATTTTCTGGTGAAGTTTTTTGGATCCTCTAAGTGTAGAATCATGTCCTTGGCAAATAATGATAGTTTGAGTTCTTCTTTTCCTATTCATATCCTTTTATTTCTTTTGTCTGTCTAATTGCTCTGGCTAGAGTTTCAAGAACTACATTGAATAGAAGTGGTGAAAGAGGACATTCCTGTCTTGTTCCAGATTT
This sequence comes from Xerus rutilus, assembly GCA_028644305.1. Lineage (NCBI taxonomy): Eukaryota > Metazoa > Chordata > Mammalia > Rodentia > Sciuridae > Xerus > Xerus rutilus. The sequence goes on from CM053411.1 coordinate 55,603,946, forward strand.
TAGAGGGAATGCTTCCAATTTTTCTGTGTTTAGAATGATGTTGACCTTGAGTTTAGCATAGATAGTTTTTACAAAGTTGAAGTATGTTTCTACTATTCTTAGTTTTTCTAGTGTTTTGAAAATGAAAGGGTGCTGTATTTTGTCAAATGCTTTCTCTGCATCAATTGATATAATTATATGATTCTTATTTTTAAGTCTATTGATGTGATGAATTATTTTAATTGATTTCCATATGTTGAAACAAACTTGCATCTCTGGGATGAACCCCATTTGATCATGGTGCACAATCTTTTTAATATGTTTTTGTATGCAATTTACCATAATTTTATTGAGAATTTTTGCATCTATGTTCATCAGAGATATTGGTCTGAAATATTTCTTTATGTGTCTCTTCCTGGTTTTGGTATCACGGTGATACTAGCCTCATATCACCCTGTTTGGAAGGGTTCCTTCCTTTTCTATTTTATGGAATGATTTGAGGAACATTGGTATTAATTCTTCATTGTAGGTCTTGTAGAACTCGGCTGTGAATCTGTCTGGTCCCGGACTTTTCTTGGTTGGTAGGCTTTTGGTGGTATTTTCTATTTCTTTGCTTGAAATTCATCTGTTTAAATTGTATATGTCTTCCTGACTCAGTTTGGGTTGATCATATGCCTCTAGAAATTTGTCTGTGTCTTTGAGGTTTTCTATTTTACTGGAGTATAAATTTTCAAAATAGTTTCTAAGCTGGGCGCGGTGGCTCAAGCCTGTAATCCCAGCACTTAGGGAGGCTGAGACAGGAGAATCGCGAGTTCAAAGCCAGCCTCAGAAATGGCGAGGTTCTAAGCAACTCAGTGAGACCCTGTCTCTACATAAAACACAAAATAGGGCTGGGGATGTGGCTCAGTGGTGGAGTACCCCTGAGTTCAATCCCCAGTACCAAAAAAGAAAAAAGTTTCTAATTGTCTTCTGTATTTCAATAGTGTCTGTTGTGATATTTCCTTTTTCATCATGAATTTTAGTAATTTTAATTTTCTCTGTCCTTCTTTTCATTAGGGTGGCTAAGGTTTTGTCAGTTTTATTTAGTTTTTCATAGACGCAGCTTTTCGTTTTGTCAATTTTTTGAATTGTTTCTTTTATTTCAATTTCATTAATTTTCTTCCTGATTTTAATTACTTCCTGTCTTCTACTACTTTTTTTGTTGGCTTGTTCTTCTTTTTCCAGGGCTTTGAGATGTAATGTCAGGTCATTTATTTGTTGACTTTTTTTTCTTTTAATGAATGAGCTCAATATAATGAACTTTCCTCTTAGCACTGCCTTCATAGAATCCCAGAGATTTTGATATGTTGTATTGGAGTTTTAATTTACCTCTAAGAATTTTTTCCATCTCCTCCCTGATGCCTTCTGTTATTCATGCATCATTCAATTGCATATTATTTAGTCTCCAGGTATTGGAGTAGCTTCTATTTTTTGCAAGGGGACGGGTACTGGGGATTGAACTCCGGTCACTTGACCACTGAGCCACATCCCCGGCACTATTCTGTATTTTTAGAGACAAGGTCTCACCAAGTTGCTTAGCACCTTGCTGTTGCTGAGGCTGGCTTTGAATTCGCAATCCTCCTGTCTCAGCCTCCTCACCTGCTGGGATTACAGATGTGTGTCACTGTGCTAGGCAAGAAGCTTTTATTTTGTTATTTGTTTATTTAGTTAGTTAGTTTTGGTACCGGGGATTGAAATCAGGGGTACTCCACCACTGAGCCACATCCCCAGCCCTATTTTGTGTTTTATGTAGAGACAGGGTCTCACTGAGTTGCTTAGCACCTCGTGTTTCTGAGGCTGGCTTTGAACTTGCGATTCTCTTGTCTCAGCCTCCCAAAGTGCTGGGTTTACAGGTGTGTACCACCATGCCTGGCTTTTTTTAAAAAAATTTTTATCATTTATTTCTAATTTCATTCCATTATGGTCAGATAGAATGCAGGATGGTATCTCTAATTTTTTGTATTTGCTAAGACTTGCTTTGTGGCATAATATATGTTCTATTTTGGAGAAGCATCCATGTACTGCTGAGAAAAAAGTGTATTTGCTTGTTGACGGATGGAATATTCTATATATGTCTGTTAAGTCTAAATTATCAATTCGTTTATTGAGTTCTATAGTTTATTTGTCTAGTTTTTGTTTGGGAGATCCATCCAGTGGTGAGAGAGGTGTGTTAAAGTCACTGAGTATTATTATGCTATGGTCTGTTTGATTCTTGTAGTTGAGAAGGATTTGTTTGATATACGTAGGTGCACCATTGTTTGGGGCATAGATATTTATGATTGTTATGTCTTGTTGATGTATGATTCCCTTAAGTAGTATGAAATGTGCTTCTTTATCCCTTTTAACTAACTTTGGTTTGTAGCCCACTGTATCTAATATGAGAATGGAAATCCTTGCTTGTTTATGTGGTCCTTGTGAGTGATATGTTTTTCCCAATCCTTTCACCTTCAGTCTGTGGATGTCTTTTCCAATGACATGAGTCTCCTGAAGGCAGCATACTGTTGGGTCTTTTTAAAATCCAATCTGTCAATCTATGTCTTTTAATTGATGAGTTTAGGCCATTCATATTCAGGGTTATCATTGAAATATGATTTGTAATCCTGGTCATTTTGGTTTATTTTTGGTTTTTAACTTGACTTGATTTCTCTTTTGATTGGCCTTTCCTTTAGTGTAGTTCCTCTCTTTGCTGATTTTTATTGTTTTTTATTTCCTCCTCATGGAATATTTTGCCAAGAATGTTCTGTAGTGCAGGCTTTCTCACTGTAATTTTTTAAAACTTTTGTTTATAATGAAAATTTTTTATTTCATCATCAAATCTGAAGCTTAATTTTGCTGGATATAAAATTCTTGGTGGGCATCCATTTTTCTTTCAGACTTTGGTATATGTTGTTTCAAGATTTCCTGGCTTTGAGGGTCTACGTTGAAAATTATCTGAATTGGTCTCTCCCTATATGTAATCTGATTTCTCTCTCTTGTAGCCTTTAAAATTCTACCCTTTGGGGCTGGGATTGTAGCTCAGCAGTAGAGTGCTTGCCTCGCATGCGTGAGGCCCTGAGTTCGATCCTCAGCACCACATGCAAAGCAATAAAATAAAGACATTGTGTCCATCAACAACTAAAAAAAAAAAAAAAAAAAAAAAAATTCTACCCTTATCTGTATGCTAGGCATTTTCATTATAATGTGCCTTGGTCTAGATCTGTTGTAAACTTTTGTACATTTGGCATCCTGTAAGCATCTTGTATTTGATTTTCCAATTAATTCTTCCTGTTTGGGAAATTTTCCAATATTATTTTATTGAAGAGATTGTGCATTTCTTTGGTTTGAATCTCTGTGCCTTCCTCTATCCCAATTAATCTTAGATTTGGTCTTTTGATGCTATCCCATAATTCTTGGATATTCTGTTCATGGTTTCTTACCATCTTTACTGTGTGGTCAACTTTATTTTCAGGATTGTATATTTTGTCTTCATTATCTGAGGTTCTGTCTTCCAAGTAATCTAGTCTGTTGGTGATGGCTTCTATTGAGTTTTAATTTTGTTTATTGTTTACTTCATTTCAAGGATTTCTGATTTTTTTTTTCAGAATCAATCTCTTTCTTGATATAATCTTTTGCTACCTGTATTTGCTTTTTTTTTTTTTTGGTGTGATCAATGGTTGCCTGTATTTGCTCTCCTATGTCTTTGTTGGAGTGATCAATTTTTGCCTGTATTTACTCTCTTATGTCATTCTCAAATTCACAGGCCATTTTAATCATGTACATTCTGAACTCCTCTGACATTTCATCAACTGGTGTTGTCAATGGATTCTGTTATTATAGTATCTTGGTTTGTTTTTGGCACTTTCTTCTCTTGTTTTCTCGTGTTGTCTATGTCTTCCTTTTTTGCAGTGCAGATCTGAGGTATTGCAGTTTCTACCATATAATCTTGTAGTGTCCCTGCAGATTATCTGTACTTCACCTTGGTGTTGGGCTTCTAGACCCTGGCCGGTGTCTGCTACGGTAACTAAAGATGGTGGTGGTGGTAGAGAAGGTAACTCAAGATAACAGTGGGTGTGTCCCAAGATGGATGCAACCACTTTCAGATATAGAGCTGAAAGGGTGGGACTTAAAATGGGTTTGGGCTGCCTGTTTGGAGATGCAGTGCTGTGACATGCTGTGTTGTGGAGGGAAGCTGCCTCCAGGCCCTGTCTGTTTTCCCAAGGTGGAGGCTACTACATGGGGAGGGCTATGGTGATGGCTTCAGTGTATCAAGATGGAGGCTGGCCGGGGAGTGACGCTTTGGTCTATGGGGAGCCACGGTGTGGTCCTCCAGTCTGCATAGGGGCTGTCCTGGACCTAAGCTCTCATACACGTCAGCAGGCATGGTCCTGGGCCTGACCTGGGCCTGGACTCTGGTACTGGTCAGAGATCTATGGGTCCCGGGCCTGGGCCTGGGTTCCTGGTGAGTCAGTGGAGCAGTCTTGGGTCTGGGCCTTTGCTCTTTGTGGGTCGGCTGGTCAGTGTGGTGGGTCCTGGGCCTGACCTGGGCCTGGGTTCCAGAGTAGGTTGGTGGGGGTGGTCCTGGGTATTTTACTTTTTGAGTAGGAAGTTGATTTTTGTTGATTTTTTATTTTATTCTCTTGAAATTAATTTGAGAAGAAAGAAAATATGGTTTTTAATGATTTCTCTTTTTTTTTTCTCTATTAAAGCTGAGTTATCTTATTGTTTCTCTATTATAGCTGAATTTCTGCTGTTGCCCTGATCCCTCCATAGGATGAGGTAATGCCCTTGTCGCATTTACTCCTGTCATGTTTATCATCTTTTGCCAAGTATCTACTCATTCAATATTCCCCCCATCCTCTGTTTGTTGATTCTTTCACTGACCGATTAATTCAGTTAGTCTCATTCAACTTTACTGTATTTATACTTTATTAAAATCTTTTATAAAAGCACCAATAATTAAAGTGGCTTATGTTTTCCATATGCATGTATTTATTTCTTTTGCTATAATAATAAAGAGGATATTATAGAAAAATCAGAATGTACAAGCTCATAGATATCCTGATGTTAGAGTACAAATTGATGTACACTCATAAAAGGCAATTTGGCAATGTCTTTCAAAATTTATAATCCACCTACTTTATGACCCAGTGGATTCACTAGCAGTAATTCATTCTAAATATAGATTTACATGTATAGGCAAAGACATATGAATAAATATGAAAATAGAAGTGTTGTTAAGCTACAGATAACCTAATAATTTACCAATAGAAATCTGCTAAAAATAGCTTTGTATGTTCTTTCAAGACTATTTTTAAATTCAGGAATTTCCCTACTCTTATTCCTTCAATATGAATTTTGTATATTAATTGAAATTGACAACAGATGGCTTCTGTTAATCAACTCTCCTCTTCCTAATCTGCTCTATTCTTTTTTCTCCCTACCTATGTTTAATTCTATCAGCTTTACATTTTCATGTTTTTTAAAAAAATTATTCATTCATTTATTGTTCTTATTATTTATACATGACAGTAGAGTATATTTTGACATATATATACAAATATGCAGCACATTTTATTCTATCTGGGATACCAGTCTTGTGGCTGTACTTGATGTGGAGATTGACTGTGGTGCATTCGTGCATGTACATAGGAAAATTAAGTCACATTCATTCCACTGTCTTTCCTATTCCTGTCTCGCTGCCCTTCCTTTCATTCCCTTTGGTCTAATCTAGTGCATTTCTATTCTTCTCCTCCCCTTGTTGTGTGTTAGCATCCACAGAGCAGATGAAACATTCAACCTTTGTTTTCTTGGGATTGGCTTATTTCACTTAGCATAATAGTCTTAGATCCATTCATTTACTGAAAAAAAAAGCTATTCTTGACACAAATTCATACATTTATGTAATATGTATGGTATTGAGCACATACCATGTGGCAGACAATGTTTGAAGTGTTTGCAGAGAAAAATATCTTCCCTCATAGAGTTTACATTACACTAAACATAGTATAAAGGAAACTATATAGGACAGGAGACAGAAAGTGATTTGGGAAAAAATGAGCTAGACAAAGGTATTTGGAACACCAGGAATTGTTAAGATAGATTTCATTAAGAAGGCAACATTTGGACACAGATTTAAAGGAGAAGAGAGACTTATGAGAGGTCAGTGGAGCTGGACTGAAGAATGAGGAAAGAAGAAGAGATGAAGTTAGATGAATAACGCAAACCAGATCATATGGAGCCTTGAAGAACATTCCAAAGACGTTGGCTCCTTCCTGAGATGGGGAACCATTGGAATGATAGAATCTGATTTGTGTGTTAAAAGGGGGCCATGCTGAGAAGAGTTAGGAGGAAATCCAGTTAGGAGTTGACTTCAATCATTCAGGTCAAAGATGATGGTGGCTTGAATGAATGTCATAGTGAAGGCTATAACAAGTAGATACAGTTGAGAGTAGAGCTGACCAAATTTTTTGAACAGATTAGATGTGGGACTCAGAAGAGTGGAGTCAAACGTAATTCCCCATCAATACAAATGGAGATGGACAAGATTGGGATGAAGACTCAGTGTTCAGTTTGGATATATTAAATTTAAGATCTCTGGTAGGTGTCCTAATGGAGACATTAGCTAAGCAGGCAGATGTATAAATCTGGAGTTCTGAAGAGAGGTCTGGTCTGGATATTTAAATTGGGGAGTCATTGGTGCTTGGTGAGTATTTAAAGCTGTGAGACCAGATGAGATCATGTAAGGAGTGAATATATGTTTCCCAAAATTTAAAGGATGGGGATGAAACATGGAGGTAGAAAGGAATATTGGAAACAATTTGTGAAGTAGGAAGGAAACAAAGGTAGTCGAACCAGGGAAGAAAGTGTTTCAAGGAGGAGAAGAGATCAACTTTATCCAATGCTGTTGGCAGGTCCAGCAAGCTAAGAACTAAGAAGTAGATCCTAGTGGTCACTGATAACCCTTAAAAGAGTAAAATGCTACCGTCCTAAGTATTATGAAGGAATTTTCATTTTAAAGATGAAATTGAAACAAATTATGGTTAAGATAAATATTAAAAACAATGCATTAGCAGTATAACTTTAGAAAAAATATACTCATTTGGAAGCAACATATATTTAGAAAAATTTAAATAATAATGCAAAGCAAAATAACAGATTATTTATGCAATAATTCTTTTTTATTGTCTCCAATTCTTAATATGAAAAGAAGACTTCAATACACTGAAAACCTATATTTAAATACATATTTGTTAAGTCACTCTACTTCTGTTTCTTTTTAGCCCATTATCTGACCTCTCTATTTTTGCATATCATTTCAGTATTTATTATTACATGTATTGGCAAGTGCAAATATACATTCTGATTTTTTTTTTTTTGGTACCAGGGATTGAACTCAGGGGTACTTGACCACTGAGCCACATCCCCAGCCCTATTTTGTGTTTATGTAGAGACAGGGTCTCACTGAGTTGCTTAGCACCTTGCTGTTGCTGAGGCTGGCTTTGAACTCATGATTCTCCTGTCTCAGCCTTCCAACGTGCTGCGATTACAAGCATGAGCCACCACGCCCGGCTTACATTCTGATTTATAATTTCTTATTTAATGAGTAGCATACTATCAACATATAAGCGTTCATACTTTGTTCCTTTACTAAATGATTTAATCAAGAGTTCTTTCCACATGATATAATCTGGAGACCTTCTTCGTTCTTTCTTTATGGCTAATGTTTCATTGAACAGATGACATTACAGTGCATTTAAACAGTTTTCTTTTGCTGAACATTTGGATATTTTTCTAAACTTCAACATTAGATAATGTTATAACTATATGTATTTCACATGTTCAAGCATATGTTTAGGACACATTCTCAGATTGCTGACTTGAAAGTTTGTAAATTTTATATGCATTGTCAAATTTCTCTCTGTAGGGATTACATTAGTTTGTAATCTCAGCAAGATATGCAAATACCTATTGCCTTAAGCCTTAAAGAAGGTATTGTCAATTTTTTGGATTGTTGCCAGTATGATAGATGAAAAATGGCATCTGTGATGGTTGAGGTTGAGTGCTTTTGTATTTAAGAACTATTTGCATTTTGTCCTTGTGAGCCTTCTAATTTTATCCTTTATATTTTTTTCTACTGGATTTTTCATGTTTTCATTCTAAATTTTAAGAGTCCTTTTATATATTAAGAGATGAATCCTTGTCTATGACATGAGTTGTAAGTATACATTTTTTAGCTTGGGTTTTTAAATTTTTTCCTTGTAGAAGTTTATTTTAAATGCAGATGTGTGCATTTGAATTTATAATTTTATTGTATAGCTTATATATTTTAAGCCACAGATTAGTTTCAAGATCATGAAAGAATTTAATATATTTTCTTCTAGTACATTTTCTATTAATTGGCATTTCTCCTGGTATGTGGTATGAAAAAATTTGATCTTTTCTCAGATGACTCAACTTCATTTATTAAGAAGTTTACCTTCCTGCCAATTATTTGAGATTTTGCCTTTATTGTACATCAAATTTCCACGTGTTTAAGTCTGTTTTTGGACTTCCTGTTCTATTGATCTGTCCACATAATACTGTCTTATTGCTTTAATTATTGGGGCTTGAGTGGATACTTTAATTTCTTGTCTATTCTCATTCTCTTTCAGAGTTTTCATGTCTACCTACCATAGTTTGAATACTTGTTGGATCATATGGTACACTAGTACTTATAAAATAAAATATAAGCTTAAAGAACTTCTTATTTTGTGGTTATTTAAATTCATTTAGTTCTCCATTTATTCCATCAGTACTCATTGAGTACCTACTATGTGCTTAGCGCCTTTCTGTGGATTTGGGAACATCAGCAAACAGAACAAACTTCTGCTTTCTTGTAGCTTTGTAGTTACCCACATTAGTCCTTAGTCTTTCAAGATAAAGTTTTATATTCTTCACATCATCTGAGATTATATTAATGCAGAACATCATTTTTGCCTTCTCAATATTTTATAAAGAAGAAAGTCTCCAAAATTGTGTGTAATAAAATTTATAATAATCCAGAATAGTACAGAATAGTACTTTGATCCAGAATAGTACAGAATTAGGAAAGTAGGAAGAAAAGAAGAACATGCTAAAAAAAAGCAATATACCCAAGTGACTACTTGGTTTTCCATGTATCTCCTTTGAAATTGTCTATTTAGGATCGTAAATTTTCGGTACTATGACCACAGGGCATTTAAGCAGCTGACAAGATCAAGAAACGATTGTTCCTGCACTATGTTAAGATTTTAAAATTTTGACTTTAGAACTGATATTAGTAACAAAATTATTATTTTTAGTTTAAATTCCAGATTTTTGTCAATTCTCAGAAGATGAGATGGGATATTCAGCATCAACCTCATCTATGGCTGAATATTGACTGCCAAACTGCATGCACGAGCAAGGTGGTTCTCAAGTTCTGCATCTGCTAGAGTCACCTGAAGGGCTTGTTAAACCACAGATTGGTGGGTTCTACCAATAACAATCACAAATATCTATGCCCCAAACAATGGTGCATCTACGTATATCAAACAAACCCTTCTCAACTACAAGAATCAAACAGATCACAGCATAATAATACTTGGTGACTTTAACCACCTTCTCACCACTGGATAGATCTCCTAAACAAAAACTAGACAAACTATAGAACTCAATAAACAAATCAATACTTTAGACTTAACAGACATATATAGAATATTCCATCCGCCAACAAGCAAACACACTTTTTTCTCAGCAGTACATGGATCCTTCTCCAAAATAGACCATATGTTATGCCACAAAGCAAGTCTTAGAAGGAATGACATTAGAAATAAATGATAAAATTAAAAAAAAAAAGAGCCAGGCATGGTGGCACACACCTGTAATCCCAGCACTTTGGGACGCTGAGACAGGAGAATCGCGAGTTCAAAGCCAGCCTCAGAAAGAGCAAGATGCTAAGCAACTCAGTGAGACCCTGTCTCTACATAAAACAGAAAATAGGGCTGGGGATATGGCTCAGTGGTTGAGTGCCCCTGAGTTCAATTCCCAGTACCAAAAAAAATAAATAAATAGTTGTTGACAAAGTGCATTGAAGAGTTTTAATGAGCAGTGTTACCACCTTGCAACCACAGGCTCAGTCCACTTGCTGCATAACAAAAATCAATTAGTTGAGCAATGCGGTGGCATTATTATGAAGATCTAGTTGGTGGGAAGATGGAGGACCATTCTCCTAAATTGTCCATGTTGCCAGGAGGCTGATTTAGGGATGGTTTATACAGGAAAAGGATGATGGCACACTGGTGGGTGGAGGTTTGTGGCCAAATGACGTACATTAGATCCTAATAAGGTCATGAGATGCTTTTCATTTCTGCAAACCTCAAAAACAAATACCATTATTTTCTTGGGTACTTTTGCGCAGTTGCCGACATATTACACAATGGACGGGCTAGAGGAGGCAGCGGCCCAAGAAACACACTTCACTTCACTGGTTTATTGGGGAAGACAAGGGTCAGGTGAGATTAAATAGGGAATTGGGCTCAAGATCTGATCTCAATGCTTGGCTTCAATAGTACTATTTAGTTTGTATAAACTTTTGCAAATTGTGTGTTTGTGAGCTACTTTTTCCCCTCTGGTAGTCACCAGCTATTTTCTGGGAAACAAAAAAATTAAAAGTTAGTGATACTTTTAATGTAAAATTAAATTTAGGATATTTTAACTTACTTTATTGGTCACTAGTTAATATCAAAGATACTTTTAAATTAATGTTTTACTTAGAGAACAACAGAAATAAATTCTTAGTGTGTGAGTTTGTGTGTACTGTCCAAAAAATCTCAGCAGAGATTTCACAGGGTAGTTATCAATTTATTTTAATATTTTAGGTGTTCATGGATCTTTATTTTATTCATTTATTATTTTTATGTGGTGCTGAGGATCAAACCCAGTGCCTCACGCATGCTAGGCAAGCGCTCTACCCCTGAGCTACAGCCCCAGCCCTGGTAATTATCAATTTTACCATTGCCTTAAATTGAATGTTTTCTAAATTGCTACCAGTAAGCACACCTTTCAAAAGGAAAATCACACACACACACACACAAAACCCCAAAGATCCTAGTGTATATGTGTGTATATATATTATTATATATGTGTGTGTGTATATATATTATATACACACACACACATAAAGCATATATTTGTCTATATATACATATATATGTATATATACATACATAAACATATATAATGTGTCTATATATTTTATATATATTTATTTTATAACATTGGGGGTGGAGAGGGATGAAGAAAAGGAATTCTCCATCAAGTAGTGAAATGATCATAGGTCACAATAAACAATTTTATTTCACTTAAAAATAGCACACTACTTCAGTGTTGATTTGCAGAATAATGAGGCCCTCACTGCATTCTCTTTTCTCTCTTTAGCAAGAATTCTCCCACCCCACCCCATGGCAACTTGTGGAACAACAGCAACCTTGGCTGAGTTGGACCTTTTTTCACAGGACCGGCAGGTGGACTCCAGCTGCTCCTCTTGCCATGTGGAACTGAAGAAGCTGAACTAAGTCTGGCCCCCCAAAACTGGCTTATTCACTACTAAGTCAAAATACAGCTTGAAACACAATGCCAGAAGTAAATATTTTGAATGACCTGAAAGCAGAGGTTAAACATGTTGACAGTGCATTGGGCTTTGCTGCCCATTTTCATTGCCTGATTTAAAGATTGTTTTATTCTCTGTGCAAATATTTGTTGACTTGGGAACTGATAAGAGGACAGAGATAAAATAAACCTTTGTGTGTGACCTTAATCCTTGGCTTATATTCATTAACATGTTAAAACGGAATGAGGTAATTTTTATTCTGCCATTCTTTCTTTCTTTTTAATTCTTTTCTACTGCTTTCCCTAGATGTATCTTCCATTGTTAGCACTCTCTATAGTTCAAAAGTCTTTTCAGATGTAAAATTCTCTCTTGCAGTTATTGTCTGGCTTTTAATTTTTAATGCTTTTCTTTTTTCTGCCCACACCTCCTGGTTGTAGTTTCCTTTTCCGTGGAGTTGATCTCCTTGGCAGTTGGCATTGTCTACATTATTTCATCCAACTCACATAAATATTGTCAAAGCACTCACCTCTATTTTACACCTTTTCTTTATTTCAAAGAGCAGATAGCTATTTCTCATGAAGTGCCTCCCTTGTAAATTTCTTTATATTTCCCTTTAATAATTAATCTAGTCTCTGTTATTTAAAAAGCAGTGCCATTCTGTCCTAAAGATTTGTTCTATGATATAATCTCATAAATTCTTATCACCCATAGAAAAGGAAAGCATTACAAGGTGTGGAGAAAGATCAAAAGGGAGGAAAAAAGCAACATTTCATCTATTATTTCTTCTCTTTTCTTTAAGACAATTGTGCATTGTTTTAAGTTTTATATAAATGTCTTAATTCTAGATCAATGTGCTTCCTAGCTTTCATAAAACTCAAATACTTAGGCAAATAATAATACTAAAATACATATCATAAAATATAAAATGCATATTTTAATGATGCTTATTTTAATAATTTACTGAAATGGGCTTATCTTGTGATATGTCCTCAGCATGTTATCTGCAAATTCTGGTCAAATTTTTTATTTTGGTTTTCATGGTTGGCATAAGCAGATAACTTACATAATTTATGCCTTCTAAGGGTCCAATCAAAGCATCTTTAATTTTATTGAAAGTTTTCTAGCAGGCAGAGAGGGTAATATTGGTGGCTTATAAATTTTTGGCCTGTTTGATAAAGTTTGTGAATTGGAACATAATTTATTTTTAATTTAATGCAGTTGGTTTCACCTATCCCATGCCTCAGATTCATCTGGAGAGATTTTTTTTTTTTTTTTTTTTTAAATTTGTGGTGCTGGAGATTGAAGCCAGGGGCTTATGCATGCAAGGCAAGAACTCTACCAACTGAGATATATCCCCAGTCCCATCTGGAGAGTTTTTAACACTACACATGCTTGATACCAACATCCAGTGATCAGTTTCAATTGACTGGGGTGGAAGTAGGGGGCAAGAATGACTCTTTTTAAAAACCTGCCAAGTTGATTCTAATGTGCAGCCAGATTTACAAACCAAGGATTTATGATCAACTTGATAGACTGTGTGCATAGAAGTCCAAGATCATCTTCAAGGGACTAGGCAAGGTATGGCTTCTTATCATGTCTCCTTTTTACATTTTTTTACTTTTGAATAATTTCCCTGGATTCCTAAAACATGGATTCAACTTTGGTTTCACAATAGTTAAGTTTGCCTCTGCCTTTTTTTAATTGTTGTTCGTTTATTTGTTCTTGTGTGTGTGTGTGTGTGTATGTGTGTGAAGAGCCAAATACATGACATTCCTTTGAGAATAAATGTAAATGCCCAAATTATTGATGAATATCTGGGTGAGAGGATTAAAGAGTGAGAAGGGCAGAGAGCATCCCTCACAGTGTAGAACAATGGAAGGAAGCACAAAGGCTTTTGTTTCTGAACCTGGCTAAGGGTACTACTAATCTAGCTATATTTATCATGTCAACCTCGCTTACAAACTTATTGTTGGCTGTCTGTAGAGATGTGACATTAAGTAGCCCATATACTGTGTTATTTATTTGTTTATAGGTTAATTGTTCAGAATATTGATCTCCTGGGCTCATTTTCCCATTCTTTCTCTAATACCCTTTCAAATCAACAAACATAAAATAGGACAGCTTCTTCCACACAGGAGACTCTTAAACGATGCAGATTCTCACCAATTGGTACCCTTTTGAAAAATTATTCTTGCAAGAAAGCATAATTCAGTATAAATATTGCTATCACTTCCAAAGCTACTACATGGTTTTGCGCCCTAACTTTGGGAGGCAAGACTGTAATCAGGATGCACCAATTTTTTTACTCTTTTGTCCTTTTAGTTAATCTGGCTGTATGTGCATGAAAATACAGTGATAATGGAGTATATGTCTATAGTTTAAAGTTGTTATAAAATTTTATAAATTTAAATCCAAAAAAGTATTTAATGACAAATTACTGAGTTAAGTGAGAGCTTCTGTGAGCCTCTAAATCTGCCTGAAAAAATGTAATATAAAGTAAAATCACAGTATTGCCATGACAGCCATTATGAAAAACGGTATGGAGGCTCCTCAAAACAAATAAAAATAGAACTACCAGTTGTGAACTGAAGTTCTCCACAGAGGCCGGGTTGGTATTTGGGAATTTCTAGGTTGTTTGGATTTTGCTGATTGAATCAACAAGATCTTGTGGAGAGATGGAGTAGATCTGAAAGCTTAGGTTTTATTGGACTACCTTTGGTCCTTTTTGGAGCCATTTTATCAGCCTCAGTGCTTGACTTGACATTTTTGTGACAACTGGGTATTATAAGTTCACCTCTGGCTTTTCCCAACCTTAAGTCTGGGAATGAGATGGCACTAGAATCCTATAAAGAATTTCTCCCATCTTGTTGAAGACAACATTTGGATCTTGTAGATTTCCTGGCCTCTGTAGTCTGCCTATTGAAGACCTTACCTATCTTCTTTTGGGAATTTAGAAGCTTGTGTAATTTACTTCATAGAAAACTATGTCTTTCATGGTAACTTGAATTCCTAGGGCATGTTTGCTCATATTTGACTCAGAATAAACGATTCTCTTATTTCTAAAAAGCAGAGTTATTTTCTATAGACATATATGATCCAGCAATCCCACAACTATATATATATATATATATGAATGAAATGAAATAAACATATCAAAGAGATTCCTGAACTCCCATGTTACTGCAACATTGTTTACACACACACACAAATGCATGATCTTATGCATGGAATCTAACGAAACAGAACTTGGAGTAGTAGAGAGTAGAATGGTGGTTATCAAGGGCTGGGGATAGGTGGGAATGGGAGAGATTTTGGTCAAAGTGTAAAGAGTTTCAGTTAGATAGGATGATCAAATCTGGAGATCTCTTATACAGTATTCTGACTATAGTTAATAATAATGTATTCCAGACTTGAAAATTGTTGAAAGTAGATTTTAAATGTTTTCATTGCGAAAAAAAGGTATTTGAGGTGATGATATGTTGGCTTGTTTTATTCATTCTACAGTTTACATATGTATATATAATATAGAGTTTATATGTATACATATATATATATACTTATCAGAACTTCACATTTTATTCCATAAAAATATACATTTTTTGCCATTTAAAAGAGATTCTAAAATATAAACAAACAAATAAAAAGGAAAAAGAAGGCTTACAGTGTCCCACAGCATTCTGAGCACTTCACAGAAAAAAATATGAATGGCCAAAGAAATATATGAAAAAATGTTCAACATCTCCAGCAATTAGAAAAATGCAAATTAAAAATGCACTGAGATTCCATTTCACTCCAGTCAGAATGGCAGTTATCAAGAATACAAGTAAAATAAATGTTGGCAAGGATGTGGGGAAGAAGTTTCACTCATATTGCTGGTGGGAGAGCAAATTGGTGCAACCATTCTGGAAAGTATGAAAAACTTAGAAAACTTAGAATGAAACTACTATTTGACCCAGTTATCCCACTTCTCAGCATATACCCAAAGGACTTAAAATCAGCATACTACAATGACACAGCCACATCAGTGTTTATAACAGCCCAATTCAAAATAGTTAAGGGACCTAGGTGCCCTTCAACAGATGAATGGATAAAGAAAACGTGGTGTGTGTGTGTGTGTGTGTGTGTGTGTGTGTGTATATAATATTACTTAGCCATAAAGAAGAATTAAATTATAGCATTTGCTGGTACATGTGTGAAATGGAGACTATCATGCTAAGTGAAATAAGCCAATCCCTAAAAAACAAAGGCTGAATGTTCTATCTGATATGTATATGCTAACACGCAATAAGAGTGGGGGGAGGGAAGAATAGAAGTTCATTGGATTAGACAAAGGGGAATGAAGGGAAAGGAGGAGATCCTAATTATGGGATCCTAATTAGAATAAGTTACAGACTATGTATGTCAAAATAACATTCTACTTTCATGTATATCTAAAAAGAATAAATTAAAAAATTCTTGTGAATTGGACTTATTAAAGACTAATGTCTAAATTAGTAGAGAGATTGGTCAGATAATGTCTATATCAGTCACAGTGAATGGACAAAATCTGGGGCAATTTCTGCATAAGAGCGTTAATGTTTCTGTAAATGCAGAAACAGATATCCTAAAGTCAGTTTTGTTAGTGTTCCATAAAGAATATTGTATTTTTATGAAATACAATATGCCATTTTATGAGTATGATTAAATCTCCCTCTGCTCGGATCTGTTTCTACTCCCTAGTTCCTTTATCCATTGAACTCATTCTAAGCCAGAAACAAAACTGTGGCTCTTTAGTAGTAATATGAAATTTTGACCTGTAGCTCCATGTATTGTTTATTTCCATAAAGTATTCTATGTATTTCAAAAATTAGTTATGAACATCATACTTCAGTAGAATAGATCTAGAAGTGTGTGATTGGAGTTTTGTTTTTTGCAATAATTAATATATTGTTTATTTTATTATTTCCTCTTCTTTCTTATACAAGATGTAGTATCTCAAACTGTATTTATTTTCATTTACCATTTCATTTTGGTACTGGGGATTAAACCCCGGGGTGCTTAACCACTGAATGACATCCCCAGCCCTTTTTTAAATTTAATTTAATTTTTAAATTTTGAGACATGGTCTTGCTAAGTTGTTTAGGGTCTTGCTAAGTTGCTGTGGCTGGCTTTGATGTTGTCATCCTCCTGTTTCAGCCTCCAGAGCTGCTGGAATTACAGGCTTGAGCCATCATGGCCCCACTTCATTTACCATTTCTTGGAAATAAGCATCCAATCCATAATGATTTTCTTCTCTACTCTTTTTCACTGTTGCCTGGTATTTCATTGCGTGAATGTACCACAGTTTGTTCCAATCTTCTACCTCCAGACACTAAAGTTATTTTCAATGTTTTATAATTATTGGAAACAGATTATATGTATGTGTTTTGATGGAGTTGAAAGTGTTTCTTCAGTAGGAATTCCTAGAAGGCAGATTCTTGTGTCAGAATGTAAACATATATGTGGTTTTGTTAGACACTGCCAAATTCCCCTCCATTAAGGTTGCAACAATTTGCATCCTGTATGAGTGTTTGTATCCCCCACTGCCTCATGCACAGAGTGCATTGTGGCACTTTTAAAATTTGGCCTAATTGACACAAAGAAATGGTATCTCAGTGTGGTTTCTGAGGTATTTCTCCTATTATGAGTGAAGAGGAACATCTTTTCATATGTTGAACAGCCAGGTGTACATATTTTGTGAATTGTCTGTTCATGCCTATTGCCAATTTGCTATTGGCTTCCTGAAACCCTGCTGCTTTTCTTATTTTCCTGCCAATAGCATCACCACCTAAGGAAGGGAACCTAAGTATTATGTGCAAGCAAAATCTCCCAAATGTTTATATCAGGCTGGTTGCTTAAAAAAAAAATTAACACAGTAATATAGATAATCTATATACTATCTATCTTCAGGTTTGTTTTGAAAAGACTGGGTTGGGACTTAGGTTTCTGCGTTTTTAACAACTATCCTGGTGATTTGGTGACCAGGCATGGTGGGAACTATTGGTAAGACTGGATTGTCCATAATGACACTAGCTTCAGTACCCTTTTCAGGGAAGAGAAAGATTGGCTAGAGAAGGGTGGGCTAGGGTTTAGTTGGGGAAGGATACCCATACTTCAGGAACATACCAGAACATCTAAACTTTCCTACACATTTTACTGGTCAGCTTTGTCCTACCTGGAGAAAATGGAGGTGTTGTTCAGCCCTTTTTTTCCTTCTTCTTTTAGGTAATGGGGATTAACCCCAGCAGTGTTTAACCAATGAACTTCATTCCCAGACCTTTTATTTTTTTATTTTATTTTATTTTTTAGACAGAGTCTTGCTAAGTTGCTTAGGCCTCATCAAGTTGCTGAGTCTGGGCTTAAACTAGCGATCCTCTTGCCTCAGCCTCCAGAATTGCTGGGATTATAGGCATGAGCTAACATACCCAGCTCTTCAGTTCATTTTTATTCCTTCAAATGCAGCTAGATCCCCAGGTATCTTGCTCCTTAGAGTTGGTAAGAACCCAGCATTAAATAGAATTCTATGTTCTTTATCATCTAGAGTGGCTGTAGATTGCCCATCTGATTTGCCACCTTCTTTACATTTGCCTGGCTGTTACATCTCTCAGATTTATTCTAATTTCTCAGGAACACTCAAACTCTGCTTGTTTGTGTGACCTGATATTCTAGATTGCTGATGTTGGTTCATCTTATTCTTTTTTTTTTTTTTTTAATTTTTTAATGTTTTCTTGGTTTGAACTGCTCCTTTTGCTCTGGGGCTAGACGTTCTCAACTTCTAGGGACAGAGACCACAAGTGCTGTTATTCTATGTGAGTAGAGTTCAGGAACAATAGCACAATCTGGTTCATTTATGGGACTGAAACACCTCTCCTGAAGAAGTGTTCGCATAACAAGAGTCCAATTGTTACTGAGAATCACCATTTGTGTACATCAGGTCATGGGGATGAATAAGTAAAGTGCTTTTGATTTGCTTCCTGGAGTGTTCACTGATTCATATGGAGTAGGCTGGGCTTTAGCTAGAGGTGGGACTATAAGGCATACATATGTTTTATTACTAGATGATAGTACAATATTTGACAGCTTAGTAACAGTTTAAGTCCTGATCCCCATTTTTTAAAGCTATAATAATTTCTGAATAAAATGTAGGTGGATCTCTAAACTGTAGAGCAATAGTTTCAATTTTTGGAAAGAAGAGAGTTATATATAATGATATTATTATTTTTATTTAGAAAAGAGATGATGCTCTGATTTTTCTAAGCAATAGTTTAATTCAAACAAAATTGAGAGGGTGCATTGGTCAAAAGAGCTGAGATGTGACAGTAGTGGAAGGTGAGGGGGGGAAGGTAACAGGAGAATAGAGTCCAGAGTTGGGTGACACAGGGAGAGAATGTGCCTGTATTATGCCCGATTTGGCTTTCCCCCCCTACTTTCTGAAACTCAGGCCTAATTCAAACCATTAAATTAAGATTACATTAATATCACTTTAAAGGGGGGTTGGGGGGTGGTGGGCCTTCCCCACAAGTTGGGGTCCAGAGAGACGAGGAAAAAGAAGAGGTCCCCAGGGAAGACGATATGGGGTCTCTCTGGATGGTGGTGGGGATTCGCGGAGCCAATCTCCCCAGGCCCCAGGGTGTAGGTAAAAATTTGCTCTGCCCCAACAAGACGCAGAAACACCCGGAGGGAGAAACAGGGACACTGGAGCGAGAAGCAGAAAACACCGTTTATTCCAGAAAGTGTAGAAACTTAAATACACTCTGGGACCAATCAGATCCAAAGGTCACAAACAAAAGGTGCTCTTTGGCAAGAGCACAGTCTATTAGCATAGAATGGGGAAAGATGGAAGGGAGGGGTTGAAGCTATTGGAGAGTGCTCCTACACATTAATATAGACCAAAAATTGCTCAGAGAACAAAATCCTAAGTGTGATTTAAGTTCGAGACATGGCCAAGGGTCATAGATAGTAGAAAGAAGAAATCAATGGTTTTCTTTCATAAGGACCCCCTCCCCAAATCATAAATGTTTAAATTTGAAAGGAAACATTTTCGAAGCACTTTCTGGTGTACAGTATGAATATTCCATTGGAATTATACAATTTTCCCAGGGAAAAGAAAGATTCCAAGGGAATCTTTAAAAGTCATTTTAGTTATTAAAGTATCATATCTCCCTTTCTCATCAACGCTAAGAATCCAGAATCTTTCCTGTGTTTTGATCAGTTTCTTACGGGGATTTGCCCTCCCTCTGGGTTCATTTCATTTAAGAGCTGATTAAAATTGAATGAGTGCCCTCCACTTGAGTTATTGATTTCTAGTCCTTCTCTAGAATCTCTTTCTCTTTTATGGGGTTCTCTCTTATCTATCTGTTTTTTCCTCGAAGACTATTACCTATCTGTAGAGATGCCCCCCCCTCGCATAGATTGTCTTTAATATTCTGCCAAAGGATATTTATTTTATGTGTCAGTTGAGAAATACTATTATGGAATAAACATGTCATTGTTAATTAAATAGAATGGATATTTAGGTCTTTTTCTCCTCAAAAGCTAGAAGGAATAAGAAAAATACATTCTTAGATCTGGGTTGGTGTGTTATAATGAAACTAACCATATGGAAACAAAGTTCTTAACATTTAATTTGTAGAATCCATGAATTCTTGCCTCTTGTAGTTCATTGTTTCACGTGGGTAAGGGTGGTAGATGAAGCACAGGTGCTCTACTCAAAAGGCCATGGTGGTCTGGATTTGCTTCATAGGAACCCAGTAGATGATCTTGAGTACTATTCAGAAAAAGGAGATTTGAGCTCATGAAGACCTCTAAGTTTTGAGTCAAATTCAGCAATATTTTAAAAAAAAGTCTCTAATTTAGTATGCACTTAAAAAGTGGTAGCTATGTTTGAAAAGCAGGGTTGTTCTTTTATTGGCTTATTCAAGAAAGATTATTTTTCATCTCCACTGAGAAAAGAACAAGAGAGGATGTGGTTAGGTTAGATGACAGAAAGTTTCCTTTTGGTTGCAGTTTATCTTGCGGTCCTGAGCTCTCTTTTCCATGAGGGAAGTGCTTTTTAGAGTATAGAGGTCACGGTGCTCTTTCTTCAGGTGGCCTTAATGTTGTTTTCTCTTTTATTTGAAAACATTTGTAAGTTGGAACTAATGCACTTGTGATTGAAAAATTTTAAAACCCTGGTAAAATTTTTGAGATATTTGATGACCCCAATGGTGACATGTCCAAAAGGATGGAAAATCTCTGAAAGGGCTTAAATTTCTGCTTGAAAATGAGAAAATAAAGATGGATTTTTAAAAGTCTAATTTATATGAAGAAAATTTAACAACTAACAAAACCATGCACACTATAAAGAAAAGTTAGTCAAAATTCGGTTTCTCAGAAATCACAAGTTCTCCATGGTGGAACCTAGGGCTAGAGTTCAATGGGGACTCAATTTCTTCAAGTAATACCTGCTCCACCTTGTCATGAAAAGATTGTGTAGAAGAAGACTCAAGGGCAGCCTGTCTCCACTTTGGCTATTATCACATGGTTTAGAATGAAAACATGAATGAATATAATCCTTTAAATTTGTTTATTTGAACTAAGAAACATGAAGGGACGTTGTTAGTCAGTCATGAATCCTGAGATCAAAGAGTCAGGATATTAATAGTTGGAGTAAACTTATGAGCCAGTACAAACCATAGAAGATTAGGATTCTCTTCAGCAAAGAGCCAAGAATGGAGGAAGCATTCTAAGAGAAATTGAGATGTCCCAGGAGGGAGATTATAGGGCTTCCTTATTTCTAGTCTCTTGAAACCTCTTGAAAATACACTGCTCATCTGGACACTCAACATGTTTGTAGTGTTCTTAAATACATTTCACTTTACTTGTGATTTTGCCTGCTTTCTTTGTAGCCAAGGTAGCTATATGAATCAGTTATACCTAGGCACAAATAATTTTTGCAAGAAAGTTGTGAAAAAGCAATATTTTTCACATTATTTTGTTGATTCATTGTGATTCTTCCAAAAATTCATTTCTTTCCAAAATATAATATTTACTACTAATGTGACTATTTTAAAAGGTATATGTTAGTGATATACATTTTTAGAAAGCTGAAAATAGAAGACATTTGGATATTTTGATCCAAACCAACAAACTAAAATAAATTTTTATTTGTAATGATTCTAATATATGTTATACTCTTTTCTGAGTTATAATAAGTCATATTCAATGATTAAAAGAGGGATGATGATAAGCCATTTAATAAAAGTAGAAAATAGCAATTATCTAAATATGCAGAAGTAACCAGATATTTGATGAATCTTTTAAGTTTCTATATGCACGGGCATCTCATTGACCTACACAATAAATAATTTTATAGAATGACACTCCCCCATAGAATACTTAAATGTCTTTATTTTAAAGCTTTTCTATTACTCTTGCCCCACTCTCATCTCTCCAGTAGTGGTCATGGCAGCTTAATGTAGAGGAGGTAGGGCTGAGGCCTGAGTCCTCTCCTCTGAATCTTTTCCTAGGCATTAACTTCTCTGATATTGTGTAGCCAAGATGGCTACACATACACATATGATGAAGCAGAAGTGTTTTTTTTCCTTTTCTTTTAAACATGAGTGCATGTATGGTAGACCCACGTAGATCCATATCTTCCCTTAGGCTTGTCTGGATATAGTTGATTCGGAGATGCCTGAGAGTTTGACTCTGAATCTGATTTTGAGTGTCTGCTGAGATAGATGAAGGTTAACACCCAGGTGGTGTGCTTGGTTTTCTTGGTATAGCATTCACTTTTCCTCTAGCCCTCTCTATCACTGAGGTATTCCCGTGAGGAGCTGATGATGTTTCCCTTTATTTTTCCAGCAGTATTGCTTTGGATTAGACATCCCATATATTGGTTCAGTATCTACCTAGGCATCCTTAGCCCATCTCTATATTTTATTCTGTGAAGGTAGAATGCTTTGCTACATGCTCTGAGGATGGTGGAGAGCTGGAACAGGGTGCTCAGAAGTGCCAAATCCTTTAATCTTTTAAGTTTCACTGGCCTGGGCAGCTTCAGCAGTATTCACTGTTCTTAAATCTCTAATCCAGAAATATTTACCATTCTTTTTATTCAGAAATGACTTATAAACTTTAAAAAATGTTGGGCTGGTGTAGTAGGTTGGTGGTAGAGTGCTTGCCTAACATGAGTGAGGCACTGGGTTTGATCCTTAGCATCAAATGAAAATAGATAAATGAAAAGCAAATGTATTATGTCCATCTACAACTAAAAAAATTAAAAAAAAACTTTTTGGAGAAACAGACTGAAAACTAAAACCAAGCATACCTTTGGAGTCCCAGAACTCTCCCCTAAACATTTCTTAGTATGTTCCTCCCTGGGGCAGAGCCAGCATGGGCTTGGGGATTCTGTAGCACACAGGCCTCCAGCCACTATTCCATTTTTCTGAAACTGCCAGTCTTCACAAATAATTATCTGGGCTTCTGGGAGAGGAAATATCCGTTATTATTTATCTTCTATCACAAACAACTGTAGTACCTACCTTATCTGGCTCCTTGGTATCTCTCTCTCTCTCTCTCTGATGTGGGAGTTGATAAGGGATTGAACAGTTGGTGGGAATTCTGCACTGTGCTTCTCAAGAACTGCAGAGGGATGTTGGCTCCAGTTCCAACAAAGGACAGCTTCTTGTCCTTACAAGATAACATATGTCTCTTCCCCAGAATATGAAAAATTTTATTTTACCCATAAATCAGAGATGATATTTATCTTCAACCCTCTACATTTTATTCAAGGCATTTCAAAAAATAAGAACTTGGTAAATATTTGATAAAGAATAAAGACAGAAATAGTTTGGATAATTTTAACAAAAAAATAAGAAGCTATACCGAAGTTAGAAGGGATTTATAGAAAGGCAGCAAGTCCAAGTAATCTGACACAATTTCCTATTGATATTCTCTGATGAAAATGAATGATTGGAAGATGATATATTAAGATATTGCATGTAATGTAACTTAGGCAAAGTTGTGCATTTTATAAAATAGTGGACAAAAAGGATTTTTGAATTAGTATTAAAGCAAACAGCCAATTAACAGAAATGTGTATCATGTTTTAAACTGTGCCTGTGCATAATGAAGGATGTAGTCTTTAAGTAGTTACCGTGTCTAGTGGGAGAGAACTTAAAGAGTTAATGCATAACAATTTCAGCAGAGAATGTTTCTAAAATGGGATAAGGATCTTCCTGGATTTAGGAAGGGCTAGGTATCTACAGTATGTACCATTTCAGTTTGTCTGTTTTTTAAAAAAAACTCATTTGACTTTTAAAAAATTTGTTCTTTTTAGTTATACAAGAGAGTAGAATGTATTTTGGCAAATAATACATATATAGAGTATAATGAATTTTATTTAGGATCCTACTCTTGTGATTGTGCATGATGTGGAGTTATCCTGGTTATGTATTGAAATATAAGGCCAGAATGTTATGCCCAATTAGTTCTACTGTATTTCCTATTCCCCTCCCCCCTCTCTTCCCTTCGTTTCCCTTTGTCTAATCCACTGGATTTTTATTATTCTCCTCACCAACCTCTCTTGTTTTGGGTTAGCTTCCACAAATCAGAAAGAATATTCAGCATTTGGTTTTTGGGATTGGCCTATTTCACTTAGCATGATATTTTCCAGTTCCTCCATTTACCTGAAAATGCCATAAATTCATTCTTCTTTATGGCTGAGTAATATTCCATTGTGTATATACATATCACATTTTCTTTATTCATTTATCCATTGAAGGACATCTAGATTTTTATTTGACTTGAATTGACAAATCAGTTTGCTGTTTTGGAGCCATGGAAACAGAGTTGTAATGTGCTATTGGATGAGACAAAATAAATGTAGATGGGCTTTGATGTTTATGAAATTTTTTATGTTTCATGAGGCTGCTTGTGGGATTGACTTGCTTAGTGCAATTATTAGTGAACATTTCCTTAAAGTTTCCTCAGTACTTTTTTTTTTTGAAATGGAGAATTATATTTGGAGTATGGCAGATTTTAGAAAAATTTGGAGAAAAAGGAGTTATTAATTTCTGCTTACTGTATATATCCAGCCCTTCCTAAATCCAGGAAAATCCTTATCCCTTAGAAACATTCTCTACTGAAATTGTGCATTAACTCTTTAAGTTCTCTCCCACTAGACATGGTAACTACTTAAATACTACATCCTAGTTAGGTTTGCATTATCAGTAACTATCACAGAGCCTGGGACATAGTATGCACACAACAATGGCTAAAAGCATGACTAAATAATTATTAGCTCCCACACAAGTCTTCTAACCCTAACCCTGACATTTTCTGTATTTGATCCTAGTTACCTAAGTGCTCCTGAAATTTCTGATTTCTTCCTAAGTCCTGATGAGATTACTCTTTCCTGACTACTGGGTGATTTCTTAATTTGTATTAGGATTGTCTCCTGAAATGCATCTTGCTTGCTGGTGGTGGTGATAATTTCCAAGGTTTGCTAGCCTAATATGTAGAGACTAAGACTTAATTACATGAATACTACTAACTTGTTTGCAGGCCCGTTTCAAACTGGACGTGATCTCCTAAGGAACTATTGCAAAGCCAGTTGTGTGACCATGACTTTATCTTGGGAGGGTTTTGAGTCCATGCTGGTGACAGGAGTCTCAACTAAGGCAGAATCTTTGAAAATTGCTATCAGTAAAAAATGTGCTTCGTCTTTCATGCAGATGCTGGAATTTTTACTGCTGGGATCTGTTTCAGCTCATAGGAGGCCAGTCTTAGTCATGCAACTCCAGAACAATTTGTCCCTGAACTCCTTCTTTGGCCCACAAGTAGACAGGAAGTTAAGATAATGTTCAAGCTGCCTCAAGCTACGCTGGAATAGGATAGTCTTTGGCACACTTCTCTTGCTACTCTTCTGTCCACTAAGAACTTGCAGCCTGAGCATTTCTTGGGAGGCTGAGAGACTATCAACATGCACAAATCTTATTGCTCCATTGGTCAAGTTTTCGCTTTGGACTAGTCATCTGCCCTATTTCACCCCTTTAAGACTATGTTGTCTACTATATGGATTGATCAAGAAAATTGGACAGTAAATGTTTAATATGCGCTACAAATTTCATGTCCTGTGTATTGTATTGAAACATCCTCAGACCAATAAATACATTTCCAGAGATTATTGTACTATGTGGTGTTCTTCTGAATAAAGTGTAAAGGAATATGAACAAATAAAAAAAATGGTTGGGCTTTGAATAAGCTATTAAATCTATTGACTCTCCTGAGTGACATGGTTGATAACTTGTGATGAAACACAAACATCTATTGTGGGAAATATTTCAAAGAATTAATCAGAATTTTTATTTGAAAAGGAAAAGGTAATATTTGAAAGATTCAGATAACTGTAATGAAGGTGTATTTGTTTCCCAGTGAGGACCTTTTGGTCACCTCTTGATAATGTGAGCTTATTCAAGGAAGGAAAGAATGGTGGACATTTATTGCATCTAACAGCTCTTATCTATGTGTTACGTCAGGGATTTGGAGACTACCAAAAAAAATCAACCTCTGTTAATTTATTCCTTTTTGATTATGTTTCTAATGATAATTATTCCAAATTTGTCCAATTTCTTTCAAAATATCAACACATTTACCTTTCTTTAGCAGATAGCAGGAATTGTCATGTTACTGAAGTAACTATAGATATCTCACAAATTATCTGAATGTCAAATTTTTTTTTGCATTTTTACCAAATTTTTCTATTTCTCTAAGATTTTGGAAAAAGAAATATCTGTTCTTGGCAAGACTAATTGTCTACTTTTGTACCAAATTTCATCCCCAGCCTCTAATAAGACAGTGTTACGTAGTCAGGTGCTATATTGTGTACAACCTCAGGTCTCTTGTCAAATAATTATTCATCTGCCTCCCAGATCACTTAATATTATAGAGATACATCTCTTCCATTTCACTGCAGAACTCATTAGGACAACTTGAGTACTGCTTGTTATTTCTTACAACTGTAACCTAGCCTTTCCTTAATGAATTTCCCTCAATCTTGGATTCTCAACATTTTATTAAAGATTTTATTTTTTTTCTTTTAGTATTAACAATAATCTCTTAATTACTCCTATTCTGTCTTCTTAGGCTTCATCCTCCTCAATCTCCTCACAATAGCAATGTATGGAGCAATTAATCTCTTCTTCAATAGTTTTTGCTTCCATAACAAGATATGTTTTCTAAATTTTCTACATTTTAAAAATAATGGCTTTATTGAGGTGTCACTGATATGTCACTTGAATGATTTAGTGAGTGGATTATGAATGGAAATTGTGCCTGCCATTCCAAGACTGTTCCGTAGACACCTGCAATGCTATATTCCACCCTGTCTCCCTTTTTGGCTTGATTGTGAATGTCTAAACAACAAGTTAAAGATGGCAGAAGGAGTAGATGAAAGGAAGAATGGGAGTCTGAGTCCTAGAATCACTGATTGGAGGGGACCTACTGGCACACAGGAGTACTTCCTTGTACTTAATGTGGGCAAGACATACACACATTTATGTGTAAGTCATTGTACACTTTGGGTTTTATAGTAGAAGCTAGTGTTACTTTAACTAATGTAAGAATGATACTATCAACTTATAAACACTCCAGCAGCATATAGAATCAGCTGTTTCAACATTGAATAATATCAATATTTATTTGCCAAATTCATTATTGAGACACAGTCTACTTAATTTTCTTTACTTGTGTAACTAGACATTTTTATTTGCCACTTGTAATTTATTTATTTATTTTACAAATTGCTTAATTGGGTCCTTGTTAATGTTCCTCTGAATGCGTTTGTCTTTTCCTTGTTGATTCTTTGCACTTTAAGGACATGACACATTATCCTGTCAAATGGGTTGCAAATACTTTTTCATAATTTTGCACTTTGTCATAATTTTTACTGAACAGACATTTGATAGTTTTACATAGAAAATTCCTATGTAGTTCCCCTTTACCATTTCTATCTTTCGTATAATTTCCAAACAGTTCTTTCTCATCCTGGAATTACATTCCAGCACTTTCAGAAATTTTGTAAAAATGTCTCATTACTTAATCAATTGGCAGTTTAGTTTAGCGTGAATTTATGTTTTTCTCTAAAAGTTCAAAAATCTTATGGTAGGCATTTAATGAATATTTTAAAATTTAATGATTTCTTCTTATAAATTTAAGGTTAGGTTAGATCATCAATTCTTACAGGCAATCCTTGGACCAGTATCAAACTTGTTAGAAAGGCAAACTCTTGGGTCTCACCCCAGATCTATGGAAGGGCCCAGCAATCTGTTTAACAATCTGTCAAAGTGATTCTAATATATTTTCAAGTTGACAGTCCCTGGAATAGATACTACTTCTAGCCTAAATATCTTAGGAATACTGCACATGTTTCCATGTTAACAAAGCCCACTTCTGTGGAAACATGATTCATTCCTTATTTTCAGCAGTGTGAGGAGTAGAAAAGAGTATGCCCAAGGCCAGCCCTACTGGGGCAAAACCATGATTGCAATGAAGGTCATATCCCTTGGGCCTCAGCCTCTATTTTGTGTGTCCAATCACCCAGGGCTGCTTGTTTCCCTCAGATACTCTGACTTCTCAAGAAAGCTTCCTGAAGAACATCCCAGATTTTGCTGGGGCAAATCTCTCTTTCCCAAGATGAAATCTTGTTCCAGTCTTCTGATGTTGAGGAGCGTTCCAACCACCCCAGGATTCAGATGTGTCAAGGGTCATACTCACATGAAGATCCTGCAGCCCCAAACAGCTAGGCAGATCTGTGGTCTGTACCAGGGCGTTCACATAGTGCTCCTTATAGCTGTCATCTGTCAGTCCTCTTGTCCTGTCCTTGGCGTCCCTGGACCTGGTCCTGCGATCCTCTGGGCTTAGAGACCCTTAAGATTGTGTTCCAGTAATCTGAGAGATAGTAGAATCTATGCAAGCATTCTTCATTTATATTCCTCTAATTCTGTCTACACTTGTCTAACTTGAAATATTAATATTATTAATAATATTAATAATTAATATTATTATTATTAATATTATGCTTCTCTTTAGTCCTTTGTGCACATGAAAAGCCCATCAGGAAGAATTTAATAGACATTAGACCCTAAAGGGGATTTGTCCTTTAATGGCATAATATTTATTTCTCTCCACCTTGAGTTGAAGAGGGATCAATCTTTTTTTTTTTCTTAAAATAACAAATACTTCTTTTTTTTTTTTTTAGTTGTTGATGGATCTTTATTTTATTTATTTATTATTTATATGTGGTGCTGAGGATCGAACCCAGTGCCTCATGCATGCCAGGCAAGCGCTCTACCACTGAGCTACAGCCCCGGAGGGATCAATCTTCAGAAAAAACCCTTAGTTTCTACTTCCTGAAGATCAGGTGGGAAAATATTTCAATTATAACGGGGGGGACTAGAATGGTGGCAGTGAGCCCTTGTCATATTTCTTTAAGAATGGGCTAAGGGACTTCTTATTATGCAGAAAAAAAAAAAGTCTCATAGAACAGGTTGGGGGCTCAAACTCTTTGGACCCAACTCAAGCTGCTCCTAAGTACATACTCCTCTGATGTCAATGTCAAGGATGTAGTGGTTGTAGTAAATATGCTTTTGTGAAAGGGAATGGTGAGTGAGATTTGGGTCATAGGCATGGGCATTTAAGGAAGAGAAATAAGAGAATGCCCTTAACAAGCACAGCCCAGGCCTACTTGTCTTTTTTGAGTGTGTGTATGTGTATTCATACATTGACAAGTTCCAGGGTGTATTGTGGTTTTACTGGGAGATCAGAAATGCCAAGCCCATTTCTTGGTGGTAGGACATTATGGCACAGCTACTGGCCTTGGAGAATACCCTGACTTGGGAGGCAAGAAGGGCAATCTGCTTTAACACCCAGGTTCACATTTGGAGAGGAATGTTCCCTTAGGACCCGACCACACACTGATTCGCTTCAGTTTCCAGCACCGTTAAGATTAAGGAAATGGGTTTGAGGGTGGGGTGGAGAGAGAGGAAGATAATTGGCAGGCAGAATATGCTGATCTTTTCACATGCTCCTCTTACTTCCTCTCTGCAGTGGCAGTTGGATTTGCTCCTGTCTTCTTTCCTCTCTGTCTGGAGCTGATGCGGGTTGTCTGCAGTGGGTGTCAAAGCCACCTTGCACAGGCAGTGGCGTTCCTAGCCTTGACATCTCATCCCTCATCTTTCTTTGGATCTCATCAACCTACAGGATCTGCTCTGCCAACAGCTAATAGCAAAATGACTGTGGGAAAGGCAATGACAGCAATAGCTGCTCAGCATTTGCTTTTTTGACTTTTCTTTTTAACATTTCTTTTTTTTTGCTGCACATAAAATTCCAGACTTGAGCCACAGGGACACAGAGGAAAGTGCACTGGAGTTTGGAGGCAGGTGGAACTCTGCAGTCTGCCTTGGCTCCTCCTCCAATACAATGTAATTTGGGTGTCTGGTAATGATTTAATGCCTCCTTTGAATATTTGCCCATTAGCAGAGCAGCGTCGGCAGTGTGCGTCACGAGGTGTATGCAGTTTCCCTGGGCTCAAAGACTCTGTTTCATTCTCCTGCATATCATTCCCAAGGCATTTTATAAATCCAGACACAAAGCAGAGAATTAGATACCTACCCTCACTAGTACTTTTGCTTCTCTACTGTCCTCATTATCAAGTTGACATGCTAGAGTGCCTGGTTATACAGGTCAGTGCAGTACCAGGTAGGCACGGCTGTTGCCCTGCCCTCCAGGAACCTGAGGTCCAAGACAAATGTGCAGTTAGAGAGAAAGATGTTATTTCTGCATATTTTTCTTTATAACAGGGCACATACAGGTCGTCACAATGGATGAGATACACAAAACTATACTTAGGATTAAACCTGGATGTAGTCTACAAGATTTTGTCATTTACTAGGCATGTAACCTTAGGCAACTCTTCTGATGTCTTTCTCTATATAGTATGACCTAAAACGAGGCCAAACTTACAGTGTTGTTTCCAGATTAAGATTTAGTGGTTTTTTTTTTTTTTTTTTTCAGCTAAGGAGGCCTTCTGTGAGCATCAAGTTCCTTTTGATTGTTGCCATTTTGGAAAGTGAATCTGATGCGATAGGCAGGAGCATCACATTTCTTATGGCATGTGTGGATGGAGAAATGCAGGATCATGTGGGAATAGAAAGAAGTTAAGTTTTCAAAACCTATTACCTCATATTAACATTCTTCTCTTCTACCACCTCATTTGTATTCCTTCTGTTATTGAACCAAGTTATGGAGCTAGCACAGAACACCTATTAACTTAACAACATAATATGAATTTATCTGGATAGGTTAGCCTGAGTATATTATCTCAATTAACCAAATTCTGCTTCTGGGTGACTTGCAGCATAGTGGTCTTTTGACTGATTCTTCTCAGCTCAGCATAGTAATAATTGCTCTTTTTGCATTGATATAGCTCATGGAGAGGGTTCTGTATGGATTGTATGGATACTTTTTTTTTTAATGTTTAGCAATATTTTATTGGTGCATTATAATTACACATAGTAGCAGGATTCATTGTTACATATTTGTACATGCACACAACATAACGATGTAATTTTTAAAATTTTGTTCCTGGATACTTTTTTCTATTAACAAATATCATGCCTTTAAATTCCACATTCTTTGGTTCAGTTATGTATTTAATACATAATCAAATACATAATTTATTTGTTCATGTATGCTAGGATCATCCATTCTGATTAAATTGAAGATCATTCTTAAAATTACATGATAATATAATTATTTTTTACTTAACTAGCTAGTATTGGCTATACTTTTACTGGATTTAGTCCATGTAGAATGAGTAATAGGTGAGATGATTTTTATAAAATATCAAATCTTGTAACCAATTACAGTTACAGGATTAGGTTGGTTCTTCTTGTTATTTTTTTTCCCTGAGCAGGAAAATGAGAGTTTTGATGTCCTTTTGTTTCTGTCCATAGACTGTCATCTGTCAGCTCCTCAAACTTGTATAGCTCTCCACACTTTCCAAAGTCCTTTCATTTATACTCCATGATACTCTATTTTTAGTTTTTATCTCCTTGCCTCCATATATGAAGACAAATGCCAACTACTCAAGGATGTGAAAGAAAAGTGGGGATAATTCTTTGGAATGTTTAGCATTTTTTCCTTTAACAGTCTGAAGGTCCAGTATACTGTGAAGGCAGAGGACCATTTTTGGAAGAAGAGAGTGAAGATGGAATTCACAGTCTTGGAATTCTTTCACATTCCTGAAGTGTAAAGTGTGTGTGTATGTATGTGTGTGTGTGGGGGTGGGGTGGGGGGGTGAGTGTGTGTATGCGCCCACGCAGAGGGACTTCTTGATTATATGAATCATATTTTACCTATTTGGGTTGTTTGCTGATTGATTTATGAGTGACTGTAACACAATTATAAGCAATTTGCGGTCAAAAAATCTTTTTAGATCTTTATATGCTTTAAAATTTTTAGCATAGTTTAGGGAAATTGTAAGTACTTAGTGGATTCTTGCTAAATGAAATTGAGAGGTACTTTCTGATTCTCACTGCCTACCTAACTTTAGGTTGTCTAAAGTTGGCTCATGGGTATGTATTCATTATGCCTGCTCTCTGGATGTAAGGCAAATTCTTACTAGAAGGAGTCAATGAGATACAAACAGATTCAGTTTGGAATAAATGGACTATGCCCTTTTTTGGATACCCAATGACTTCAAATTACCTTTAGCAATTTGAAAACTCATTTTTTTTTCACAAAATGGTAATGCAAAAATCTGCTGCACAATATGTGAATTGCTTAAAAATAATGTCTCATAGGCTTTTTTTTTAAAAACAAAAATGACCTGAGACAGAATTTATGTCTATTTCATAGTAACCAGGGGCCAATTGGGAGCTATTTCAATAATGAAGATCCTCCTAATCAGAGATGGAGTTGGGGATAAGTAGAACTGAGTCACCCATGTATACGCCTAGGAAACATACTTTGACAATAGTATTTTGAGAATATTTGCTACAGCCCTTCTCTTAAGTTATCACTTCTGTGACTGACAGGTACTGATAAGCAAGAGGCTGAGGGGAGGAAGTGGAGCATGTATTTGAAAGTAAACACAACATCCCATTACCAAATATGTCATGTCTCTATGTATTTGGACAAATTCCCCTCTTTGAGCCAGGGATGGTCAGAAATTGTGGTTCCCCTTGAATCCACATAATTTATCGTTATTTTTTATTTGCTTCTTCAATATATTTAAGTTCTTGGAAAAGCCTGAGCATCTGGTAGGATTTACTTGAAACAGCTGTCAGAATGGACAAGGGACTTTACCAATTGGTTATCTGGTTCAGTGGCTTGGTAGAAGATGGCAATATCATTGACATGTGATCCTTGGTTCCATCTCTCCCGGTGCTTTATGACTGAGCATTGACACTACTGGCCACCACCTGCATGGAGTCAACCTTTTGGGACTATTCCCATAACAGGGGGGGTAGATGGGTTCTGCCCTTGTATAAGGAAAGAGGGTGGTTTTTGAGATTTGTGTGAAATGCTAAATTGTGATATGTTTATAACTAAAAATACATGTTGGCAATGCCATCTCCAGAGTGGAAAAGTTTTTACTTTACAATTTCTCTAATTCAAAAACCTGGTGAATTTTACTCTAAGTTTTAATATATTGGTGTTGTACATCTGCTTGCAAAATGCTGACCCTCTGGGAAGTATACTTTGATGCCTATGGGCAGATATAAACCAGAATTTATAATTTTCTAATTAGGGTCTAGAATTAAGCCAGTTCATATAAAATCCAATCTAAAAATTCTGTTTAAAAGATTCTGAGTCCTAAAAGTGACCAAGATGGGCGCGGTGGCACGCACCTGTAATCCTAGCACTTTGGGAGGCTGAAACAGGAGAATCACGAGTTCAAAGCCAGCCTCAGCAATGGTGAAGTGCTAAGCAACTCTCTCTCATAAACACAAAATAGGGCTGGGGATGTGGCTCAGTGGTCAAGTGCCCCTGAGTTCAATCCCCAGAACCAAAAAAAAAAAGATTCTGAGTCTTTTATCATACTATTTATTTTGCTGAGATTATTTTCTATGAATTCTTGTTTCTGAAATTTATTTTGTGTTCCAGATTCCATCAGGTTATGGTCATTCCATATAAGCCTCCATCACATAGAAATGATGAAGCAATTCATAAATGTCAAATAGTAAATTCATCCATGGAAATAGAAAAACGAACCCTTATTTCTAAACTTGGACAATATTAATACATTTGGTCTCAAGAAATTCCTGTTTCTATAAGGGCTTTATGGGTAAGAACTGTTAACCCAGTTGCAAGCATATGGTTGGAAAGACTGCCATTTCCCAAGAGGGTTGAGTTTATGATAAGTGTTCCTAACACACAAATAAATAATAATAATAATAATAATAATAATAATAATAAATAAGGGAGGGCAGCAGGAAACTTTTGGAAATGGCACATGTTTATGACAAAGATTTTGTTGA
This sequence comes from Xerus rutilus, assembly GCA_028644305.1. Lineage (NCBI taxonomy): Eukaryota > Metazoa > Chordata > Mammalia > Rodentia > Sciuridae > Xerus > Xerus rutilus. The sequence continues at coordinate 55,638,092 of CM053411.1, forward strand.
TGGTTCCATGAGTGTATGCTTATGTCTAGACTCATCAAGATGCATATATTAAATATGTGCAGCTTTCTGTATGTCAGCCATACCAGACTCAGGTATAGCAGGTCTTTGAGACCTTCTGGCACTCGCCCTGTGGTTGGTTTAATTCTTTTAATTTATTCTTTTATTTTCAGAATAGGAGCCTGGGGTTTTCCCTTCCCTCCTTGGCTCTGCCCCTGTACTTACGACTTAAGCTTATACTGAGACTTCCAGGGACTCTTTGCTAGTCTTTGAGCTGTTCCATAGGATGACTTCTCTGATCCCTGAGGCCGCGTTTTCCAAGTTAGCAGGTGGCTTGACCTGAATTCTTTACCACCACTGCTTGACTTGACTGAGTTTGGAGTTTGGATGTAGTCTGTGTCCTAGTTTCATTCGGTTCCATGAGAGGCAGGGCCCAACTATTTTATAGCAGCAGTCTAGCACTTTCAGAAAAAAAAAAAAGTGTGGAAAGCAGAGGAGGGAGATTCTGAAGGAATCTTAGAGTGAAAATGTTGGTGCTGTTGATAACACCTACATATTTTTTTCTGTTTTAACATCTCCAGTAGGTTTACTTAAAGTAAATTACAGCTTCTTTCCTAATTTTCTTTTAGGATTGAATTTGCAGAATGGGATAAGACATTCTTCATTTTTTGTATTTTTGGGAAAGAATGGAATATAGTGGTTGAATCAAAAAACAGAAGCAGCAGCAACAACAACAAAACCAGAATTATTGTGAGGTAACCAGTGATGTGAATGTATGTGGCTTTGATTGGAGCCTGATTTGGAAGTGAGTGATTCCTCACATAGCAAATCAAATGGGCCTTATATTAATTTGGTTCACAAAAAAGAAAGTTAATCAGTCCCATACCTTGGGGAAAATCCACATAAAATCAGATTCAAATATGACTAATTAAAAGGAATTTCTAAGAGTAACTCAGCACAATATCAAATTATAAAGCAAATGCACTTGAGGAGTAAGAAGCAAGAAGGGGACCTTAGAAGTTTTTTTGGGAAGAAGCTGTGAATTCAAAGAGCCTTGGGAAATGAACTGAAGGTCAGAGACCAGAATCAAAAAGAGATGGATGAATTTTATTAGTTCTGAAGCCAAAGTCTCAAAGAAGACAAGATCAAACATCAAGAAGCAAAAGAAAATGACGTATTGAATGTTCTAAGTATTTTGTGTTGATGACTGAGTGGAAGCTGCCTGGTGGACCACATGTCAAGGATGGACTAGAAACCACAGAGTCAGAAAGCAGGGACAGCTAAAAATGGAGCCAGGAGAAGAATCATAGATTGAAAACCAAGAAGAGTTGGATTAAGTGACAATCTGGAAGAGACAGGAGAAAATAAAAATATTGATTAAGCATCAATGTTAGTAGTTATAGAGGTTGAGGTTTGGCTGAACTTGGGGGTGAATCTTAAAGAAATGCGAACAGACATGGAATATGAACACTGTGGGTGAATAGTGAATTTATTTGTTCTGTCCATACACGTGTTTTGAGTGTCTAGTATGTATGGTAAACTATATTTGACATCCTGAGGGAATACAGAAGTAAATGAAACATGTCTCTTGTTCTTAATTTACTCATTATGGTCAAGTATAGCCTGGCACCTAATAGGTACTCAGAATGTACTTTTT
>CM053411.1:55640245-55768998 GCA_028644305.1 Xerus rutilus
ATGGCTAGAGACGTTGAACATTTCTTCATATATCTGTTTATTGATTGTACATCATCTTCTGAGAGGTTTCTATTCAGCTCCTTAGCCCATTTATTGATTGGATTATTTGTTTTTTTGGTGTTAAGTTTTTTGAGCTCTTTATATATCAGAATGTACTTTTTAAAGCATTTTCTTTTGTGTCTGGAATTAGCCCATATGTTCCATAAAAGTTGTTTGTTAGCATCTCTTCCCACTTCTACATGCAGTAGTTTGGACAAGTATTTTCATTGTGGAAATTGATACACACTACAAATCAAGCGTGCCTTCTCCCCACCCCAGTTCTTAAACTCTTCTCAACACTGGATCAATTTAATCTATTAGTTAAATTCTACAAATATGAATTCAGCACTTTGTACATGTAAATTCCTGTGCTGGGTGCTTGCTTGTCTTTCTGCTCTCAAAAGCTGTTTTCTCTTTTGTAATAATTATTTAGGTGGTTCGAAGCATTACTTATTCAACCAGCATCATATATTAGAGTGTTGATTTCTTTCTATTTTCCAGGCAAATAAAAATGCAAAGCCCATTTTGTGAATTTTCTGTCTAGATCTGGAGTGTTGGCAATATGTCCTATGGGTGTAACAAGGGAGACCCTTCTACATGTCTACTGGAGATTCAGCTCCTGATGGGGATATATTTACCTTAAAAAAGTGGAGAAATAGTGACCTGGTGATGTTCTTTGATTGGCTATTCTGACAATGATACAGGTTGAAAATGAAGGCTATGATTAAATAGGATATATGGTTGGCCCTTCTCTTAGTTTTCCTATGAAAAATGGAAGCACTGAACATTTTTCTATGCCTGGTAAGAGATATAAAGGGTGTGCCTTCACATGCTTATGCAATTTTGGTCTCAGCTCCACCATTTCTCAGGTTAGGCATTCAGGGTCATTTTATGTGTGCAATTTTAAATACACTAATTCATGAGCATTGAGATTAAAGCGGGAATCATCGCTGTACTTTGTTAATACCAATTACCTCTGAAACAGCCAGAATGGAGTCAGATAGGAGTCCCCTGATGACTGATTAAAATATGGTGTCCTGAAAATTAAGTGTCTAGTGTTGAGTGCAGATGTAGCACAAAGATGTGTTATCTGGATGGACTCAGATTGAATGCTAATATTGGGAAAACTTGCTAGGAATAATATAATAGTCATATTCCCCCAGCAGAAGTAAAAAAAGAAAGAACTTTGCACTTCTGGGGAGTGTTAAAGTCAGAAAATTGGGATTAAAATCTTTTATGATGAGCATTTAAGGCTTAAAACTTAATAATGAGAGGGCAGAAGTTGAAATAGCAGAACTAAGGATGACATAAAAATTGATATGATGGTAACCCTTTAGTCTGATTTTACTACTTGAATTGTGCATTTCAAACAGTGTTACGTATGGCTTCAAATTTTCATAAGGGAGCAAAAGAACTTTTCTGCAGAGAGCTCATTTCATTTTGGGCAATACTTCTGTCTCTAGGTACTCTCCAGAATTCAAATAATGACCTCTTTTTGAGGCATAAAATTGGAAAAGATTTCAAGAGATTAGAAAATGATTGGTTTATTGGAACTGATATCAGACTTGATGACTTTAAAAGAATCAAGATTCATTTTAATTAATGGAAAAATCAACATATGGGTAGCATTGAGGAATGGAATAAATAGGCAGAAAAAACATTTTTAAATTGACATTTATTTAAGCTCACTCAAAGATCCTAAATATGGGAAACATGTTTTCTTAGAAGGGTATGATGATATCAAAAGCATCCATTTATTTTTAAAAATAAAATTGTATTTTTAGATATTTTTTTCTAAATTCAAATGAAATTTATTTTTAACATGGTAAAATGTAACAATTGTACATATTAGCAGGATACCATACGATATTTTGGTACATGTATATGCTGAATAATGTTTAAATCAGGCTAAACATATCTATCTCCTCATTTATAAATTCTTTGTGGTAAAACATTCAAAATCCTTTCTTTTAGCTGTTTGAAATATACACTTCATAATTCTTCTTTATAGTCATGGTACTGTGCAATAGCACACTGGAACTTCTTAATCCTATTATTTTAGTGATCCTATTATTTTATTGGTCAAATTCCCATTCTTTCACCTGTGGTAACCACTAATCTATTTTTAACTTATGTGAGATCAACTATTTCAGATTCCATATAAGTGAGCTCATGCAGCACTTGATTTTCTGTGCCTTATTGATTTCACTTAATATAATGATCTCCAGTTCCATCCATGTGGTCACAAATGACAGGATTTCATCTTTTTATGACTAAATATTAGTCTACTGCCTATGCCACACTTCCTTCATTCATTCATTACTTGATGAACACTTAGGTTGTACCTGTTTCTTGGCTTCTATGAATAGTGCTTCAATAAACATGGGGTTTCAATTTCCATTGGATAAATACCCAGATTATCTAGATAACTAGATCATATCTAAATCGATTTTTAATTTTTTGAGGAGTTTCCATGGTATTTTCTATAGCTAAATGACATTCCTTCCAACAGTATGCAAAATTTCTTTTTCTCTACATCATTACCAAAAACACATCCTTTTGTGTTTTTGCTAAGAAACATTCTTCCTAAAGTGAGGTGATATCTCATATGGTTTTGACTTGCATTTCCTTTATGGTCAGTGTTGTTAAATACCTTTTCATATATCTTTTGGCTATTTGCATGTCTTCTTTTGGGAAATGTCTATTTAGGCCTATTGCCTATTATTAAATTGGGCTATTTGCCCTTTCTCCCCCTTGTTGAGTTTTATATACTCAGTATATTAACCCTTTATCAGATGTTTACTTTGCAAATAATTTCTTCTCACTCTGTAGGTTGTCTCTTTGCCTTGATGATTGTTTCCTTTGTTACGCAAAAAGTCTCTAGATGTAAATCCAGGTCTATTTTTGCTTTTGTTTGCTGGACTTTTGGAGTCTTGTCCAAAAAAATATTTGCCCATTCCAATGTCCTGAAGCATTTCCTCTGTTTTCTTCTGCTTGTTTCTTTGTTCCAGATTTTGCATTTAAGTCTTTAGCCTATTTTGAGTTGATTTTTATGACTGGTGAGAGGTTAGGGTCTGGTTTCATTCTGTACATGTGAAAATCCAATTTTCTCCATACCATTTATTGAAAAGACTGCCCTTTCTCCAATGTGTGTTCTTAACATTTTGGTTGAAAATCAGTTGACTGTAGATGAATGGGTTTAATTCTAGACTCTCTGTTCTGTTCTCTTGGTTTTTGTCTGTTTTCATGTCAATCTTATGCTATTTAGGTTACTGCAGATTTGTAGTGTATTTTGAAGGCAGGTAGTATTCTGCTTCCTGCGTTGTTACTTTTGTGTAAGATTGCTTTTTACTTTTGGTGGTATTAGTTTTCATTTTTTAGTTCAGTGAAAAATGTCATTGGTATTTGGTAGGGATTACATTGAATTTGTAGATCACTTTGGGTAGTATGGGCATTTTAGCAGTGCAGATACTTCTAATGCATGAATAAGGGGTGTTTTTCCATTTTTTGGTGTTGTCTTCCATTTATTTCAGCAATATTTTATAATCTTATTATAGAAAATTTGAATCTCTGGTTAAATTTATTTCTAGTTATTGAATTTTATTCTTTTTAGCTATTATAAGTGGATTACTTTCTTGATTTCTATTTCAGATAATTTGCTATTCATGTATAGCAGTGATAATGCTATTGGAATGTTGACTTTATACCTACTAACTTTGTGGAATTCATTTATTAGTTCGAATAGATTTTTGGTGGAATCTTTGGTGTTTTAAAATTGTGTTTTTATATTTAAAATTAGAGAGTTAAAAAGAAAAACAAAAATAGTCAAAACTTTCTCAGAAAAAACTTCTTTAGAAATCAGTGTGTGTGTGTGTGTGTGTGTGTGTATAAGTGTGTATACATGTAGATATAATTAAATGCATTTAATTTTTGAATTAATAAAATACTTTAAAACATATACCATTTTTCTATCTATATGTATCTTTGTGTGTATATATATACATTTACATATAAATAAAATTCAGAAAAGTTTTGGTGGTTCCTATAAGATGGAAGACTATGATAATGTAAAATTAACTGTTGACCTGAACTTATAAGAAAGAAAATAATTGGTCACCAGTAACATACAGGGACTTACAAAAATCAGAACTTTAAGAATGGACCTAATTCTGCACTAGTGGCTCTGTTGTTTTACATTCCTACTACACAAGTAAGTGATTCAGTTTCTCTGCCTCCATTTCATCATTTAGTGTTTTAAGTATTGTTCTTATTTTAGAGTGTAATGAATCTCATTGTGGTTTTAATTGCATATACCTAATAATGATAAATGATATTAAAAGTATTTTCATGGGCTTGTCAACTCTATCATTTTCAGGGGAATTACTGTTTTTTTCTATGTTTTTTTTCATTTTTTTAAACAGTTTTATGGTAACATTTAAATCCATATATATATATTTGAGTTTACCTTTATCTAAAATGCAAAGTTTAGGTCCAAGTGGTTCAATTCCTCCCCATCTCCCACCCTGCCATGGACATTAAAAAGCTCTAGTGCCATTTATTGCATTGTTTTGGAACCCTTGTCAAAAAATTAACTGGGCATGTTTGTGTGGGTCTATTTTCTGGGTTTCTTAGTTTTATTCTATTGATCTGTGCCTGTCAGTCAGCCAGTAGCATTCAGTCTTGAACTCTGGCTATATTACAAGACTTAACAGTATGTGAGCATTTCCTTCTACCCACTTCCTTCTTTTTCAAAACTATTTTTAGCTATTCTAGGCATTCTGCATTTCCATGTAAAATTTAGAATAAGTTTGTCCATCACATAAAAAATTTGCTGGGATTTTCATAGAAATTGCTTTAAACCTATAGATTAATTGATCTTCCAATCAATCAACACAATATATGTCTTTCCATTTATTGAAGTCTTTTTTGACTATTTTCATCAGTGTTTTTGAATTTTCAACATGCAGATCCTGTGCTTGTTTTGTGAGATATATACGTATTTCATTTGTAACACTAAAAATGGTACTGTGGCTTTAAATTTCCATTTTATCATTGTTGGTATATAAAATTTAATTGATTTTTGTGTGTTCATTTGGTATTCTAAAATCTTGATAAATTCATTTAGATTTAGTAGAGTGTTTGTTTGTTTTTAGATTGCTGAGATTTTCTATATAAGCCATCATGTCATCTGCAAATAGGAACAGCTTTATTTTTTCTTATCAATATACATGCCTTTTATTTTTAATTTAATCTTATTTTAACCTTATGTGCTAGAAATATCAGTAATATATTGTGTCAGAGCAGTGAGAACAGACATTTTTTTTTGGTACCAAGTTTTTAACATTAGGTATGATGTTAGTTGTAGGGACTTTGCTTGTTTTGTTTCATTTCAAGGTAATTTTTTTATCAACTTGTGAAAATTCTCCTTTATTTCTTGTTTGTTGAGATTTTTTTTCTTTTTAAAATAATAGGTATTGGTTTGAAAATGTTTTATCTTTACCTATTGATGTGCTCATAAGTATTCTTTTTCAGATTGCTGATATGATGGATTAAGACTGATTTTAAAAAGTTGAACATGCTACATACACCTGAAATAAATCTTATTTGGTCCTGAACCATGATATTTTTTTTAGGTTTGTGCATTTAATTTGATAATATTTTTTTATGGGTTTTGTGTCTAAATTCAGACAAATATAATCTACAGTGCTCTTATTTTGTAGTATGTTTGTCACCTTTTGTTATTGAGTAATAGTGAAATTGCAAAATTATTGGAAAAGTGTTCTCATATTTTCTGGAAGAAATTTTGTATAAATTTTGTGTTAGTCATTTGTTTGTTTGTTTATTTATTTATTTTCAGTACTGGAGATTGAACTCTTGTGTGCTGTACCACTGAACTACATACCCACTACTTTTTATATTTTTATTTTGAGACGGCAGGAGTAGAGAAGGGCTCCCTAAATTTCTGAGACTGGTCTTGAACTTGGAATCTTTCTGCCTCAGCCTTTGGAGTTGCCAGGATTACAGGCATGTGCCACTGTGACCAGCTGGTGTTAGTCTTTTAAACATTTGGTAGAATTCTGCAATGAAACCATCTGGGACTGGAAATATATCTTCTGTGAGAATTTTACTTTGAATTAAATTCCTGTAATGCTTATAGGCTTATTCGGATCATCTATGATTTTTAAGAAATTTTTCCATTTCTGAATTCATCAGTTAAGTTGTTCCTAATATTCTTTTATCTTTTAATGGCTAATGGATCTTTAGTGATATGCCATTTAATTTTTGGTATTAGTAATCTGTGTCTTCTTTCTTTTTATTTTTAGTAGTCTTTCTAAATACATCAGTAAAAAATAAACTTAAATTGAAAAAGAATTTACAAATTGGCAAAATATAAATATAAATATCTTAAACATTTCCTTTATATACATTGAAGACCAAATTAGACAATGTTATAATTTATGTTTCAATTGTCAAATGTAAGTTTTAAAATTTATGGATAGAGGGAGGTAAAGATGGCAGGTTAAAAGAAAAGAGCACTTTCTAATTGTTCCACAGCTCAAGATTCAAGCTGCATGAATATTACTTCTTAATAAGATGGCTGACTGAAGGAATTCACTGAAATTTAATATTGGATAATAAGATAAACATAGACACACAGAAATTTAGGAGCTTGACATACAACAAGAAATATGCTACACCAGCTCTGCTGGCAGTGGCAGTAGCATTAGTGCCAATAGTTCATTGCAGGAGGAAGGGATAATACAGGGATAACATATATAGAGAGAGACTGATCTTAACTGACCAAGAGATGGTAGGGTAAGGTGATGATTAAAAAGTGCTCAGAATCTCTCAAACATGAGCAGAGAACTGAGACAGGAACTATTTGCAAGTGATCAAATGGCAGCTTTCAGTGGCAAGAGCTTGGGAGTTCATAAAAAGCATTGCCAGCCTGTTTCAGCCATGTCTGACATGGGGTCCAGAGTGACCCTGGCCAGCATGACTGAAACCCGTACAGAGAAGAACATACCATGAGATCCAGGCTGGGAAAACTAAGGGGAGAGAGGCTTGTTTTCTCTTTGTCTTTGGCAGTCATGAAAGCAGCTGGGGAGAGACCAGAAACTGGCCAGACAAGTGTGTCTGCCTTCTAGGTCTGATCCTGGGAAATCCATATTCATGGTGGTAGAATATGAGACCTGAAGAGGGTTAGATCTCACACTTTAAGAGTGGAATTTTTGGGGGTCCCTGAGACCCAGACATCCAGCAGATTGACATTTGCCCAGCAACAAGGTATATGAGTGTAATCTCAAATATCTCCCCCAAAAGTTCCAAAAGATGGTCAGAACTAAACTCCAGTTACTAGAACTTTGCATTTAGACCTCTGTATCATCTCTGCTGTGAGTGCATTGACCTAATATGCCCAGACAGAACTTTAGTTGTCAGTGCTCCTATCCTACACTGTGAGACGGGAAACTAAAAGCTACTATAACCAGCTTTGGTTCCAGACCACACCAGCTGGCATCTGGGTGAGAAACACACAGAGGTTAGATTTGACAACCCCCAGCCCTTGATCCATGGAGTACATAGCTCAAAAAAGAAATGCAAAGAAGGGAACAACAGTATAGGCAGTGAGCATCCATCCTTATCAACAGTTTTGAGCATCTAAACAGAGACAAGCCCTTCATTTTTTGTTAAGTATTTATTTATTTATCTATTCATTTATTTATTAATTACTTTTTTTTCATTGTGTGTGTACGCATGCATGTGCACATGTAGGTGTTCCTGCTGCAATGATTGTCTTGAAAAAAAAATCTATTTGTCTATATCCATTTAATGTTTCTTTCATTTTTGACATTTATTTTCTTCACCAATTTTTTAAAAAAATTAGCCTTGTTTTGAATTTGGAGGAATAAAATTTGTTGTGGGTTTGTTTGATTTTTTATTTTTTCATTCTCTTTGTTTTTGTTCCTCTTATTATTCTGTTTTCACTTTCTTCCTCCTTTAAGAACCAAATTTTCTGGTTGCCTCTTCCTTTCTCTCTTTATTTCTTACACTTACATTTAGTTAGTTTTTACTTCTTTATAACCCTCACTAGCTACATCTCTTCAGTTTCCCCTCTTGTCACTTCTTAAATATTTCAAAGTTCTCTTGCTTTGCTTCCTCATTTTCTCTTCACTTAAGGAATCATAATTTTACACTCTATTAGAATTATTTAGTTTATATAATCCCTACCCTCACCATATTGTTGTGGTTATTAATATAGAGGATGACATAGTTGCTACCTGCTGTTTAATGCTAGATCTAGTTCATGGATGATTATTCTTATTGCTGATATTAAATGCTAACAGCACCATTTCTCTTTGTGTGGCAATTAGTGTAATGGGTATCATACTAGATGCTAGACATTTATTTTAAGCTGTATTTGGGTTGCTGCCATTATTCTTATTTCTTGCTTCCTCTTTTTCCAAGAGGGGCTGGGAAGTGATTGGGACACCACAAGTTCACAGGGTAGAGCTCCTGCTGCTGAACTATGCTCAGAACTCAGTGAACTGACTGCCAAACATCACTCTATGCATGAACTAGCCCCACTTGAGCTTCAATAAGACTTTATCACAGAATAGAGGAGACAAAAACCCCTAAACAATGACCAGAGGCCAAGTAGGAACACCTAAAGTGTGATTTCAGGGCTCACTCCTGGACATCTACCCATTCAGTAAAAACAGAGAAATCTAAGATGATAGCTCAGAGGAACCCATAGTATTGCAGCAGCTCTCCAATTGTGAATTAAATTAGTAATTATGCAGAAGCAAATAGCAGAATTGGAGGTTGAGGTTAACATTCGGTTTATACTGAGCCTTGGTTGGTAAAACTAAATGATACCAACAACCTAGGACTTACTATAAAAGAGATAACTACACATCAAAGGACACACACATAAAAAAGCAGGAAGAGAAATCCATCTCAACAAGTACACAAGTTCAAGACCTCTGAAAATATGAGGAAACAGACAAACAAATCTCTAAATGAAATTTACAATCACCAGAAAAGGAACTCATAGCTATGTAAGTAGATGAAATTCCAAAGAAAGTCTATAAACATTGATTATTAAAAATATTTAATGAACAAAAATAATGTAAGGAATTCATTAAGAGAGTAATGTGGGAGGCAAAAGACTATTTCAATAAAGATGGAAATACTGAAAAGAAACTAATCATAACCCCTGGAAACAAAAGTCACGATGAATCAAATAAAAAATTTACTTTAAAGTATCACCATATAGATTATGTAGAAAGCAGAACTTGAGTACTCACAGACAGAACTTCAGGTTTTGAAGACAGAGTATATGAACTTAAATAGTCAGTATGCAATATAGAGAATAAAAAGATCATAATTAGAATATATATGAACTCTGGGACAGCATCAATAGACCAAATTTGAGAGTCACTGGGATAGAAGAGAGTAGGATAATGGCATTAACAACCTTTACAGTAAAATAATAGAAGCATTTCCTAACTTTAGGGATGAGAGGGACATCTATATACAGGAGACATATGGAACCCCAAAAGACAAAAAACAAAAACAAAAACAAGCAATAAAATAAAATAAAGCAAACAAAAATAAAACCTCTCCAAGATGCATAATTAAAATACCTAACATAGAAAATAAGAAAAGAATATTAAAAACTGCAAGAGAAAATTGTCAGATCACATTTAGAGGTAAACCAATAAGGCTCACTTCTGACTTCTCAACTCAGACCCTGAAAACAAGAAAGGCTTAGAATGAGATATTCCAAGCTCTGAAAGAATACAATTGCCAGTCAAGACTGCTATTCTCAGCAAAGCTACATTTCAGAAATGAAGAACAAATAAAAACATTCCATGATAAGGATAAACTAAAAGAATTCATGACCACTAAGTCAGCACTATAAAAAATACATAAAGATATACTACACACAGAAGAACTAAAAAACAAACCACAAACCTTCCACATGGATGAAACTCTTTAGAGAAACAATTGCCTAAATGAAAATTAAGGCCAAATTAAATATAGTGAAGTAATCAGATTGGCAGGAAATAACAAATATCTATCCATAATAGCACTAAATATAAAAGACCTTATTTCTCCAATTAAAAGACATAAATTGGAGGAATAGATTAAAAAACAAGATCCAACTGTATGCTATTCACAAGAGATTCATCTCATAGGCAAAGAAATCCATTGCCTGAAAATAAAAGGAGGGGAAAAATATTCCATGCAAATGTATCCCTTACACAAGCAGGGTCAGCTATTCTCATATATAACAAGCATATTTCAAGCAAAATTTATCATAAGAGTCAAAGAAGTTCACTACCTATTAGTAAAGGGAATAATCCAACAATAAAATATAAAAATATTAAATATTTATGCCCCCAAATTCAGTGTACCTAAGTACATAAAACAAATACTTCAGACATAACAATCAATAAAGTTACTTCTGATCTAAATAATACAATATATCAAATGGACCTAATAGACATCTATGGAATATTGTACCCCAAAGCAGTTGAATTCACATATTCTATGTCACAATGTAAGTATTAGCAAATACAAAAAATATATAATACTTTGTAACTTATCATATCATAGTAGAGTGAAATTAGAAATCGACAGCAAGAAAAATTGTAGAAGCTGGGCGTGGTGGCACATGCCTGTAATCCCAGCACTTTGGGAAGCTGAGACAGAAGAATTGAGAGATTTAAGCCAGCCTCAGCAACAGTGAGGCACTAAGCAACTCAGTGAGACCCTGTCTCTACATAAAACACAAAAATAGGGCTGGGGATGTGGCTCAATGGTTGAGTGTCCCTGAGTTCGATCCCTGGTACCAAAAAAAAAAAAAAAAAAAGAGGAGAAAAGAAAAATTGTAGAAACCACATAAACACATGGAAATTTAACAATACTCTTTTATATGAGGAATGGATCAAGAATAAATGAGAGAATAAATTAAGAAATTCTTAGAAACAAAGGAGAGCAGAGATAGAACATATCAGGGACACTTTGGGACAGTATGAAGGCAGTTATAACAGGAAAGTTTATAGCATTCAGTGCCTTGATCAAAAAGAGGCAATTTGGACACACAAAGAGATATCAGGAATGCAGGCACATGCAGAAGAAAGACATGAGAATACAGCAAGAAAGTGGCCTCCTAAAAGCCTAGGAGAGAGGATTCAGAAGAAATCAAAACTTCTGTCACCTTGTTCTTTAAAACTTCTACCCTCCAGAACTATGAGAAAATAAATTTCTGGTATAGATATGTGATATTTTGTCATGGCAGCTATGGCAAACTAATATGCCCCTCCATTTAGCCCTTGGAGACCACCATTCAACTTTCTATCTCCATGAATTTAAGTACTTTAAATAACTCATATACATGGAATCAGTATTTGTCTTGATGTGACTCACTTATTTCATTTAGCAGAATGTCCTCAAGATTCATCCATATTGTAATATGTGCTACAAGCTTATTCCTTCTTAAGGCTAAATAATATTCCATTGAATGTATATATTGCATATTGATTTTTATCTGTTGATGAACATTTGTATTGCTTCCCTTATTTTGGCTATTTTAATAGTGCTATATACTTATATATCTTTGAGACTTGCTTTCAATTCTTTTGGAGAATATGAGGTTGCTAGAACTTATGGCAATTATATTTTTAATTTTGGGGAAGAAGTGAGCCCAGAGACACTTTACCACTGAGCTACATCCTCATAAATTTTTATTTTTTTTTTATTTTGAGACAGGATTTTGCTAAGTTGCTGAGGCTAGTCTTGATCTTGTGATCCTCCTGCCTCAGCCTTTTGAATCACTGGAATTTGGAAGTATATACCACATCACCTGGCTTATCTTTTTAATTGAAAGTATAGACCTTACTTTTAAGTGAAACTTTAGGTTCCCAGAAACATTAATGAAGGGGTAGAGTGATTCTGCACATACCCTTACTCTCCATATGCACAGGATCTTCCACTACCAACATCCTGCACCAGAGTAATATATTTACTATAATTGATGAACCTGCCTTCGTATATCATTGTCAACACAAGTCCATTGTTTAAATTATGCAGGGTGTTGTATGTTCTGTGGGTTTTGGAAAATGTGTTAATGGTATATATTTACCATTATAGTATGCGTGGAGTAGGTTCACTGCCCTAGTAATATTTGATATACCAATTGGTCCACCCTCCCTTCTAACTTGTTGTCTTTTTATTGTATCCACAGCTTCATCTTTTCCAGAATGTTATACAGTTGGAATCACATAGTATGTTGACTTTTCGGATAGCCTTCTTTTATTTAGTAGTAAGACTTTACATTTTATACATGGGTTTTCATGGCTTTATGGCTCATTTTTTGTGTGTTTAATATTTTATTATGTCTGTTAAATAATATTTTATTGTTTTTATGTGGCAAGTTTAACTTATCCATTCATCTACTAAAGTGCATTTTGGTTGTCTCCAATTTTTATCAATTAGGAAAAAAGTTACTGTAGACATATGCATGCAGGTTTTGTCTGGAAATGTATTTTCAACTTTTTTTAAGCAAGGAATATAATTGATGGATAAATTGGCAAGATTATGCTTAGTTTTGTAAGACAACATTGAATTGTCTTCAAAAAGGATGTGCCTAGCATTTTCGTACCCACCAGAAATGGATGAGATTTCCTGTTGTTACACATCTTCACCAGTATTTGATAATTAATAGCATTTTAGATTTTAGGCATTCTAGTAAGTGTATCATAGTGTCTCATTGTTGTTTTAATTTGCAGCTTTCTAATGATGTATGACGAACATTTTTTCATGTGTTTATTTACCATTTGTTATTTTCTTTGCTAAGGTGTCTGTTCAGGTTTTTGCCCATTTTAAAATCATGTTGTTTTCTTATAGTTGAGTTTTAAGAGTTCTTTGTGTATTTTGGATAATTGTCTTTTGTCTGATATGTCTTTTACACATATTTTCTTGGCTTTCTTTCTCCTATTATCTTGACAGTTCTTCATCAGAGCATAAGTTTTTAATTTTAACAAAGTTTGGGTTATCAGTTATTTCTTTCCTGGATTATATCTTTGTTGTTATATCTAAAGAGTCATTATCATACCCAAGGGCATCTAGATTTTCTCCCTGTTTTATCTTATAGGAGTTTAAGTTTTGTTTTTACATTTAGGGCTATGATAATTTTTAGTTAAGTTTTAAAGGATATAAGATCTGTGTCTAGATTTATTTTTGCATGTGGATTTCCAGTTGTTGTGGTAAAATTTGTTGAAAAATCTCTTCTTGTATTGCCTTTGATCCTTTGTCAAAGATCAATTCATTAAATGTAGGTCTACCATTTTGGTCCCTGGACTATTTATTGCATTGATTATTTGTCTATTCTTTTACGAATACCACACTGTCTTGATTACTGTAGCTTTATAGTACATTTTGAAGTTACAGTGTCAGTCTTCTGGCTTTGGTTTTCTTCAGTATTTTCTTGGCTATTCTGGGTCTTTTTCTACTCATAAATTTTTAAATGAATTTATTAATATCTATAAAATAAATTCTGAGATTTGTTAGGATTCCTTTAAATATGTAAATCAAATTGGGAAGAAGTGACTCGACAATATCAAGTCTCCTTATCTGAACATGGAACATCTCCCCATTTGTTTAGCCTTTAAATTTCTTTCATTAGGGTTTTGCAGTTTTCCTTGTATAGATCTTGTTCATATTTTATTAGATTTATATCTGTTTCATTTTATGGTGTGCTAATGTAATTGGTATTCTATTTTAAATTTCACATTCCATTATTTATTGCTGATGTATAGGAAAATGATCAACTTTTGTTTATAAATCTTGGAACTTCACTACAATCATTTATTAGTCCAAGTTCATTTTTGGTTAATTCTTTTAGATTTTTCTACATATATAGTCATGCCATCTGCTAACAGAGTTTTGTTTATTCTCATTTCATATAACTCTTACTTTCTTTTATTATCTTACTATATTAGCTAGGACTTCCAGTATTATGTTGAAAAGCAGTGGTGAGAGGGGACATTTGATAAGCGGTTGGGGGACAGGACATCCTTGCCTTGTTGCTGATATTAGCAGGAAAGTGTGAGCTTCTCACAGTTGAATATGATGTTAGATGCAGGTGTGTTTTGCTGTTTGTTTTAGATGATCTTTATCCAGCTGAGGAAGTTTTCCTCTTCTCATAGCTCCTGAGAGGTTTTGTCATGGATTCTGTTAAATTCCTTTTCTACATCTATTGATATAATCATGTAATTTTTCTTCTGAGTCTGTTGATTTGATGCATTACATTAATTGATTTTCAAATATTGAACCAGTGTTGCATACCTAGGATGAATCTCATTTGGTTCATGTTGTATAATTCTTTTTATACATTGTAGTATTCATTTTGTTCAGGTTTTTTGCATCTATATTTTATGGGAAAATATTGACCTGTGGTTTTTTGTTTCCTTGTAATATCTTTGGTTGGGGTGTGAAAGAAATTCTGGACTCATAGGGTGAGTTAGAAAATATTCTCTCCTCTTCTATCTTCTGAAAAAGGTTGTAGAGAATCTATATAATTTATTCCTTAAATGTTTGGTAGAGTTCCCTGGTGAATACATCTAGAGCTGGTGCTTCCTGTTTTAGAATGTTGTTAATTATTGATTCAATTTCTTTGACAGATATTGGCGTATTGTCTATTTCTTCTTATATGAGTTTTGGAAAATTGTGATTTTCAAGGAATTAGTTTATTTCATTTAAATTATAAAATTTGTGATCATAGAGTTGTTCATAATTTTTTTTATGCATTTAATGCCATGGGATCTGGAATAATATCCATCTTTCATTTCTTCTATTAGTCATTTGTATCTAGTCTTAACTTCCTTAATTAATTTGGCTAGAGGGTTATCAATTTTATTGACTTTTTCAAAGAATCTGCTTTCAATTTTGTTGATTTTCTGTTTTAAAATTCACTGAGATTAAGTTCTATTGTGATAGTGACAATATGGCAGACTCAGTCAGCAAACCAGAGAATGGTTTGCTTCTGTTCTTGGCCTTGAGATCATGTCTGTCTCCTTTAGATACATAGGTTTACACAAAACATAGCTCTAGGAAGTTTTCAGGAATAGGTCTCCCCACCCTCAGGCTCCTTTTCACAAGTATTGGAGGCTCATTCCACTCTCAGCTTTCAGCAGTGAGACTTTTGTCTTCCACCCATATTACTCATATCTGTTCCTTTTACTCCTTAGATCCAAGACAGCTGGCTCCCTTTGATAACATCTGGTCCAGGAACCCTACAGAACCAGAGATTCACATATATGAGTACACACACAAACATAAATATTTGATGTTTATACATAGATGTATACTGATGAATAAATAGGTGGAAGTATAATTTATTTTTGAGCACTATTTTAATCTTTTTAATATTTTCTCTTTCTCTGATATATTTTTAGAATTGCAGGGACTACTTCATGGGATTCAAAATGGGACATTGTAAATCTATATTCACTAGACATTAGCCTCTCTGATAGTCATTCTTCTTATAACTCCTCGAAGGCAGGCTCTTTCTTACTTATCTGTGAATTCCCAGCATTTAGCTCTTAGCAGTGTGCATGGCATCAAATAGCTACATATCAAATATTTATAAGATTGAAATTGACCTTGAATATTAATATCTCAAGGTTTAAGTTATCCTATTATTTTTTTCAAATGAACTTTTTCTTTACTAATTCTATTTTTAACTAAAATTTAATGAAACAAATCAATTTTATGAAGATAGATTTACTTTTAGGTTGCCAATCCAAACTCCAAGCTTTGGCTTCAAATGAATTAAAATGGTTGTGCTAGATTTTCAAAATTTTAAACAAGTTCTGAAAGAACTGATAAACATACTAAATAGCACACTTATAGGATAAAATTTCATTTGTGAAAACATAAAATGATCTTTGTTTAGGAAATCTTTTTGAAAAATTTGTACTTCTGTGTCAGGAGCTCATCATCAGTCTTCTGGAAACTTCAAATATATGGCAAACACAGCAATAAACCCATGTAAAAGTTAAAGAATATGCAGTTAGAGAAGGAATACATCTGTGAAGCTATGAAATTTACCTCACATAGCAGATACCTGTCCTTTGCTGTCTAATTTTGATTTAAAGCAAATTTAGTTTTTAACTTTAAAATATGGGTGTTTACATTTAATCAATTTAAGGAAAAAATAGAAGAATTGAGGTGTAAAAGCTTCTAAGACATGTCAACTCTCAAATGATTTGCAGTGCATGAATTCATGTTAAATGAATGAATCTACAAAACTAACATATTTATCGGTGAAAATTTTGGAAAAGAGCAAATATTTCCAGTATAATGGTAAATACAGAGTATTCTGGAGTCAGTTTAAAAACTCTCTGGATGCTAAGAGTTGTCAGGGCATCTATATAAAAACAATGGATACTATTGTATTAGTTTTCTGAAGTCATGAACTTGGTGGCTTTAAGTCAAAGAAATTGATTCTGTCATGGTTCTGGAGCCCAGAAGCTGGCAGGGTCATACTCCCTCCAAATCTCTAGGGGAGATTACCTTCCTTGCCTTTTCCAGCTTCTAATAGCTGTTAGCTTTGCTTAGCTGGCATTTATGTTTCTTCATATTATCTTCTCTTCTATGTGTCTGTCTCTAACTCTGTTTTTTTCATAAGGATTCTTGGAATGGTATTTGGGGCTCACCTAGATAATTCAGAGTGAGCACCCCTGCCCCATCCTTAGCTTAATTACATCTTTTGCCATATAAAGTAATATTCACTCCTTTGCCATGTAAGATACTATTCATGAATTCCAGGAGTTAGGAATTTGTATTTTTACTAGGGCTGTCATAACAGAATACATAGACTAGGTGGCTTAAATACCAGAAATTTATTTTCTCATAGTCCTGGGAGCAATAAGTAAAGAATGAGGTTTCAGAAGGCTTGATTTGTCCTGGGCTTGTGGGTAGTCACCTTCCTGCTGTGTCCTTACAGGACATTTCCTCTGTGTGTGCTGTCTCCTTGGTGCCACTTCAGGTGCCAAATCTCCTGTTCTATAAAGACACCAGTCAGACCCGATTACGGTCCACCCTAACAGCTTCATTTTTACTCTGTCATCTCTTTAAAGACTCTAACTATACTCACATTCTGATGTATTGTTGGTGAAGACCTCATGATATGAATTTTGGAGGATCATTATTCAACCCATTTCAAATATGTGATTTTCAATTGAAATAAGGAAAAATATGTTAACTATAATCTCTGGTCATGAATGTTAGCATATTTAATACATTTAAGCAAGAGTCTCATAAAAGTAGTTAAAATCTCAAAGAAAATGAAGTTTATTAAGAATTGCTGACAACTAACTAGAAAAATCACTTACATGGAATATTCATTGAGATGAGGCAAGATTAAATGTAATGATAGAATATTGCAAAATCTCATGCTGATATTTACTTGGGAACATTTAAAAACTTTGCCTTTCATTTATGAATTTATAGGCAGACTTGTGAAGATTATAATAGAAAAATTCTCCCTTAGTTGAAGGAAAACATGTAATTTAAGTGGAGGCATAATTTATACTATACATTGCAATGGCCTGACTTTAATGAGAAAATAGAGTAAATTCTAATATATTTGCCTGGGAATCATTCCAGCTCTTAATAATTCGCTGTAGTGGGATGCCAGGAAATGGCTGTTCATAGAGAGATGTCCAAAAGCTCATGTATATAAACTCTAAGAGTCTGTTTTCTTGGTCACATCTTTGATTACAAAGAAGGAATATATGTATTATCATATATATAGTCACTCTTAGAGATGTATTATGCATAGTAGCATGTACATGGTATATCAGGACATCCAAGAACATAAAAATTACAGATGTGAAGAAAATCAAGAAAAATTTACACAAAGCCCCTTGTCTTGCACTTTTCTCCACAAAAATCTAAAGTATAGTTATTTATTCTTGCTTCTAAAGTATAGTTATTTATTCTTGCTTCTGACCTGAAGGTTTCTTGCATCTCCCATATGCCGTATTTTAAGTTTCCTTTCCATTTTCAATCTGTGTGATTCTTCCAATTTACTCTCAGAAGTATAGCCACAGAATCAAATAGCAAGTACAGGTACAAACTCATTCACAGTAAAGTATTTAAGAATTCATGATAAAGCCGGGCGCGGTGGCTCAAGCCTGTAATCCCAGCACTTAGGGAGGCTGAGACAGGAGAATCGCGAGTTCAAAGCCAGCCTCAGCAATGGCGAGGCGCTAAGCAACTCAGTGAGACCCTGTCTCTACATAAAACACAAAATAGGGCTAGGGATGTGGCTCAGTGGTCGAGTGCCCCTGAGTTCAATCCTCGGTACCACAAAAAAAAAAAAAAAAAAAAAAAAAAAGAATTCATGATAATTTGAATATATACTGGATTGAATTGTGTCCCCTTCTCCACTCAAACATTTTTCTGAGGATCAGATGCATTTTTCCTAATGAGGTTTGACTAGGTCAATAATGCAGGGGACTAATTCTTTCTGTAATTTGGCCATGAAAAATTTCATCTTAAAGGCATAATGTGACAATCAAAAATTTTAACATGTACCTTATATATTTGGTCAATTAATCATTTATTTTATAATTAATATATGAGTACATTATTTCTATAAAAGTTTTGTGCCATATATCAATATTTAGAATAAAATAAGAGATACTTTTATCTTACCTTACCCTCCTAACTACTCCTGCTTAAAGCTAAGCATTTAGCAATTTAGTGTTTATCTGTCTGGTCTTTAGTACATGTATACACTTGCACATACATATATATATGGTATATATATGATATATATATATATATACCATTGAAATTTGGTATAAATTTAAGATTTTGATACTGAATTTAGGAAATTTTAAAATTTCATCTTTTCATTTTTATTTACATATTTAATATATTGGTTATCTTTTTCAGTTTTGTGCTGCTTTAATTCAAAAAGTATACTTCCTATACCTGTGAGAGAGAGCTAACCTGGGCGTTTCCACAGTACATAATATGCAACAGTATCAGGTTTTTCAATCATGTGGTTTTGACCATAGTTCCACATTCTTGTAACAGTTCCGCATTCCTGTGAATAGCCGCAGGGTGCTAGTAGAATAGTAAGACCCTGTGCACCCTGTAGCGCTGGCGAGATATAGGGCGTCTTAGCCTATATAAAGAGGGTCGTGAGCTCAATAAAGGAGTCTCTTGCCTTGTTCTGTGTGTGTGTGTGTGTGTGTGTGTGTGTAATTTTTATCTGCAGCTCCCTCGCCGATCCTGGTTTCACTTTGTGCCGGCATGGGCGCAACTTATACCTATGTCTAGGTCACTGAAAAAATACTGACCAACTTAGAGAGAGGAGAGAGGACACTTTCTAGAAGGTGAGGGTAGATGGTACTGGGGATGCCATCTAAAACGTAAGGAACCATATAGCAAGCAGTTCATAGCCAGAATGACCTGAGAGCTGAGAACACCACTGCAGTGGCTTGAATAATCTCCTGCTTTACATCTACCTTTGTGAACCTCCTCAGGAGTCAGTATCTTGAGCACTGGTTTCTTATGTGGAGCTTGGATCTTGTGTTCACTCTCCAGTTACACCTGGGAATGTGGGCAAAGGATCTTTGCCTTCATAGTGGGAAGCAGAAACCACACACTTGAGTGGCTTAAGTAACCAATATTTATTTTCTCACAGATCTAGAGATTACAAGTTCTAGGTCAAGGTGTCAGTAGGGTCTGTTTCTTCTGAGGATAGTGGGGAAGGAGCTGTTTCAGGTCCCTCTCCTGGCTACCTTCTGTAGGTATCTTGACATGGTCTTTCCTCTGTATGTATATGTTCAAATTTCTTCTTCTTGTATGGACACTGGTGACATTGGAATAGGGCCTACTTTAATAACTTCATTTTCATCCCATTACCTCTTCAAAGCCCTGTCTCCAAATATAGTTTCCTTTTGAGGCAGTGGGGACTAAAACTTCAACATATACATTTTTAGGAACACAAAATTCAGCCTGTAACATTGGCATTTCTTTTCCATGGTTGGTACAAAGTGCAGTTTTTATTATTTCAGAATAAAAAGAAGTGGAAAAGAAGTGAATTCTGGCAACTATAAAGTAAAAAAACGTCATTCTACTTTTTTTTTGTAACCATTGTTATGGAAGTTTAAAGATATTTTTAATTATGTGAAAATAATATGTACATTCTTATGCTGTTCAAAATCTCAACAATAAAAAGTTCATCTGTATTATCATAATAATCAGTGCTGGTAGAAGGTTCAGGAAGGTGAAAATGCCTCATCTGCTAGTGGGAATGGAGGCGTTTATCCACCTTCTTTCCATTCTACTTTTATATACTGTGAAAGCGGAGTTATGCCAATCTCTCTTCAAGAACAAATTGGCCATTCAGTCGCAAGCAGTGCAGTTAACAGACCATTTCCTGCTGTTAATGCCTTCAGGATTCACCTCAGCTTTCAAGCCAAGGTCATACTCTTTCTGAGCATCCCTCAGCCAATAACTAAGCATAATAGGATTATAGGACCTGGACATTTCTGCCTGACACTGCCTGCTCTCATAGGCAATCTTGGCTTGGGAGCTTCCCTTTGGTTTGGCTGAGATTTTGTCAAATATACCTCAGGATCTGAACTTTGCTCTCCTGAATCCTGATTTTGTCTTCTTTTATCTTTCATAGGTGATACTTCCTCCAAAACTTACTTCACTAACTTCATCTCTGTGTCTGTACCCCATAATGCCTAGGTCTCTCTTTCACCCCACATACATTTAATATTTTTTCTTGTTTTCTCATTGTTTTTGTTTTTCATAAGTCTTTGCTATTCCAGTTATAGATTTATAAACCGTCAATTTTTTTAAAAATGTAAAACCTATGTGTGTTTGCTAGAAAATTTTTCTTTGTAGATGGACACAATACTTGTATTTTTAAAATTTATTTTTATGTGGTGTTGAGGATTGAACCCAGTGGCTCATACATGCTAGGCAAGTGCTCTACCACTGAGCCACATCCCCAGCCCCAACCCTATGGTTTTAATGTGATATCATTTATTTCTTTTTTTCACTACCATATCCTTTGATGATGATATGGAAATTTTGTTATATTTTCCTGACATTAGTTAAATTGTGTTATTAATACTTTACTTTCTTTAAGCCCAATTTGGAAATAATGGATTTAGTGACTCATTTAGGGGTCTAGATAGAAACTAGGATAGTAGCAGAGAGAGAAAGAGAGCAATCAATCACTCTTTAAACATTTGCACTATATAATATAAAATTGAGTGACGGTTTGTGGCCACATTCTACTCTGTGAACTTATGAGAAGAAGGACTGAAGCTGGAAGAATTAAGCAGAGGACAGAAAAAAAACAAATGAGTCACTGGAGGAGAGACTACATATTTCTGGCTCCCCAGGAAGGATGAAAGCACTATTTGGCTCATCTGGGTCAGGCAGACCAGTCCCAGCTCCATTCCTGAGACTAGACTGACCCTTCACTATGAGTTTAGGGGCACCATTTGGAAGTCTTCCAATGAATTCCCTTCATTTTTCTTGTATGAATTTAAACTGGGTTGCTGTTTTTGCAGCTAAAAAAGTTTGCCTTTTTGTTGCAACCCATAAAACACTTTGCATAACATAGTAGGGAACTCAGAAAATTTTAGTAAAATATTCATCTTGTTGAATATTTTAGGTGAGTCTTTTTACTGTTTCTTCTCAGTAGTCACAAGTCTTCTTTTATTGTTTGAATTTGTTCAATCTTAAGTTGTAGAGACATCATTACTACCAACAGTCTTGTTAAACTGTTGTCTCAGATGATATTATTTAAAGAAAGTAATAAGAAAGAAAGGATGAGAAAAGAGAGCATGTGTATGTGCACTTACTATTGGGCTAATGGAAAAATTTTTCTCCACTATAGAAATAGATTTTAAAGGATTTTTACTATTTAAGTAGTATAACTACCATGTACTCTTTGGTAGAACAAGACTTTATGTTTATAGTGAATTAGGAAAACCAAACAGAAACAGCCTCCTTAACCAAGTTCTGAATCTGGACTTAGACCACCAGATAAATTATCACTGGAGTTTGAATTACTGTGAAAGAGGATGGGCTTTCATTTGGATGAGGTCTCTAGGCCATCTCGAAAGGTGGGTTCTTCCATGTATTCCCCAAGTAGGCCACACTACCCCACAGAGAATTCTGGAGGTAAAAAGTCAGAGGGATTAGTGCTGGCAGATATGCATGAGTCCTTTCTAAAAAAGATGATCTCATGATCTAAATATACTGAGTTAACTTGCACCTTGGAGGATAAATGTGCTTAGTCTGACCTCAGACACCATGAGAGCAACCTCTGTTCTAGGCAGTGATCCAGAGTATCTTTCCTTTCCTAACTAACAGCATGCTTGATTTCCTCTTCACTAAGAGATGTGCTTTGATTTTTCTTTACTTTTCCAGGTGGCTCATACTTTTATGCCAACTTGTGGAGTCTGGCAGCTGGACCAGAGGATTGACTGGAAGTCCATACTTGGACTTATGGTGTGGAGTCATCTTCTAAGACCTTCCAAGTTCTCCAAGATAGTTCCTCTCTTTGGTAACAATGTCTTGTCCTTTATTAATCTTGTCACTCTCTGGAGCAGGACACCAAGGTCCTCAAAACTAGGTCTCCTTATCTTTTATTTTTATTTTTTTGGAGATGACTGAGCTCTGCTTTATTTCCCATTTTCTGCTCTTGTTTTTAATGATTCTGGATTTCCTCACTGATACTGAAGCCTATGAGTGGAAAGTAAAAGACTGAAGAGAATACATGTGGTGGTGTCTTCCATCTCTGCGTAGACTATATTTAATTTACTAATTAATGATGATGGCATCCACAAGGGCTAGAGAGATCTTCACATCATCCCTAGATCCTTTTAACAGTTGACAGAAACAAGATTTTATAAGTAAAAAGGAAGATAGGCCTTTCCATATACATCCTATGTAGCTCATACTTAAGAGCCCATGAGATTTCTGACACGAATTCTGTCTCGGAAGTAATAGTGAAGCTACACGGTTCAAGCTATCGTTGGACTTCAGTGGAAAAATATATTCTTGACTAGATTCTTAAGTGTAATGTCTAAGACATGTAACTACAAATAATTCTTACTAATTTTTGATTACCTATCCATGGAAGAGATCACATAGATGGCTTATTTCAGGAAAAAAAGTGAATAATGAAGCATCTTCCAGTGCCAATAGTTCACATAAACAAGGGGAAATGGTAGTAGGAACTGGACTTTGAAGTTCCCATCCCCTGGATTCAATTCTAATTCTGACCCTTACTGAAAGCGTGACTTGACCCTGGCTATTGTAATACCTATTCTATAAGGATTTGCTGGAGTTAAATGTGATATTGTTTATAATTTAAAAATATTTATATTTGTAAAATTACATTGTAAATTTACATACTTATGAAACATCCAGTATAATGTTGGGTGCCTCACAGAGGCTCATTTATTCATAAAAACTTCTTGAGGACTTGTTATATATAGGCATTGTGCTATGTGTCAGGGATAGCGGGACAGATAAGTCAAGTCCTGCCTTCAGGAGGAGTACAATATAATGGAAGACACAGGTATATAAGTGATATGTTCCATGTAATTTGTCAAAGGGCAACTGTAGAGTGAGGCAAATGAAGGAGAGAAGCACAGAGGTGACATCAATAATAAACCTGGCGAAGGAGGTGGGGCCAGAGAAGGCTCTGGGAATGTTATGCCTGAACTGAGAATGAGCCAGAAGGGAATGAACAAGATATGCATTGCATACTTTTAAAAAATACATGGCTGTTGGGCTGGGGTTGTGGCTCAGTGGTAGAGCACTCGCCTAGCATGTGTGAGGCACTGGGTTTGATTCTCAGCACCACATATAAATAAATAAAATAAAGATCCATGGACAACTAAAAAATTTTTTAAAAATACATGATTGTCAAAATATATAAGTTTTCTTTACCTTTTTCTTTTCCTTAATCACAGCAACATGCCAATATTTTTTGCATTTTTGTTCTGTTATTGGCAGTTCTAGGACTCAGTTTATTGATGGTAGGAAAGGAGGAGCCATATTTATAAACCATGGTAATCTTATAATTGCATGTTAAAATTCCTCAGATTGGCCTCTAAAAGACTGACCACTAAAAGGCTAGGAAGAAAAAGATGATATTGGAAAGACATTAAAAGTGGAAAATATAAGGTATAATAAAATTGGACCCTGAGAGTATAAACCAGAGGGAAAATTAATGTAGTAAATATTCCTGGTGTGTCCCTGTGTTTCAAATTGTGCTTTCCTGAGGTGGAAGCTGCCTAGCACTCAAGCCTCCTCCACTAGCTAGACTCCATCCCTCCACAGCTGCTCAGGGCCTGAGTTTGTGCAAATCAGGGTTTATAGCTCAGGAGGGCCTTGGCTTAGAATGGCTGAAGAATCAAGTGGCTGAATCTCTGAAAGTCCTGAGACACTAAAGACTCAGAAGGCTCAAGGGAGAACTTTGGCAATTGATTAATATTGTGCAGCTTGATAGTTAAACAAGTTTTTGTAAAGTTTGCACTTAGCACTTTACTATTTTTATAACTTTTTGCTAATGAGTAAATTAATTTTCACTACTAATAAGATCTTCAGAAAATTATTCACCTATTATGATAGAGGAACTTAATCGCTTTTCTTTGAGGCTGTGAGCTGAGTCTACCAAAGTCTGAAGTCAGTACCTAAAATGCATTAGTGCTTATTTCTTCATGTTTTTGTGCCCTGTTGTTAGTTTATTTCTTGAGTATAGCATCTCCAGAATCCCTTTAATGCCTTTTCAATTAAAAATGAATTTTTATAGCAATTGTGATATCACATGTATAGGGCATTTTGCAGAGTAGGCTTTTCAAATAGGGTTTCAAGTTTTGGCATGCTTATACCATAATCAGTCTTTCCAAGAACAAACCAATGTTTGGGCTGGGGCTCCAGGAAACCCAAACATCTGGATGAATCAAAAAAATCAAGATCAATCAGTTATTCATTTTTTGTCAACATGCTGCCAAAGATCTAGATTGTTGGAAACTTTTCTATTAGGTGTTACACATTTTGTGGATGAAGCTAGAACCAGATCTATAAATATAGGTCAAGAAAAAAGATGCATCAACTGTTTGCATTTGGGTCTATCTCATGTTCCTTCTTCAACAGGAATAAACAGAGAGTTGGGAATTTGTAGATATGATGGAGATTTTCTCCTTATAACATTCTATCAGATAGTCATTTAATTGAGGCATATTTAAATAGTATGTTGGAAACATAATAGGTACCAACAGAAAGCCACATAGAATTTTGGCTGACTCTGCAGTATAGACCATATATTGGGTATTGTGCAAAATGAGAAGTGTTTAATCTTTTTGTGCAAAACAAGCTGAATATTTTGCACTACTCTTTACAAAAGCTGGTTTTGAAATATTTTGGAAACAATTATAAGTGTTAACAGCTACAGTTACTGAGTATCTATAAAGTGACTGGCGTAATATTAAATGATTGCAAGCATTAACAGCTAGAGTTATGAGAATCTACAGAGTGACTGAAATTATACTAAATATATTTTCTATGTTAATTAATTAAATATCCATAAAAATCAAGTAGGTACTGTAGGTGCTAAAGTAGATTAGAAAAACGAGGCATGATAAAGTTAATGATTTACTCAAGATAACTCAGTATGTGGAAGGGTTGGAAATACAAGCTGAATCTGCCTAATCCACTCAGCTAGATTGTCTCTGTTCCAACAGCCTTGCCCTGGGGATTTGGGGACAGAGGTGAAGTAGATCAACAACTCTTCAATAAAACAATTGGCAACAATAGCAATTAAAATAATTATAGCTAACAAATATTGGGATTTAATATGTTGTCACACTTTGACTTTTGCTTTTTATTTCCAAAACCTTATATTAACACATAATACAGATGAGACAGATGTAATGTGCAGAGATTAGGAAATGACCGATACCTCAAGACTTTCGCGGGGTAGAGCAAGGTGTTGTCTCCAGTCTGGGGCCAGATTGCTCAAACATTAGATTTGCTGTCCCTGCTCCTGCTTGCCTTCACTCTCTTCAGCTTTTGACAGTATTTTGGGTTTCCCTGTGACCTAGGCACCCAAGGGATTCGTGGGTTTCTCCTTTAGTTATTCTTCTCAGTTCTCCTATATCCCTTTTAGGTAGCTCTTTCTATGATCCCACTAACATGTTGATTTTTGAAAGTGTTTTATGCTTTGGAAGTCCACCTTGGGTTTTCTTTCTTTCTTTTCTTTTCTTTTTTCTTTCTTTCTTTTTTTGGTACCTGGGGTTGAACTCAGGGGTACTTGACCCCTGAGCCACACCCCCAGCCCTATGTTGTGTTTTAGGTAGGGACTGGGTCTCACTGAGTAGCTTAGTGTCTTGCCATTGCTGAGGCTGGCTTTGAACTCACGATTCTCCTGACTCAGTCTCCCAAAGTGCTGAGATTACAGGTGTACGCCACTGTGCCTGGTTGGATTTTTTTTCCTTTTCCCAGCACTGGGGATTGAACCCAGAAGTGCTCTACTACTGAGCTACATTCCCAGCCTTCTTTTTACTTTTTATTTTGAGATAGGGTCTCGAGAAGTTGCTGAGGCTGGACTTGAACTTGTCATCTTCCTCCCTCAGCTTCCTGAATTGCTGGGATTACAGGCATGCACCACAGAACCCGGTCAGTCTTAGAGTTTCCTCCAGAGAAGAACTTGCCTTTCAGTCGTAGAGAGTGAAATCAGCTAATAGTCTCTGGCTTTTAATACCTTCAGGCTCTTCTTCAGTGTTACAGCTTAGGCCATGCTCTTCCCCAGCAATGGTCAGCCAGCAGCTGTGCACAGTGGTATTGGCCACTTCTGCTCAATGAAGGATCGTTCTGTAGCTCTCTCTTGGGCCAACAGAGACATTGTCAGTTCTACCTGGTGAGCAAAACTTCTCCTGTTCTATCCTGCTTCCTTTCCCTGCTTTTACCTCTTTCATTCCTGCTTTCATTTCAGTATTCACTTTCCAGAGGACCTAAGTGACATTACAACTAATCAAGTCATCTACCCAAAGGGGATGATGCATTAAATGGTGGGTGTGTCACCTCTGGTAACACATTACTCATTGAAAGGAGACTTCTGATCATTACGTAAAGATGAATATGAATATGAAATATGAATGAGTGCAGATCTAAGGACTATGGCACAGGGAGAGAGAGAGAGAAGACAAACACATGGGGGTGGTGGTGGGGCTCAAAGCTTTTAGACAATCATCTAGTCTATTATGTTTATCCATGAATGTGACATTAACTCCTTCTTTATTTACTCTTAAGACATTGTTAAAGATTATTGTCACTCATCGACTAAAGAGATAAAATGAAAAAATAAAAAAGCATGAACAATATTACCAATTTTATTTTATTATAATCATACAGTCAATTTTCAAGTACTTCCAAAGTACCTAGAACAATACCTGTCATACATTTGCAGACTCTCAATAAATATTTGTTGAATGAATGAAAGAATGAATAAAAGTTTTAAAAGTTCGGCACATTATACTTTTGAATCAATGGGGAGAAGTCAGATATAGAAAGAAAAATACTGCATGATATTATTTATATGTGAGATCTAAAAGTTTGATTTTTAAAAGTGGGGAGCACAATGGTGGTTAACAAGGGTCGGGGGAGAGTGAGAAAAATGGGAAGATTAAAGTGTATAAATTTCAGTTATTTAGGATGAATAAATTCAGGAAATCTGTAGCTAATAATACTGTACTGTACTCTTGTAGACTTGAAAGTTGCTAAGAGAGGAGGTGTCCTTGCCACATACACACACCAAAGGTAACTATGTGAGGAGATGGGTGTGTTAATTGCCTGATTGTGGTAATCATTCCACAATGCATACATGTATCAGAATGTCATATTTCATACCTTAAATTGATAATTATTTTTTCTAGATTATACTTCAACAAAGCTGAAAAAAATAAAGTAATAGTAAGGGTAGTCAACTATGGCAGACATTTTATTCTAATACAATACAGAAAAATTGATTCAAAGACAATTAAAATAATAAAATAAATTTGAATCTGAGACATCAATCGTTAGCCACTGTAATTATCAGGGTAAAACCAACTAAATCATTTATTACTGACTATGGAACACTCAGGTATTTGGGAAAAAATGTTTCAAAAATTATAATTCTACCACATACTGGCTATGAATTATTCAATAAATGTGTGGGGGTGATATTGTTTACAACACATTTCCTGCCAACTTCTGTTTTTCACTAAATGTTTAAAAAAATTGAGGCAGCTTCTCAATGTAATTGGTAATAGAAGCAGATGGCACTTCTTTGACCCTTCATTTTAGCTTCCAGGCATTTGCAATCAGTTATATGCAAGATATGTGGACAGACACTATGCATTAAAATTAGCCCCATCTTTTTTAGCTGTCAGAGAGTAGACTTGGTCATAAAATTTGAGAGTAAAGAATCTGAGCAATCATCTAGTCCAATCCTTGTATTTTACAGGTGAGAAAACTCTTGGAGAGGTAGTAAATTGACCAGCTCAAGGTCACACAGGAAGTCCCTAGGACCAGATCTCAGCCCTTTTACTTACTGCCAGAAATTATTCCACTACAAGGATCAAGGCTGCCTTTTCTGTTTGGGGAGATTCAACTATTTATATATTATTGGAAATTATGAAACATTTCATACATCCTGAAAATTAATAAGAATAATATGACTCTGGAATCTCTCTCCAGCTGGTTTTATCAAAATTTAATGCATTGCCATATTTGCATCAGATTTTAAAAAATCATGATGGAGTTCAATTTTTTTTAGTAGATCAGAGCCATTACATTCGATTTACAGTGAAATAACAGCAATTAGACATGGTTTCATTTGTAATTCTTTTAAAGTCAATTATATAAGTATTCCCATTACTCTGAAAATAATAACAGCACTAATAATACTAATAATTATAAGTAGTGATCATTGCTCTCCTTCTTATGACATACTTTTTTGCAATTATTGCTTTGTTTTGTATAAAAATCACACTTTATTATTGGCCTAGAATTAATTCATTTTCTTCTTTCTCTCTCTCTCTTTCTTTTTCTCGTTCTTTTCAGTTTAGAGATTGAACCCAGGTGTGTTCTACCACTAAGATACATCCCTGGTCTTTTTGTTTTTATTATGAGGTGGGGTCTTGTTAAGTTTCAGAGGCTGGCCTTGCATTTACGGTCCTTCTGCCTCAGCCTCCTGAGTCACTGGGATTACAGATGTGTACCACCATGCTTGGGAAGTTAACTCACTTTCTTCTAGGGGAAATATCCGTCTTATGTCACTATTCTTTTTGGCTCAAAGAGTCATGTGTCACAGGCCTGTTTTTCTCTGGTGAGCCCAAATTCTGTATTAGGTTAATTTCTTTGTATGAAAAAAACAGATGCTTTGTTTTTGGGGTGAACACCACTTCTTGTCAGACTCCACAACTTCACAAGCAGTCACAAGCAGAAGTCTTCTAGGATTTTTGCTCCTGCAGTCCTCTCATTCAGAGACTTTGTTTAAAGTCGTTTCACAAACCTTCCTATAGCTGTTCTCAAGGCCTGAAAGAGATGACTCTCAAGTCAAGCGAGTTGGCACGTTCGAGACATGGCCGATCTAAATGAGGAATATTGTGAAAACATTCGAATGTGGTTTTGGATGGGTATATTTCACTTATGTTTGAATATTGGTTACACCCGATGTTCTGAAAATTCACATCAAAGAGAAAGAGGAAAGCATGCTGTGAACGAAGGCCTGACTGAGGCCGAGCTGGGAACCCATCCAGGTTTTTCTCCCAGAAATCAAACCTTCCTTGGAACCGATCCTAAATAGAAATGATTGAATCTCTAAGCATATTCCTTCTGAGAATGGAGGGACTGCAAAGCTAAAATGACGTGGGAAGAACGAGTGTGATGTGAGGTGTAATACCTAGTCTTACCTGCCTCTCGCTCCCTGACCAGAAATTTTTCCCACAGAATAAAGATGGTGATGTTGTCACCCCCACCCACTATCTCCCCACTTTATGTCCTATCTTCCCTGAAAGTTTTTCTTTTCCCCAAACAGATAAACACCTTTCATATTTCAGGATGTTTTTCTATGACACAAGTTTCCTGGACTGGAATTCCCTTTACTTCTTCTAATTGAAAAAATACTAATAAAATTTTGGGAAACATAGTTCAAAAAAATGAGTTGTTAAAAATATGTGCAAATCTGGAGAGAGAAACAAAAACACACATTTGGATTTATTAAAATTTAGGTAGAATCTCAAAAGCCTAAATTTGAAAAAAGTGTCTGCTACCAAGCATGTACTCAAAAAATGTCAGTGAGTGAATCAAGTCAATAATGGTCATGCTTAAGGGTCTTGATACTTTTCTTTGAACTGGAAGTTCTTTCTCTATAGCTTTTATCTGCAGTGTTGTGCAGTTAGGTCCTCCTATGTAGCTTTATCTAGAAATTCTTGAGATGCTGTGCTCAGTGCCGTACATGATCTGCGAAAAATTCATTGATCTGTGAAATTACAGACTATGTATGTTAGTGGGGGAGATGTGTTCCTGGAATGAACTCCAGGAACTCATACATTTGATATGCATTTCTTTATTCCTGTTATGCTTGTTTACACTTGAATCTTGCCTTCAGTCTCTGTTTCTTGGTTTAGCATTCTAACTCCGGGATTTGGATCTTCCCTGGATTTGGCTCCTGGCACATTTGCCTGGAGCCTGGGTACATTGGTTGCATCATTGGGGATGCAGATTATGACCTTCTTCTCAATCATTAGTAAGGGTTCTGCCTCTAACATCAGCCACTGGGAACTGTGATGCTCCTGCCCTCTCTGACATGGAGTACCCCTATCCTGTGTCAAGGATTCAGTGGCCAAGTGTAGGAGTCCTGGGGTCAGATGGACCTGGGTTGGATTCTAGTTCCTTTATATCTACGTTTGGTGAAGTTTCTCAATCTCTTGTTTGTAAATTGGAGCTAACATTAAATCCTTGTCTTGTGAAGATTAAATAAGAGTCTAAAATACATACAATATGTTACATATAGATGTGAATAATCCCCTTTTGAATTGTAAGAATGAGAATACTGAGATGGACATCATAGCCCTAGCTTTATGTATGCCTGCATGTATGTTGTGATTCTACATCACATACAACCAGAGAAATGAAAAGTTGTGCTACATGTGTGTACGATGAATCAAAAGGCATTCTGCTGTCATGTATACCTAAGTAGAATAAATAAATAAATAAAATTATTTAAAAAAAGAATGAGAATACTGGCTCACGTCCAGCTGAACTGGCTATTGGAAAGGAGACTGGTCTACTTGAATTCTGGTTATTGGATGTTAGGGGTTAGACTCACTGTTGAGGATGCAGCTTTCTTTGGCATCTCAGTTTCCTTTGTTTTTCTGTTCTCCTCTAGCCAAATTTTAACAACGAAGGGCTGGGAAGAGCACAGAAAATCTGTCTTGTAATTTTGTGTTGGGCTTGGTAAGAAAAAAGAGATTTATTATTTTAGAACATGGTAATTAAGTAGGCAGAGTACAAACTCAATAATATTAGCAAAGCAATTCATTAGCCAGATTAGGTGTTATTGGTTAATAAACTAACTTTAAACAATGTTTATCATGGGAAAGCCAAAATCTTGCATAATTCATCTAAAGATGAGGAGAGTTGGCTTTATTCAAGGGTTTCTGGGTATTATTCATAAATGGCATGGAATAATATTCTTGGAAATGAATTAGGATATTTCACTAGGAACTGTGACCCTTAAGAAGATGCTCATATTCTTGGAAATTGCATTTGTGTTCAACATATTTTATTGTCTCATTCCAGCAATGTGATAAAATGACCGTAGATTTTTGAAGTGAGACAGGCATGGTTTATTTATTTAATATCATTGAGTCTCAATTTTCTCTTAGACGAAATGGCTTTAATTTTCTCTATTTTTCAAGATGGTGGCACAAACTAAACACAAGAATGTATGTAAGATGCTTTGTGTTATGCCGGGATCTGTTGTTCTCCTTGTTTTGACTTCTAAACCTGTATAGAAGGTTCACTTACCTTAAGCTGAATTAATGAGAACACACAGCTTTTTACTCCAAAACTATTCTATTCATCCCTCATACCAGAAATACCTAATATTCTGCAATAGGACTTGATGGGTCTATTATTTTTTTCTTTTGAGCAACAGAACTCAAGTTTTGGAGATGGAAGAAGACGGGGAATTTAAGTGACTGAATGCTTTGACTTTACTGTTCATGTGTTATTATGAGTGAAGTCATGGCCATAAACATTCTTTTTTCAGATAGTTATTGGGTGGTTGGTATGAGGAAGGCACGGTTAAAAGGTCGAGTTCTGGACCTTATGGAACTTGGTAAGGGGATACAAGAAACAGGTAACATATTTGTTGCTATAGGCAATGATAATGATGTTAAGAAAAATAACACAAAATAAGGGGGATAAGAAGTACTGGGGTGAGAACAGGATTTCTTTCTTATATAGGGTGGCCAGAGAAGAACTATTTTTTTTTTTTGGTACCGGGGATTGAACTCGGGGGTACTTGACCACTGAGCCACATCCCCAGCCCTATTTTGTATTTTATGTAGAGACAGGGTCTCACTGAGTTGCTTAGCACCTCGCCGTTGCTGAGGCTGGTTTTGAACTTGTGATTCTCCTGTCTCAGCCAAAGTGCTGGGATTACAGGCATGTGCCACTGTGCCTGGCTCAGAGAAGGACTATTTGATAAGGTGACATTTGAGCAGGGATCTGAAAGGAGTGTAAGAGAGTTTGTCAGTATTAAAGCTAAACGTGTTCCATACAGAGAAAGGGTAGGTTGCAGAGGCTCTTGAGCAAGGAGGGAAAACAGACTGTTTAAAGAATACCAAGAATACTGGAGCAACTGGAACAGGAATGAGAGCTTAGAAGATGAAATCAGATGAATTAATTAAAGAGATCTGCTGTATTTTCTTTGTACCTAGTTAATGGTGCTGCATTGTGTGCTTAAAGAATTTGTTAAAAAGGTAGATCTCATGTTGTTATCATCACAGTAATAGTAACAATAATAAAGATGAAATCAGAAGATGAAGGAACCCACAGGGGACAAAGTAGATTGTATCTCTCACAGCCTCTGTCAGAATCCATTAGCCTAAGCAGGAAGAATAAATAACCCAGTCTTGCATCTTCTGCCTCATTATCCTCTGTGTTTCTCATTGCCAAACCCAAACCAAACCAGAGGGGGAGTAATCTTGAGTGATGCCAACTATAGAAGTCAGTTTCCTGAGACATGGACCACAGTAGAGAGGCCTGGAATGAATTTGGATGGGAAGAAAATGGAGACTAGACTCGAGCCAATTAATTCAAAATAAATAAAATAATTGCTTTAAAATCTTTTGGCTGATTTGTTATTGCATATGAGATAACTCAACAATGGGCTGATTTATTTTGGAAGGTACTTTGACAAGTTGTCCCTCTGACCCTATATGGTTGTGAAGAGAGAAAATAAGATGGCAGAATAGGATGGTTGTTAAGAACAACCTTGACTTGCTTCTTTCCTGGGCTCTGGCTACATTTCTTGGATTCTAGTGTCTGTATTCTCCTCTTCTCTCTTCAATATCCTAGAACTTGCATTCTGGTAATTTTTTATTGCAACCTATACCATCAGGGAGAAGTCCAGGTCTTAATCTTCTCCCATCCACTTCATCAAATAAATGCATCTCACTATTGTAACATGAAAATAATCTGAAGAAGAGATCCCTGCCAAGCTACTGGTGTGTTTAGCTATTGTTTCCAAGGCAAGTGATTTTGTTCTTAAACCTCACAAATGCTTTAAGTTTTTCAAGGCTTATCATCTAAAAAAGGGAATAGTGATGTGAAGTTTCAGTTTGGGAAGATGAAAAAGTTCTGGCAATGGATAGAGGTGACAGCTATGCACAATGTGAATGCCCTTACTGCCACTAAACTGCGTAAATTAAAATGGCTAAATTGGTGAAGTTAATATTATACATATTTGACCACAACAAAAAAAACTCAGCAAATAACTAAATAAATAAATAAATAAATAAAAATACAAGAGGGATTATACCTATTGTATATTCTTGGCCATCCATAGTGCTAGGAAAGGACCAATGAATAATATCCATGAGGATAATGCTTGTTCTGTTTGGAAGTTTCTCAGAAGTTCAAAGACAGAAAAAGCTGTCTTGAGAGGTAGCATGTTCCCTCTTACCAGAGGTGTTTGACTGTTGGTTTAGAAGGAAGTTGTCAAGTGGTTTTAAGTTTTGGATGTCTGGTTGGCCCCATTATCTTTCTGAGATCTCTTCCAATGCTGAAACCATGGAAAGCTCTGCAGTTGAAGGTGTTTGAACAATGACAGCACCTTGCTCAGCTTTGGTTCTGCTTCTGGGTTCAACTGCTATGAAAAGGAGTCCAGGCTGAGAGAAGAGCATGACAGCCAGCCAGGAGCAAGGAAAGCAAGGAGAAACTAATATTATATTGTGCTGGGTTTGTGTTTTGCATAATTCAAACATGATTAAGCTGCAGGACCAAGTTCTTGCAGAGGAAACTTTTGGAGTTAGAACTACCTGCCTTTCTAGTTCATGGGGTAGAGTACTGGGAATGGATTTCAAGTTCATCGTCTACGGACATCGCAGTTTTGCAACAGAGCTTCCTGTCATCTAATCTTGCCAATTTCAAAATTGGTCATCTGAGGCTCTAGGTTCTGGGGCATTAGTTTCCAGTTGTTACCAGCAAGGATTAGTTTCCAGTTGTTACCAGAAAGGATTATAGTTATGGAGTTCAGAAATGTGAAATGCTCTAACTACCAAAATCAAGGCATAGGAAGGGCTCTGTTCTTCTGGAGACTCAAATGGAGAATTCTTTCCTCTCCTTTACCAGCTTCTAGAGACTACTTGCATTCTTTGGCTTTGCATTCTTCAAAGTTAGGAGGGTAACATTTTTTGTTTTGTTTTGGACTAGAGACTTATGTTTACCTTTGTCATCCAAATGGGCTACTTGAAAGGGTTGAAGCAGGAGAAGTGAGTGCCCCGATGCCAGGCTGGCCATGCTTCCCAGACTTGCAGGTGATAGAGAACTTGACCAGGTAGTGGCCGGTTATCTCCTGCTTGAGCTCCACTTGACTGAAGGTATAGTACAGCATCTTTAAATTTCTCTCTGATTCTGACTCTGTCATTGCATCTCCTGCTGTGACTCACACCTGTATCCCTCTGACAAGAGTCCTTGTCATTACATTGGACTCACCTTTGTAATCTAGAATCATTTCCCTAGTTCAAGACCCTTGATTTAATCACCCCCACAAATTCCCTTTTGCCACATAAGGTAACACATGACAGATTCTGGAGGTTAGGATCTTTGAGGGGTATTATTCCACCTACCGTAGAAACTGGTAAAAATCTATTCCCAGGTTAAGGGGAGGACTAAGGAAGAGGTGGCAATACTGCCATATTGCTCCTTATCCTCCTAACTGCTGAGCTGTTCAGACACATCATCATTTTAGACCAGCCCTCCATTGATGCCATGATAGCATCTCATTGGAGTTTTGTGTTTGGGTAGTCAGAAGTGTGGTTCATGAAATACTTCCAGCCCTCCTTTTGGGTGTGTGCACTTCACTGCTCCCTTAGGATTATGTGTGGCCATGTGAATGGGAGCAGAAGTGGGACTGTTACTCACAGGCTGAAAGCTCACAGGCTGATGCATGATTTGTGACATTCTCTTCTTCCTAAAAGAGAAACTGTAGCAGCACACATCCCTGGGTCTTGATCCCTGAGTGACAATTAATAGAGTACAGTGTCTCCTCTCCTCCCTACCTGAGAATTGAGATTTTGTTCTTTACGGCCACTCAGATTTTATGGTATATTTTACTGCAGCTTGACTACGCCCACCCTAATACAGGCATCCTCTATAACAAATCAGGTCAAGCTGTTTCCTATCCTGATCCTTCCCA
This sequence comes from Xerus rutilus, assembly GCA_028644305.1. Taxonomy (NCBI): domain Eukaryota; kingdom Metazoa; phylum Chordata; class Mammalia; order Rodentia; family Sciuridae; genus Xerus; species Xerus rutilus. Next base: position 55,676,328 of record CM053411.1, read on the forward strand.
CCAGAGGTACCATTCCCACTGTGTGCATCAGGGAAATATGGATCCTAAAGCAGGCTGGCACCACTTAAATCCCAGTTTGAAGGATGCTATTTATCTATGTTTCTATTCACTGTTTCAGATTTGAAGACTAATGGCCATAGAATGCTTAGCAGCCTTCTTTGAGAGAAGCACATTCATAACCGTATCTTTTGAGCTGTCACAACTGTTCTACTCCATGGACGCTATGGATTTCACAGATAAAATTTCACTGCTTCCTCCCACCCCCACCACCCACCACCCCAAGTATCCCTCTACCTTCTTTCTATACCTGCTGGCACTACCAAAACTCTGGCAGTTGCTAGAATTTCAAGACTCCCTTTCCCCTTGACCATGGACAACACCTGTCTGGGCCATGAATGGGTGGGCTAAACCTGTGGCAGCTGACTGCAACAGCCTTCCTCATGTGTGTCCCCACTGTTGCTATCAGCCTCTTGGCTGAAATTTCACCAACTGCAGTAGAGCTCAGAAATTAGTGCCTGAAATTGCTTGAAAGAGTTCCTTGATTTCCACTCACCCATTTTCTGGAAAGAGTCTAACCTGAAGAGGAGTTTGAAGAGTCTAACCTGAACATTGCACCTCTGACTTAGGAGTGCACCAGCCTAGGCAAACTCGACCTCAGTCCTCCTGGGAAAGAGGTTCTCCTGGGGTAAGAGTGATTCCGTTCATCAACATTTAAATCAATCCACATGAGATACCACTTAAGATGTATATAATCCCAGCAATGCGATTTTTCTGAACATCCTTGCTCTTTCTTCTCCCCAGGTTATGTCCCCTATCCCAGGATCTCCTCGCTGTTCAAATGCCCTTCTCCAGTCGTAACGCGAGCCAATTCCTTTGGGACAAGAACTCATACTACTCCGCTGACCCCTTCACCTGCAGCTTTAAGTGAGGGGGCCTTCTGCTTCCAGTCCTCACCTTGGGAGCCCCATCCCTGTAGAGACTAGCTTGTGGGGTCTCCCTGCCAGCATGTGGAAACCAGCTCATGTCAATCTGAACTCAAACACTCTCCTCAGTGGTGTCAGAACTGCTCAGTGTTCACTAATATGATGAAATTGAATTTCTCAATTTTTTAGGTCAACATGACATGCAGTCAATAGTTCACACCTGTATGAAAGCTTATAGTTGAACTGTTAGCTTTTAGATGCATCCACTCTTGCTATGAAAAATAACTCAGGAGTTTCCTGAAAGGGGACAGGGCAGTGAGACTAATACCTTCTTTTAGGTCATGGTGCTCATGTTGTAAATCATTATTGGGGCAGTCAAATTCTTCTAAAGTAATGGTTAAGAAATTGCCCTGCTTTTCAGGGCCTTTCCAGTGTGTTCCTGCAGGCAAGTGCATAGAGGTAATCACAAGCAGATGGGGACCCTCAGGCACAATTGTGTGCCCTTTATTTATTATAGAGCTCCGTGCAAGGAGAGGAGGAAGAATGAGCAGGAGTGGAAGGGCGGCTTTTGTCTCCTCCTGCAGCTACCAACAAATTGGATATAATTATAATTAGGACACATGGGAAATTGAACCAGAAGGGTTCATCTTCCAGTATTGAATTTCAAGGTGATTTCTAGTCATGTGGTAGGATAAAAGGAGAATACTCTCAAAATATGGTCAGATAGGAATGGAGGTGTGAGATTTCCTAGAAAACTTTAACAGGAAGATTGCCGAAGAACCTTTTAGAAAATATCAAGGTGCCTTGAAGAATTGTTTTCTTTCCCCCCACTATTTATTTTCTGTGAAATTTTCCTAATGTAACTTCAAAACAGAAATAAAAAGAAAGGCAAATACATTTTTCTTCATTTCAGTCAATTATTGAGACATAAATTAAGATTTAAACAATTCTAGATTTTTAAAATTCAGGAATTCAGAAGTAATTTTGCTAGGCAGACTCAAATTATAGAGAAACAAAGTAAAATAATGAAATAAAATGTCAAGCTCCCACCTCCAAATGCTGATTCCAGTTTTATCCTGTTATTTGCCTGGACTCCAACTAGCTGCTTGTCTCCCCATATTTTGTGTGTATTGACCGGAGACAGTTTTTTAAAAAAATTATTGTTAGATGGATTCAAGGCCTATGAAACAGTTCCATTTAAAACACAAAATGAAGAAATGACACAAGGGTTCAAGAGGAGCAAACTAAAAGCACTTCCTGAGCACAAGTATGATGGTGCATTTTATTTAATTAAAAAATTTGAAGATGATTTAATTTCAGTTTTTATCTCGTCTTCATTATGTAGAGTGTAACAGAACACATAAAAATAAACTTCTTTATTCTGTATTGAATGATGAACTGAATTACACTTTATATTTACAAATAACTCATCTATGTGTGTATGTGTGTGTGTGTGGGTGTGTGTGTGTATACTGGTGACGATGATGACATCAACCACCACCCTTCTGCATGCCAATTTAATCAATACGATGGATTTTCTATTGATAATAGTTTTAGATTTAATGAAAAGATGTGCTCATCTGATAAACCACAGCATGTTACAATTGTTAAATTATTACTCAATTTCACTGTCTTGCTTGGATATTCTGCATTTGCTCTCCCATCCACATAGAATGGTAATGTCCTCCTCTCTGTTCCTGCCCAGCAAGCTCATGCACTACATAAAGACCAGGGCTCCACCCCAGCCTCCCTAGTAAACTTGACTGTACCTTAGAGTCACTAAGGGATTTTGCATATTCTTTTCATTATGGATTTCCTAACACCCTGAAACTCTCTTTACATTTTAACTAACTTGTTGACTAACCCTCAGGGTCCCAGAGGTTAGGGGTCATGCCCTACTCCTTCTCTCCGATGCTTAGCAAGGTGCCTGGCCCTCCGTGGCACATGATAAATGTTCATGTCTTGCACTTTTCAGAAATGATAGTAATACTTTGAAAATATCTTTGTTGCTTCGGGATTTCTTTCTGCTTGTGCAGCTGTGTGGATGGATCAAGGCAAATCTCACCATCTCTTAAGTTTTAAATATATGAATCCAGTGCTTTTTTGTAGCTCTTCTTTCAGGTTAAATAACTCCCTATCCCTGTAGTCATGATTTATAGACTCTATTTTCCAACTCTAATCATTTTCATTGCTTTTCTCTGGAACTTCTCCAAGTTCTCTATGCACTTATGTTTCAGTTTCCAAATGACATGGTATTGAAATACTGAGTGTAAGAATTATCTCCATGGTCTTCTATTCAATATTCTTATTTACACATAAATGGTTTTCTCCTAATCAGTCTACAAATATTAGCTATGTACTTATACTTAGCACCAGGTTTTGAAATTTTGATGCAATTTCAAATGCTATTATTCCTCTCTGTGAGACAAGTTTTTCTTTGGTAGTATTACATGAAAAACATTATATTTATAAGCATCTGTACCATAGCCTATTTATGTAAGAGTGGAGTGACTTTGTCAATAAACAATGCTACCTCCGGTTTGGTTACATGAAATTAATTTAATAGCTCATCTGCTCCATGAATATAACAAGTTTACTTCTCCCACATTATACTGGAATGTGCAAAGAAACAGAAAATGATCTAGTGATTTTTTTATATTATATATTTCCAATAGGTTCACATTTTATGCCAATTTGTAGATTTCATTTTGGTTCACCTGAACATTAAGCTTTTCTCTCTATTGCCATTAGAGATTTTAGTTAGCACTAAAACATTAATAACTGCAACTACTTAAACATAGCAATTTCTATTAATTAATTTCTATTAATTGTAGCAATTTCTATTAATTGTCTTTCTTTAAAAGTATTTTCCATATGTCTTATCTGATTTGATTCTCATAAATATAAAGATCTTATTAGTAAAGAAAGACAGGAAAGATCACCCTAAACACTCATCTGATTGATCCAGGGCATAGATAAAGTTTAAGATCAACTAAGGGAAAACAAGGTAATGGAGAGCTAAGTTTTGTGACTGGGGCTTTAGGATTTTCTATCAGAGTTTCTCAAAGCTTCAGGAAAAAAATTAAAACATACTATTATAAAAGACGCCTACAGATAAAGAGATTAAAACTTCTAGGAAAGCCCTTAGAAAAATTATAGGATATTATAAAGACTATTTTAATGAAAAATATTTTTAACACATACAATATTATATAAAATGATCTAATTACACTATTAATAATTAGATTGACAACAATAGTTATTCATAGTCTATTATAGGGTTTGTGATTTGGTAGAATGGCACAAAATTAATAATATGCATTATTCAATGTTTTCAAGATAGAATATATATACCCTATATATGTGTATATATATATACATATGTATATATATACATATGAAGAGATTTGTTATCTATTTATTTATCATCTATCAAGAGATTTTTTATAACAAATCATTTCATATAGTTATGGAGGTTCAGAAGTCCTAAGAGCTATAGTCAGCAAGTTGGAGGCTCAGGAAAGCTGATGTGTAAGTCCAGTCTGAGTTTGAAGGACTGAGATCCTGGAGAACTGATGATGTAAATTCCAGTCTGAAAACAGGCAGCCCTGAGACCCCCAAGAGCTGCTGTTTCAGTCTGAGCATGAAGGCAGGAAAAGGTCAATGTCCTGACCTAAGCGTGGGGCATGGGGATTTCCCTTTTAGCCATTATGTCCTGTTCAGGTCTTCAGTTAAAGCCCACCCACATTAGAGTGGCTGTACCCTATTCCTTCCCACTGCTTTATTCAGTCCACCTGTTCAAATATTAATCTCATCCAGAAACATCCCTCCAGACACACTCAGTAATATTTGGTCAAATATCTGGGCATTTTGTGTTTGTGTCCCAAACTCATGTGTAAAGTCAACCATCACAAGATGTATGAGAAACATTTTTGAATTCTCACAAGTTGCCTGCATACCTCTTGTGACTGTTATAAACTTACTTGAAGGTAATGTCAAAGTTTTTATGCCCCCTGAGAACATAATCACAGACCTTTGTTACTGTCCTCTCTGGTGTTAACTGATTTATTTTTTAAGATGGAGGTCTATAGAAGCTACCAACAGGTTAGGAGGAACCAATCATTGTTGTTAATCTGCTATTTGCAGGTGTCACCAGAGAATCAATTTTCTTTGAATTGTGTAAATCTTTCCATGCCCTGCATTAAATGTATGTAATATATAAAAAAAGCCAAAATTTCATTTTTGCAGTCAGTTTTGTTAATGGCCAAGAGTAACTCTGCATTGGAGAAACAAGAAAATGGTTTATTCTGAAGCAAATATGAGTGACCATGGCCCAGTGACATTGATTCAAATTACCTGGAATGACATGGTTCTTCCATGGAAGAAGTTACAGGAGCTTTTACAGTCACAAGGGAAAGTAGCTGAGATCATCAAGTAAGTGGATTATGAAAAGGTGGGGAAATCTCTTCTGTATGATTTAGATGTTATCTTTAACAGAGGGAGGAACTCACTACAGGATTCAGATGTTAGCACATTCTTAACTTTAGGCTTGGTGGAGGCGGGAAGTCTACCAAGCTTGGTATACATTCCTAGAGTTTTATCCAGTCCTCACAAGAATGCTAGGTCAGACACAGAGGTTGATGGTAAATGGCTATTAAAAGGAACCAAAGACAGCTCAAGATAACTTTGGCTCTTGATCTGCAACATTCCATCTCTCCACAATCACCATGTTCTAGTCAGCCAAGGTCAAACAGTCTGCAGGCTTTCAAATATAGATGTGGCATCTTTGGAGAACTTCAGTTCACAGTTTGTAAAAGATTGAGCTAAATATATGTACCTTTCTCTGGTTGTCTGCAAACTTACTGCAAAATTTCCATGAGAACATATTTTTAAGTTGGTTAAGAAAATATTTACATTCTCAGGTCATTTAAAAAAATAGCCTTATTTTAGAAGCTTAGGATGTTTTCTTTTTTTGAAAAAAATGAAAATAAAAATTATTTTACTATAAAATTCACATACTATATTTCACTCAAAATGTACATTCACTAGTTTTTCATATATTCACAAAATTATGTAACCATCACCACAATTAATTTTAGAGCATTTTTATCACTCCCAAAAGAAATGCCCTACTTATTACCAGTCACTCCTTATTTCCCCCAGCCTACCCACTAATTTATTCTACTTTCTGTCTCTCTGTCGAGAGAAATTTCATATCAATGGTATTATACAATGCACGATCTTTTCTGGCTGACTTCTTTCACTTAGCATAATGTTTTCAAGGTTCATTCACATGGTAGCATTCCTTTGTGTTTGTTTTGTGTGTGTGTGTGTGTGTGTGTGTGTGTGTGTGTGTGTATGAGATACTGGGAATTGAATCCAGGAACCCTCCACCACTGAGCTACATCCCCAGCCCTTTTAATTTAATTTTGGTCAGGGTCGAACTTGCAACCCTCTTGTCTCAGCCTATGGAGTAGCTGGTTGTGTGCCACCATGCCCCAGCTACTTCATTACTTTTTATAGCTAAATAATATTCTAAGGTATAAATATGCCAAATTTTATTTATCTGTTAATCATTTGATAAGCATTTTAGGTTGTTTCCAATTTTTGGAGAACATGCATCATGTTTTATGAGCAGCCGTGTACAAGTTTTTACACGAGTGGTCATCTGTTTGCTTATCTTTTGAGTGTGTATTTAGAATTGAAATCACCAGATAAGATGGTGAATCCATGTTTACAGTTTGAGAAATTGAAAAACTGTTTTTAAAGGTAGCTGCACCATTTTACATTCTACCAGCAATGTGTAGAGGTTCCCATTTTTCCTTGTCCTCCTTGACACTTATTTTTCTTTTTCACTGTAGCTAAGCTGGTGAATATTAAGTGATTTTAATTTTGATTTCCTTATGGCTAATGATGCTGAGCAGATACTTATTGGTGGTTTGCATATCTTCTTTGAAGATAGATCTGTTCAAATATTTTGCCCATTTTTTTTTCATGTGGGGTTTGAGTCTTTTTATGGTTGAGTTGTAAGAATTCTTTATATATTCAGGGTACATGTCCTGGATCATATATATGATCTACCAAACATCTAAGCCATTCTATGAGTTAGCTTTTCATTAAGAAAAAACATTTTTTAGTGCTGGGGATCCAACCTAGGACCTCATGCATGCTAGGCAAACAGCCTACCACTCATGCATCCTAGGAAGATGCTCTACATCCCAGCCTCACTTTTCACTTTCTTGAAGGTGTCCTTGGAAGCACAAAAGTTTCTAATTTTGATTAAGTACAATTTGTTTTTCTTTTGTCATGTGTGCTTTTGGTGTCAAAGCAAGAAACCATTTCCTAACCTAAGATTACTTATGTTTTTGGTTTGAGCTCTTACATTTAGATATATGATGTACTTTAAGTTAAATTTTTCATATGACATAAGTATGTTTTCCAATATCTTTCCTTTGTACTTGGATATTCAGTTGTTTCAGCCCCAATTTTGAAGACTATTAGATTGTCTATTTTTTGAAAAGACTCATTGAATTGTTTTGGCATCCTTATCAATAATCAGTTGAGCTGGTCACAGTGGGGCACACCGGTAATCCTAGTGGCTCAGGAGGCTCAGGCAGGAGGATCACGAGTTTAAAGCCAACCTCAGCAACTTGGGGATGTAGCTCAGTGGTTAAGTTTTCCTAGGTTCAATCCTTGGTACAAAAAAAAAATCCGTTGACCATGAATATAAGTATTAATGTCTGGACTTATACTTTTTTAAAAAAATTTCCTGGTATGTCAATTCTAATGCTATTATCATACTATCTTTATTATTACTATAGCTATGTAGTAAGTTTTGGAATCAGGAAATGCATGTCCTTCAAATTTGTTCCATATTTCAAGAGCAATTTGACTATTCAGAGCCTTTTACATGTTCATGTGGATGTTGGCATAAGATTGTCATTCTGCAAAATAGATAATAGGGATTTTCATAGGGATTGTGTTGATGTATTGATTGTAGATAAAGTTGGAAAATTTGGCTATCTCAATAATATTAAGTCTTCTGTAATTATAGGATATCTTCTCATTGGCTTATGTCTTTTTAAATTTCATTCAAAATATTTTGTAATTTTTAGAGGATAAGATTTATGGATATGGATTTATTTTGTTAAATCTATTCCTAAATATTTTGTTCTTTTGATGTTAGTTTTATGTTATTTAAAATATATTATTTTCTTAATTGTATTCTTTGATTCTTCATTGCTGGTAATATAATAATACAATTAATTTTTGTATATTGATCTTGTATCCTGCAAACTTGCTGAACATTTTTAATATGCTGATAGTATTTAGTGAATTCTTTAAAATTTTTTCTATATAAAACCATGTTTTTGTGAATATAAATAATTTCACATCTTTCCAACCTAAAATTCCCTCTCTCTTTATTTTCCTCCCTCCCTCTCTTCCTTCCTTCCTTTTTCTCTCTCCCTCCCTCCCTCTCCGCCTCTCCTTCTTTCTTTCTTAACTTCCCTGGCTAAAACCTCCAGTACAATGTGAGTAGAAATGGGAGAAGCAAATATTTTTGTCATGCTCCTGATCTCTAGGGGAAAGATTTTTAGACTTTTACAATCAAGTATGATGTTAACTATGAGTTTTTCATAGATAGAATTCTTGACTGAGATAGTGTTTCTGTGTGCACACTGAGTATGTCTTCTTACTGCCTTTTGACTTCTATAGTTTCTGGTATAATGTTAACCTTATTCTTATTGGGGTTTCTTGGATGTGATCAGTCCCTTTTCTCTTGCTGCTTTCAGTATTTTCTCTTGTTATTTGGTTTTAAACATTTTGACCAAGTTATGTCGAGACATGCATCTTTTTGAATTTATCCTACTTGGAATTCATTGAGCTTTTTGGATGTTTAGATTAATGTTTTTCATGAAATTTGGGAAGTTTCCAACCAATATTTTTAAAAAATTCCTTTTGATCTTTTTTTCTCTCATCCTTTTATTTTATTAATCCCATTAATAATATGTTGGTGGGCTTAGTAGAGTCTCACCTTTCTTTGAGACCACGTTTGTTTTTCTTAGTTTTTATTCTGTTTTAAATATTGCTTAGACTATGTTGAGCAATCTTCAAGTTCACTGATTCTTTTTTCTTCTAAAATGTACTGTTGAGTTCCTCTAGTGAATTTTGAATTTTGATTATTGTGCTTTTCTTCTCCAGGATTTCCATTTGATTCCTTTATTAAAATAATTCCAGCCTGTGTTAATATTCTGATTTGATGAGAAACTGTCATCGCACTTTGTTTACTTCTTTAAGTACGGCTTCCTTGGTTCTTTGAACATAATTCAAGTAGCCGTTTTGAAGTCACTGTATCTTAGCTCCAACATTAGTGCCTTCTGAAGGCAATGCATATTGCTTGCTTTGCTTTGCTTGTTTGTGGTTCAACTGTCATTTTCTTTTGAGTGTCCCCCCTTTTTTTGTCAATGGAAATTAAACATTTTCAATAATACATTGTGTCAGTCTGGATACTGATTCTACCTCTTCAGTCAGGCCATATTTTCGTTTTTTGTTTTGTTTGTTAATGGCTTTCCTGTACTATTTTAGTAAAGTCTATTTATGCTTTAACGTATAATCTCTTCTGATGTCACTACTTTAGTGTTTGAGAAGTCAAAAGTTTTAGCAACACTGTCTTTGCCCTTTTCCATGATCTTACTATTAAATCTCTGTCTATTCTGTGTCCATTGCCATCATACACAGCTCTTATGCTGTGATAGCTGACAACTGATTGATTTAAAAAATGCCCTGAGGCATAGATTTTCCCATAGTCTGAGTCAATTGAATTTGGTCTCTTTTGCAAGAGGCAGACTTTGAGGTCAATCTTGAGGCTTGTTTTGACTCCAGGAAAGTTCTTCTTTACCTTGCTCTATTAAACTCAGAGCTTGTATAAGATTTAGCTTATTGCTACCATAAAAGTACTAGCCTCTTTTTAATTGCTTTGCTCCTTTTAATTTATTTCCCCAAATTTCTAGTTGACATTGTCCTTATTCTTGAAGTTATCCATATTCTGTTTCAAATAAAGTCAGCCCCCTTAGGGATATATACAGGGCTTTTTTCCCCTCTAAGCAAAATATTTGTACCATTGCTATAGAGACAAGTGAGGACATTGTTCTGATGTTCTCTAGGAAATATCTCAACTTTACAAAAATGGATGTTAAACTGAACATCTGAAGACCTCTGGTCTTCTTGGTGTAGAAACTCTGCCCTATGAATAAGTTAAGTGAGGGAGGTTGGATCTGCTAGTTTCACCATGTCATGCCTGAGAATGATGGAGGAAAGGGAATCCCAGATCTCTCAGCTACTCTTGACTGAAATAGGGCTTCTGCAACACAGAGCTGTGGGATATAAAGAGGTTGGTGGCCTGATCTTCCTGGGGAGACACTGTTGCATTAGATTGGGAGCTGGGAGAATCTTGTATTTGTGGCCTTATCTACTTAGAGCAGAGCTACTATCATGGTGCTTTGGCATGGGGAGGAGCATACTATAGCTCAGATGTCACAGATTCAGTGTTCTGACAGAGATTTAGTAGATTTTCTCAATAAATGGTTCTCCATTTACTGATTGAACTTAGCACTACTTCTAGAGATTTTTTAAAATTTTAAGTAATTTTCACTAGTTAGTTTGTTTCACTTGGGAAAAGGTCATGGAGCTCTTCTTGCCACTATCCAAGATGATTATTCCTCTAGGTTGTTCTTAACTTCAAGAAAAATTAGGAAGCTTGATTGGCCCTGAAGATGAAAGGCTGGAATAAAATTTTAAAGGTTATTCAGTGTGCCAATTTTATAAACAACAAAACAATAACAACCTAATCCCAAACCTTACAGTGATAGTATGTCAGGCAAGACTTGGAAAAACTTGCCAAATTATACAAGACATCCTCCTACACTAGTCTTTTTGCAAATCATTGCAAATGAATTGTTATTTTTTGTATTACCAGCCTCTTCACTCATTATATATCTACCTTATCTATGTAGGCATTTTAGTTTGCAATTCCTCATAATCAAACATCTTGGAGTTAACTAAAACAATATGGCCTTTCTCACCCACCAAACAACTGGGGCTAACCTTTATTTTGAACACCTTTGCTTCTGTGATTTTTGCTTCAGCACTTTTTGTTTCATTTCATCAAAAATAGGTCAATAATATTCAATGAGTGCTGTCTTTTGAACTAAATAGTAATAAATAGGGATTCTTCACTGTCAGCTTTTCCACCTGTTTTGAATTTGCTTTGCTACTTTTTTTAAGCAACTCTAAACTTTATATAAATTAGTGATACAGGGTTAATATGCACATATGCATATATATAATTTTAAAGTTGTCTTTTAAGTCAGAGAATACAACATTGGAAACAGTGGTTAAGCATTATTTTATTACCTTATCATGGAAAGCTTCCTTTTATTTGGATTAAAATTTCAAAAAATATATAAATAAACATTACAGAATTGGATTTTAATACCATAGATTTGAAATTTTTTCTTGTTGAATAAGATATTTTTGAAAGGAGCAAACATTGTTTTCTTTGAATTAACTTCTAAGTAAGTTAATTGCAAACTATGCTTTTTCCCCCTTCTAAGACATTTTAATTTGTACTCTTTAAAATACTTATTCTGTTGCACACAAGGAAAGAAGCAACATGCTTGATGTGAAAGAACACGGTAGAACCATTTATTTGAAAAAATAATTTTCAGCCGGTCGTGGTGGTGCAAGCCTGTAATCCTAGCACTTTGGGAGGCTGAGACAGGAGAATCCTTAGTTCAAAGCCAGCCTCAGCAATGGCGAGGCGCTAAGCAACTCACTGAGACCCTGTCTCTATATAAAACATAAAATAGGGCTGGGGATGTGGCTCAGTGGTCGAGTACCCCTGAGTTCAATCCCTGGTACCAAAAAAAATAAATTTTTTTTTTCATCAAGAATTTGTGTTCCTATTTAAGGACAACCCAAATGACCTGCATACCTCCCACTAGACCCCGCTTCTTCATATCCACAATTTACAATTTGTGCCTCCTTCAAGATCAAGGAGGACATTTAAGATCCAAACTATAGCAAGTGGACAATACAGATATAGGGAATCTTTGTCTTTGCATGTGTAGTAGGAGGTGGTGTGGACTCTAACTCTAGCAAATATCTAGAAAAATTTTTCTCCCAGACCAGTCAGGCCCCCTGAATTAAAAAAAGTTTTGAAGCTTGATCTAACAAGAAAGAAAGAGCATTTTAAGAAATATTCAAAAACATTTAAAAATAAACATTCTTCTAAACCTGTAAGCAGAGTGATGAATCTCAATCTAATTATCTGCCCTCAAAATAAGTAAGGATAGTATTGCATTTATTCAATTCAGTCTGAATTAAAATTTCAGGTGTGTTATCTTTCAGGAAAGGATGAAAGTCTGAAAATTTCGAACTCTGCTAACACATAGAGGAGATAGTTTTTAATGCCCCTTTCGTCCCCTTTGCCTTAAGAAAGTTATGTACACACAGCTTTTCCTTAGTGTTAGTTGATGGTCTTATAATGGGGTTTTGATAACTTTTTCAAGGATTTTGGAAAAGGATTGGTATCCATAGGCTCTTAGGAAGACTGATCATTATGTTGATGCTCTTCTCATCTCTGAATCCTCTGGAGCATCTACAGAGAAGCATTGCATGAGAAAATGCTTCCCTTTGCAAGCAGTGTTTAGTCACTGGCAAATGGAAGAGTTAAATGTCTACCTGGCTTTGGCAGAGCAAGGCTGCAATCTCATCTGAATTCTACTGTTCTTTGATTTCATCAAAAGGCATATTTGCATATGGACTGATAAGGTACCTTGGCATCAGGATCCTGGATTTCATACAGGCACAGATTTGGCACAGGCCTGATGAAAACTCAATTATGATTTATGTCTATGCAACAGAGTTTCCCATTGATTACTTGCCAGAACCATGATAAAGCAATGTTAGGCCCAAAGCCAATGCTTTGCAGCCATAATCTTTCCTCAGGTTTTATATTCTATGCCCCTGCTGGAGTTTTCTGAACATTTGTGAATAATAATGGCTCATAAAGTTATCCTTGGATATGCAAATTTGCTTGCAGTAAAAATCCTCTTCTTAGTGCTTAAAGTTTAGTTTGTATTTATTTTCCAATTATTTGGGATTTAATCAGCACCTGTTTATGTGTATTACACTGCTTTAAATTTTTTAGACTATAGAAGAAATGTTTTGAAGAACTTGCTTATGAAAAAATGGAGAAAGTATGTCATCCAGAGACGAAGATACCAGTCCAGAAGCAATTGCCTTCAAATGTTGGTATGTTGCTCAAAGTGAGGTGATGATCAGACCAAGCTGGTAACAGCCTGAGAGCCTTCTTGATTATGATTCTTAATTGAGAAAGGACATTTAAAACAAGAGAAATTGCAGTGGGGTTGAGAGGGCATAAAATAAAGAGTCCTTAGAGGCTTTCCTAGGAATAATCTAGCTTTCTTGATAGTCTTCGGTTGAGATGGTGAGCATTGTTCCTCATAATTAAAGATAATACCTTTATTTAAAATATCTAACCTCAAATATCTAACATTAGCATGTGCTATTGTATGCCAACCCCTGATCTAAGTACTTTATATATATTTGAATCATTTAAATCTTATAATATTCCTTACAATACATTCTATTTTAATCTCCATTTTGCCAACTAGTGAACTGCAGATTGGGGATGGTAAAGGATTTGCCAAAGCTTCCATAGGTGGTTCTGGAATGTGTACCCAGGCTCATGGCTCTGTGTGATCAATCTCAACCTCAGATGCTCTCCCCTCTGCAGAGAACAGGAACAGAGAGGAAGATGTCATTGTGACAGAGCTGCCCCTTCCTTGTGGTAAAGAGCAGAGGGTTCGTTTTTCTTTGTTCTTTAGTTTTAGAATCACTAGTCATTGGATGGGCCAGGTCTCCTCATTATTGCTGAAAGCAGTGAGTTCTGAAGACTCTTCTTCAGTCCTACAGAATAATAGTGCTATGTTTGGGGTTGAATTGTGTCCTCCAAAATGATGTGCCAAAGTCTTAAACCCCGGTAACTGAGAATACGACCTTATTTACTAACAATGTCTCTGCAGAGATAATCAAGTTACTTTGTTATGGAAGCCCTAGGGATCTAGCACAGATTGAGACTGGTTTTCAAGTGTGTGAGGTGGTTTTGTATTAGCTGAAGTCTACTTAAAGTCTTAAGGGGCACCACACTTCTGCATATTGGCAGAGAGTAGAGCAACTCGAAAACCTCTGCAATGAGATTGAGGTGTCACATAGAACAAACATCTCTCATGACAACTTGGAACCTTATACAATTCAAGAATTATTTCAGTTCATCCCTACCTTAAAAACCTTACCCCAAAGAAAATTTGTTTTGAATTAGGTCATTGTGTTAGGCCACGTGGTTAGATTCTAGAGATTTCTTCCACTTCTAATCCTATTCAAGGACCCCTCTCACCAACTTTTCCACTATAATTTATGCTACTGTTACAACTTACCTGGTTGGATGAAGAGTGTAACTTATTCCATATTTCGAAAAAGAAATCCTCTCCATTCCAAAATGTAGCCTTCCTTTATTGACAATTGTCTTAAAATATATGCCAGGTATTTGATTGTAAAGTTGTTGTGTTTAGTTCTCTCAGGCTAACATTTTCTTTTAATAAGGAATAGAAAGCATGAAGCAGAGCTTATATTTTCACAGATCACTGTTATCCTCTTTATTTTCTTTTAGAAAAATATAGTAGAAAAATCGAATTGTTGCTGCATTTATTGACAGTTGTCTGGTTTTTTATCCTTGTGTATGAGATTTGCTTGAAGAGACTGTGAGCTCCAGCTAGACAGAACCTCAGGTCCAGACATTTATACAAAACTGACCCTATTATCATTCTGCTTGGATCGGACCAATAGGAATAGTCTTTTTACACAGCCAATCCTTGTTTTTGAGGTTACAAAGGATTGTGTGTAGATGTCTTTTCTTTAAAACTTGGTGCTTAATGATCTGATTGGGCTAGCTTCAACCTCTCCCTCTCCTGGTATTGAGAACAGTGCATAAACATTCTTTCTAACATGAATATTGAGGCTTATTTTTTCAAATAAGGAGTGGCTTTAACAGGCCTCTGACTCCACGGGCCAATTATTGTCCAGGAAAAAAAAAAGCCACTGATATGCCTTTTAACCTTTTCTTCTTCATCTTTTTTTCTAAACAAATTATTTTCTTTCCTAGAGGTACTCATCTTTTAGCTAGCTTATAAATACTTCACAGTCTCATACAACTTATTACTATTTCCTTGGTGTGCATTTCACAATGGCTTATCCCGGGACATATACTAGGAAGTATTCTGCTTAAAGCTAACAATGTTTTCAGTGCTCTGTTGATATTTTATTTTGGCTAAGCTAGGTATCCTACTATTTTCAGTTAATGCAGTTAATGCTACTTTGGCCATGCTAAATGGAATAGAACTTTGGGACCTCAATTGCCTGTACTTTTGGGTCTGCAGTGGGTTCAAAATATTTTTTTTGTTAAGAAAGATCAATTTCTTGCCAGTGTATTGTACTCATCTTTTAAGGGAGTGGACTACCTATCCATCAGACATGTGCTTTGCCAAGCTCCTCAGCTTTGGCAAAAGGACACGAACCCCCGTCCAGCTCTGGAGTTTGCTTAGGTACTGGCAGATGAACTTAATGGCACAGGGAAAAGCCATTCTTAATGCATTTGCCACATTTAATCATACACTTTTCATTGTGCAATGTTGATCAAAAGCTAGGAGAGGATTGCTAAATTTATCTTCTTCCAGATACTCAAAATTAAAAATCTGAGTGAAAGCTGATCCATGGTGGCTGGAACATTGCTTTTTTGTGTGTGTTGGCCATCTCTGTCATCTCTCTCTCCCTTTCTAATAGAATTCCTTTTCTCTGTATGGTGTCTGGTATGCGCCACTAGTCTACCTCTTAATAAAGAGTGCCATGGACCTTGCTCTATGAATTTGAAGAAGCTGTGCTAGTTTTCCTTACATCATCTCTTTATGAGGATCCTGGGGAAAGTTCCTGTTTGGTTGGAGTACCAAGAATAATTAGACTTCCACAGGAAATTTGGATTGTTAGTGTTCCATGGACACTATGATATCTGTAACTGACAAATTTCTCTTTTCATATTGGCTGCTAGAAAATAAAAAAAAATGGCCCACCTATTCACACATGTGGATTATTATGTTATGCATTTTTAGACTCATTCTTGGATCTATTTCATCTCCACTCTTGTTTTACTTTTTTCTTCTGCCCCCCTTTTAACTGATGTTACTGGGTCATCTTCTATGTATCTTGGTATAAGCTGCTTTGAATCTTTTCGAGGATAGATCAAAGTATAAAAATAAACACACATACATAAATAGAACGGTTTCAAATAGAGTTTTGAAGGAAGTGCTGCAGGGATTGGTGAGGAGAAAATGAGGCTTTCAGATGCAGGGAGCACCATAAACAAACTTATAAAGGTAGAGAAAATGGTTTTGTCAGAAGATCTGATTAAAAAAATGCTTCTTATCACACTTAAGGTGATATAGCAAAGCTGCCCAACTGAGATCTCTAAACTAGAACATTGTAAAAGATGTATTATATAAAAATAAAATTGCTTATAATGTCTCTTGGCTTGATATATTTTATTTTAGGTGTAAATATGTGAAAGTATTTTCATTGTTACTATTGGAATGAAATCTAGAAGATCTCTGGACAAAAAAACAGGGCCATTGAGATAAGAAAATCATGTTGTTATCTTTTATCATAATACACCTTCATATGTTATTTAAATACTTCAGAAAGAGTTAGGTGATGACATTCTTTCAATTTTATACATGCCTTCCAGGTGTCATGCATATATCTATTTGGAAGAGAAATGTGAGGAAACATTGAACATTTTATTGGGAGATTTGGTATAAATTGAAAATTCAGGTGAATAATTATGGCAATAACTCAAATAATTTAAAGATGAGAAACATTTTGCTGACTTTATTTGCCGACTTTATTTGCCTGGATATCTTTTGATCTCAAGGTTCCATTTTCATTGATTAATTGAAGGAGGTTAAAGACTGGTTAATCATTGCTTTACACCAAGTATTCAGACTGCTGTCCAGCACGTGGTTGATAATCTATATGTATTTGCTGAATGAATGAATGAATGAATGAATAAAATGAATATGAGGTGTGGACTGCATTTGTGTCATCAAAATGAAACTGATTTGACCTTGGAGATGCAATGACAGGGACTTCGCTCATGCCCCATTGGAGAATGCAGTCTAAGATAAATGTCTTTTACAGTCAATATCCCAGAAAGCTATTTAATGTTGTTATTTCTACAGACACTTTGAAAATCTGTTTTTCCTCCACAGTGTGGAGCTTGTCCCAAGATGACTATTTTGTGAAAGAATCATCCTCCCTTTGGTGTTAGAATAATGAACTCTGGTGCTGGGAGGACTTTGAAGACCTTTTGCTCCTCCCCTTGGAAGTGAAGAGCTAACCACCAAGAAGTGATATTCTCTGATGGAAATCACTTAGCGCATTTCCATGGAGGTCATGTGATCTGTTGGTCATGCACACTCTGTATGGAGACAGATAGTTTCTGCTAGGATTCTAGTTCATCCTAGGGTAACAGTTCCTACTTCATAGGTCTGTCTGGAGAATATTATAAAATAACAAATGCAAAATATTTACAACTGTGCTTGCTACCATTTTAATCAAGAGCACCAAATGATGGCTAAAATACATTCTTACAAAGTAAGGCATAAATAGTCTGAGAGTTTGAAGCCATCTTCTCATGTAAACTTTCCCTTGACACTCAAGCAGAATGGATTGTTTCCTTCTCTGAAACATCTAGAGAATTTTTTTCCATGCACATCATTCCCTACCTCTCAAATAGCAACCCTTGTAAAGGCAGGGTCTGCCCGTAAGCTACGCACTTTATAAATGTCTTTTTGGTTTACTTTAATAATTATCAATAACATCCTTCATTGAAATTAATGTGGTGTTCTGGGACCAAGGCACGGTACACACAGATGCCTTTAATGATTAATCCAATTATTCAAATTATAAATCTTTTGTTGTTGCTCAACTGTTTCAGAGAGGAATAATTCAGTTTCATTTGTTGTCTATATTAGTGTTTTTCAACCTCAGCCTGATTGACATTTTGGCTGAATAATTCCAGGCTGTCCTGTGCATTGTAGGGAGCTTAGCAGCATCCCAGGTTAGGCATCCTGTCTTCTCCACCAGCTGTAATAGTAACAAAACATCTGTGGACATTACTACATGTTTTCTGGAAAGCAAAACCTCCCCCACTTAAGAACCATTAGGATAGATTGCATCAAATAGTCACATCTCTTCATTATATGTTATAATAAATCTCTAGAATATGTTTGAAATGAGACCATGGAGTATTCTTTCTTAGATAATTTAAAAACAGAATAGTAATTTTAAATTCTGGAAAGTTCAGAAATTTGGGTCAAATTAACTTTTGAGATACCTGTCAATTAAAGATAAGGAAGTTCCACATGCCTCCTTGGGGCACCAGGACTCCTCTATGCATACACATATAAATAGTTAGTACACAGCTGCACTTTGTCCTTTATGATGTATAATATAAGGACATGTTAGTGAAAATTACTGAGGAGTAGTCACACATTTTGCTTCCTTTGAAATAATTTTGCTGTTTATCACTTTCCAATTTACCAAGAATTCCTTGTCCATCCCAATTGCACAAGTCATCCCGAGTGATTTTCTAAGTTTATTGATGATAGTAGGCCAGCAGGTTTTCAGTGGCTGTGGCCACACTCTTGGAGCCTCTCTGCATATCAGCAGTACTGTTACACATGGTGCTGAGAACGTACCCTGGCGCGGTTGCTGTAGCAGACTCTCAGCACCCACTCCAATTCTTTCTAGCTGCCCCACCCTACACATAATCAGAGTATTGTGTAGAACAATCCTGAGCTGTTCAAAGAGCATAGCCCAGGGCCCAATGATTGCTGTTTATTGGTGGCACTAGACCAAGAATGATATGGCAGTAGCTTTATGTATGTGCTTAGGAAAAACTTGTATCAACAGCACCTGGGGCTGTCTCTCACAGCCTCCTACTGTCATTGAAAACAATGCCGGGTATATTGGAGGAGTGTAGACATGTTCTGGGAAAACATGCATTAGGAATGCACCGAAGCTCACAGTGTTCTTGGGCCTGTTGGCACATCTTGTTTTAGGTATACATCACTGCGCATGTGAGGGAAAGGCAAGGTTGGGCATACTTTGCCAGATGTCTCTTTGGCTTATTGGTTAAGATGGGGATTGAGTCAGGGGAGCATATGAAGAAGCTCTAAGTTAGCTCTAAAACTCACTTTTCCCTGTAAATGGTCCCTCACTCTACCCAAAGGAAGTTTGGCTGAAGACTCTTCCAAGACTCTGCTCAAATTTCAGTTGTATACAGTTAAAATAAATCACACTTAAATCTTGAGATGCAAAAGGATCTAAATTTAGAATGTTTGCCACTTTATGAAGGCGGGAAAATACTAGTGACAGGAAGATTGGCTAAATGAAGATCCAACAATAAACGATCTTAGCAGCTCTGAGTTAAATATAGATAAAGCAGAATTGTGCAAAAAGATTTCGAAGTAGCTCACAGAAAAGGTCCACACTTATTTAAGTATTGTCTTAGCACTAAGTTTAATGAAGCGTGGAAGAAAATTTATTTTGAACATAGTGACTTGTATTGGCACAGCGTTTTTATTGACTATTATTTCAAGTTATGGCTTTTATATATATATTTTTGTTCTCTTTGACTGACATTTAATGAGTACATTTTAAAGAACATTTTTGCTATTTTATAGCCAGGGTACTAGCTATAGCAACTGAAATTTGTAAAATGGTACAATATAGCCCTTCCAATGTAGTTCCACCAGTTATACACCAATAAATAACAGTGATTTCAAGGATGATTAATCATAATCATTATAAAGCACTTTGGCCAAGCCAACATCTGTTTCCATGGATACAGCAGCCGGCCATCATGGTTTTGTAATTTATATGTCTTAGTTATTGTTCCCAGATGACTATGAGGACCATTCTACACAATATGACCTTTTAACTTTAAACCTCAGTGGGCTTTAAAGTGGTTCACACATCTCATCACCTTTTTGAGAAGTTTTTGTTGAAAATTTGTGGAGATCTGAGGAAATGAAGCAGAATTTCAAAGGTCTTCTCATCATTGCTCCTTGGAAGAGGTAAAATAAAGAGTATAGTGATGACAACATCAGTACCAAGGACTAATAGTGCTGACAATGCTGTCAGCGAATTGGAGACCTAAGGACCCACAAGGCTAGAAGTAATCAATTCTAGAGTTCTCTAGCACAGCAGTGTGACTGACTGTAGGTCCCAGCAAACTTTTAGATATTTTATGAACAACTAGAAGAGAGGAGCTTGAAGACTACAAACACAGAGTAATGATAAGGAGATGAAAATGTTAGTTACCTTGATTTGACAGGTACACAATGCATTGAAATATCATTTTTGCATCAAAAACATACCATTATTATGTGTTAATGAAAAAGTAAATGCCAGGTGTGGTGGTGCATGCCTATAAATACAGCACCTTGAGAGGCTAAGGCGAGAGGACCATCAGTAGGAGGCCAGCCTCAGCAACTTAGGGAGACTCTTGGCAACTCAGCAAGACCCTATCTCAAAATAAAAATTAATGATCAGGGATATAGCTCAGTGGTAATGCATCCTAGGGTTCGATTCCCCTCTACTAATACATAAATAGATAAACAAATAAATAAATGAAAATGCTAACTACTCTAGTTTGATCATTTCATGTTGTAGTGGTGTAACAAATTCTCATACTATATCCTATAAATACGTACAATGAAAATAACAACAATAATAAAATTTTAATCAAAGCCTCTCAAAACACTAGAGAAACCAAGAACCAGATGTGAGAGTGGCTTGCTCTGTATATCACACTGAAACTGAGTGAAAAGCTAGTTCACACCCAGGTCTCCTGGCTCTCAGGCCATGGTACATCTTTTTTTCAATTATTTTAGACAAATACTTTATTTAGCTCTTTATTGAATGAATGCATATTAAACCATTTGTGCCAAACACTTAGCTCAGTGCTGGCAAAGTAATGGAAAGTCATTGGAAAGTCAAAACCTACACTAGTTCCTGCCCCCATGGCTCAGAAATAGGCCATTGGGAAGGTTCTCATTAAGTAAAATTGCACAGGCCAAAGGATAGTGTGGCTGTGGTGAGTACTGGGTAGATGAAATCTATTGAATCCTGAAGGCCTGACGGGCATAATTTCACAGGTAAAACGGACTTTGTTAGGCCAGTGTTGTGGTTTTGATGTAAAATGTTCCCCCCAAACTCCTGTTAATGCAGGAATACTCAGTGGTAAATGATTAGAACATGAGAACTGTAACCTAATCAGTCCATCCTAGTTTGAATTGACTGACTAGCTGGTAACTACAGGGAATGGCATGTAGCTGGAAGAGTTAAGTCACTGGAGGCATGTTTTGGAGGGATACATTGTTCTTGTGGCCCCTTATCCTCTCTGTCTGCTTCCTGACCCTATCCGAATTGAGCTGCTTTCCTCTGTGGATCTCTTCCCCCATGTTGGTCTGCCTCACTGGGCCATAGCAGTGGAGTTGGCTATCTGTGGACTGAGATCTCTGAAATCATGAGCTCCGAATAAACTGTTTCTCCTCTAAGTTGTTTTGGTCACAGTGTCACTTGAGCTGAGATCTGAAGTAAGACTCAACTATGTAAAATTAAGAGAAAATAGCATGTCAGGGACCAGCATTTGCAAACACCCACTACAAGAAGCCATGTATATCAGGAATATGGAAATCTGGGACAAAATGATCCACGGTTTGATTATGCACGACCTGTGCATCCCATGATGAAAATTTCTGTCTCTATTCTGGTTACAGTAAGGACTCACCTGCAGTAGATAACTTGTTTGGCTTGTAGCAGACTCAGAAATAGTAGGAAGAGACTTGTGCTTGGAGTCTTTCTCTAGCTTGGAAGATAGGAACATGCCCTGGTCTTTGCTCCCTTACACACTCTTTTGTAATTTGTTCACCTTATTTCTTCTGTGAAGGTTAGTTGCTGAGACTGTCAAGAGAGCCCTGAGATCTTGTCCTTCATTGACTAGTCTGGTTTCCTATGCTGCCTGTCCAGCTGTTCAGGGAGATCATGCAATAGCATATTATCCTGGAGACAAAGGCATAGGCACAGTATAAATCTTTCTCTTTCCATACACAGCAATCAAAATTATTTCTTCCATATCCTGAGTATATAGAAAAACACATGAAGCACACCTACCTGCGTTAGTTTTCTATGCTGTGTGCCACATCACCGTACATTCAGCTTTAAACAAGACACATTTATCATCTCACAGCTTCTCTGGGCCAAGAGTCTGCACATGGCTTAGTTGTGTCCTCTGCAAGTCTCCCATTAAGGTATCAGTCAGGGTGCCTTCTCAGATGGAGGTGCCAATGGGGAAAGGCCCATTTCCAGGATCACGCAAGATGTTGGCATAATTCACTTTCTTGCAGCTGTGAGATTTACAGGATTTACAGCAACATAGTTCTTCAAAGCCAACAAGGAAAGCAAACCCCTAAAGCAAGTTGGCTAGCAAGGTGGAGACCTAGATAATGTAATGTAATCACAGCAGTGACGTCCCATCAACTCTGCCATATTTTATTCGTCAGTTTCTGTCCACACATAAAGGAAGTGGCTAAATCAAGGCCATGAATAGTGAGAGGCAGGGATCATGGAGCCAGTCTGTCTGCCAGTCTCTCCATACCCTAACTTTACAGACACATGCACAGGGAATGCCTATGCCATGTGTGTGTGCTTCCTGACTCATTCTACCAGAGAGACTCCTATACCACTTGGTTGCACCCAATGGCGATGGGAAAGTTCAACAGCTAGTGAAAATCCTCCGCGGTACAGTATCCTTCCCAGATCTGCATCTCTGCCTCCCTTTCAGACTTCTCAAGTTCTTCTCAGCTCTGACTTCTTGTGTGACCAGGCTTACATCTTTTATTCTTTTTTTTTTTTAAAGTACTTAGTAAATCCTAGCTATGATAATGGTTATGATTTTGTTGGTTTTTTTTTTCATATTTTATTTATTTGTTTTATTTAGGCTTACATGATAACAGTGCAATTTGATTCATTGTACATAGATAGAGGATAACATATCTATTCTTTAGTTGTAAGATGTATAGAATCACAACATATATGCAGTCATGCATAAAGTTAGGTCTATGATGACCATCATATTCCACCACATTTACTGTCCCCATGCCCCCTCCCCCCTTACACCCCTGTGAACAGAGTTCCACCATTGTTCCCATGTTCTTCCCCACATTATAGATCAGCATCCACTTATCAATGAGTACATTCGGCATTTGGTTTTCTGAGATTGGCTTACTTCACTTAGCATGATATTCTCCAACTCCATCCATTTACCTGCAAATGCCATAATTTTATTTTCTTTTATTGCTGAATAATATTCCATTGTGTATATATACCACGGTTTCTTTATCCATTCATCTATTGAAGAGCATCTGGGTTGCTTCCATAGTTTAGCTATTGTGAATTGTGCTGCTATAAACATTGAAGTGGTTGCGTCACTGTAGTATGCTGTTTTTAAGTCTTAAGGGTATAGGCCGAGGAGTGGAATAGCTGGATGAAATGGTGGTTCCATTCCAAGTTTTTTAAGGAATCTCTATACTGCTTTCCAGATTGGTTGCACCAATTTGCAGTCCCACCAGCAATGTTTGAGTGTACCTTTTTCACCACATGAGAGGAACAGTTTTTAAAAATTTCATTTTTTTAAAATTTATATTTACATATAATTTTTATTATATGAATTAGTATAAAAATGGAATACATTATGTTTATATCTAATACATGCTGTCATACACATGACAGGTATGTTTTTTAAAATAAAGACATGAGAAATATGTAAAAATTTTATTCTTTGGAGACTTTTTTGAAGTGCTCAAAAATATCATTACTAAAGTTAATTTCAATTATTTACCAACTAGGGGAATTTGGAACATTTTAAATCTACCCTCCTGTATGTAATGTTTTAAGGGATAGTCTGAGCAAAAGTATTTCAGAGGGTTAGTTTCAACAGAATTCAGGATAAGGCATAAAAGAGTATATATAATGGTCTGTCAAGGGGTAATAGTATCCAGAGACAACCCATTTGCAAATACATTCAGATAAAACTGCAAAATGTTTAGAGCAATTCACCCAATATAGGATTTATTTTTTTAAAAATTTTTTTCTAGTTATCAATGAGCCTTCATTTTATTTATTTATATGCAATGTTGAGAATTGAACCCAGTGCCTCACACATGCTAGGCAAGTGCTATACCACGGAGCCACAATCCCAGCCCCCACAAAGTAGGATTTAAATAAGAACTTGCTCAATTAGATATGCATAGTGATGGCAGCTAATTTCTTTTTTAATAACATTATTCTTAGATGTCTTAGGAAAAGAAAATTAAAAAGCAGAAATAAATTATTTTTTATATCATATATGAATTTCAGATTGGTTCTGATTGTGACAGAAATCACTTTATTGAAGGTTTTTCTGATATTCAGACATGTGATCATGGAACAAAAATACTTAAGTGAGTTAGAAGAGAACCAATACACTTATAATTTTGAAAGCAAAGGCAGGATTTGCAGAAGTAAACATTTCCACTCAATAACGTTCAGAAACCAGACCCCTTGCTGCTTTGATTGCCAGGGGGGGAATAAAAGGCACTACTGAAAATCTTCTTTGATTTCTTGAAATGATAGTTAAGCTGTCATATGTTCATACATTTCTGTACCTTGAAAACTTGCTGTTGAGCATTGTTAAAGCTAAATTTCATTATTCTAGGGAATATTAGTTTTATTTTTTGTGTGATTCTACATGCTGTGTACATAATAGGTATAGGATCCACATTTGCTGAATCGTGAGATATGAGACAAATACTTACCGTATAGAAAAGTATTTAGTTTCTTTCTTCTTTTCCAAATATTTCTTTCTCTCCAGCTTCAATCCATCCCTCTCCCTCATTCTAGAGAACACATCTCAAAGAATCTCTGATGCCATCTTTCATTTTCTCAGAAATCTTCAAGTACATCTCACTTTCCACTGAATTAAGAACCATCTATGCTGATGTTCTTACCTGAAGTCATTCCCCACCATTTTATAGCGAGCTGACCTAAGTGGTTTACCTTTGAACTCTTTCCTGAATATTTCCCACCTCTGCTCATTTCCCCCTCATATTTGTTGAACTTCTCCTGTTCAGCTTACCAATCAATATGCTCTAGATATTATGGGGATTATGTCAAAATTCATGGTCTCCATGAAACCTTTCTTAATTCCATATATTGGAAGCTCTCTGTACTTCTTGCCCATCATTTAAAGAATGAGTTATCTATCTAGGATTCATAGGCTCTTGAGTACTAGTTTAGTTTCCCTCAGTCTGTTTCCTAAGTATTGGACATACAATTTATTCATATCATGTCCCATACAGCAGCTTACAAATAGTAAGTGCTTAGTTAATGTTTAATAAATTATTATTACCTGGCAGACTTGGTAAGGAAAAGGTGGCACTGCTAGTTATTAACTGACCTGAATTCAGTTGTCAAATTTTCAATTGTCTGATCAAATCAAAAACAAAAGAAGTGTGTTTGTCATTTAGAAGCGACAAAACTTCTAAATGACAAACACAAAAGAAGTGTGTTTGACTTTTGCTGTAGGTGGCAACTTTCTTGAAATAGGTTCAGGGACAAAAGTGTACTATTGTTTTGCCACCATATATGGAGACTGCTTCAGTGGCCTGGTGAAACCAGAACTGAATGACTTCTGAGAAGTCTCACAATGTAGGATTCCACCAATTTCCTTGGGAGAAAGGGAATTTTCTTTCTGTGCAATAATCATACTCTATGGAGTCAGGGTATTCTCTACAGTGTTTCTTATACTCCATATACTGTGGCTTGGGAAGAACACAGGACATCCGGACAGTGTTTCAGACAGGATGCAGGGTAAAATGGCTCTAGGAGCAGTCCTCAGAGTAATTTAAGACTTCTATTCTTTGCTTGAATTCTATGTAATTTGGATCTTTATTTTATTTATTAATAATTAGCATCTATTCTTTGTCTTGTTCTATTATGCATTACTGAGGTATAAATAGGAGAAAAATATTAAGATCAGGATAAATATAAATTTGAGTCAGAGGAGTGTTAAGACGTGTTAGGGGATGAGAAGAAGATGAAAACAACAAGAATTCATGCTGTATGGGTCTTTATAATTGTCAGAGATGAACAAGAAATTGGGCTCCACATTTCCTGGCAACCAACGTGAAAACAAAAACTGGTCTGGGACATTGTTTCAATGTCCGTGGAGAATAATCATACCAATTTTGGTGAGAAACAAATGCTTTACTAGATTAACATCTAAACTAAATTGCTCACATGGAAATTCCCCTAAGGGAAGCAGATGATGTTCTCAGCACACCACATGCAGCTGTGTGGCTCGAGCATTGAGCATTGTTCCTAGTAAATGGCAGAGGCCCTGTTCTATATGAGCCCCATATTGAGGACTGATGTAATTCAGGGCAAGTATGTACTTTACTGAGAAGTGAGCTTGATTTGAGGTTCAGACCCCAAATATTAAGAAAAGTGAAAAAAAAAAACCCACATCTTTCAAAAAGTCCTTCATAAATAGCTCCTTCTTCAGGCAGACTTTGGACACAAAGTGAAAAACAGTCCATGCTTGCATTTTTCATAAGCCCATGAGAGATTTTTCATTATTAATTGAGAGTGTGTTATTAATTATTAATGGACTCTTCATCATGTTTTAAATTGAATTATCCTTACGTTCATTACCTTCATCAACCTCACACCCATCCTCAGAGTATCTAATGCCTTCAGTGATATGCATAGAGCCGGTGATTAATGAGCATGAGTTAAATCAACAGGTCAAAGTGAGCCCTGAGTTTATTTCTCTTTGGAAGTTGACCATTTTGTAAGTACAAAAGATGTATTCAGAGATAAACAGGATTATTTATAGTCAAATGAATTGGCATGAAATACCTAGTTTGCAAGCTGAGGGGAAAATCGTTCTAGGAATTATACATGCAGTAGAACTTTGGAAAGTTTTTGAGTGGCAGGATCAAAGGATGGTCAGAAAACGCATTCTAGACAAAGAACAGTGCTTAGGAGAAGACTATATAAGGTGAGCATTTCTTTTTTTCTTTTCTTTGTTTTTCGAGATGGAGTCTCACTATGTTGCCCAGATGGGTCTCAAACTCCTAGATTCAAGTGGTCCTCTAGCTTCAGCCTCCCAGTGCTGAGACTGCAGGTGTGCTGTACCATGCTAGGTAAGGATAACATTTCTAACCTTATTTTAAGAAGTTCAGGCCCAGAAAAATGATAAAAATGAGTATTTCCATAAAGATTATTTAATTTTATCCTGAAGCTGTCCCACCTACTGGAGATTATGGGAAAAAGTTCTAGAGTAGTTCCAGAAAGACCCCAAGTTCCCAGGCCCAGGGATAGCAGGTTTACTGACTCCAAATCCACAGCTCTAAGAGGCCTTTCTTCCACTCCTCAAATCTGCTGTAGTCATATTTAAAAACTGATGGAATACCAGATAGGGAAGAGACCTTCACTCATCACTCGCTTGGTCCTCACCACCTTATCCAGTGACACGCTTTTAGTTTTGCAGTTCCTTTCACTTTTTTCCCCTTTTGTGCTGGTCCATAAAAGCAAGGCACAAGGCAGAAGACCTAGTGTATATTGGAACTCATGGATTAATTCTTCAATTTGGGAGGTTGGGTAGGGAAACTTATTCTCTGAAGAATGTGATGACAATTTCTGACAAAGGAAAACCATAATAACTCACGATTGAGGAATGGGGTTCAACTGTAAATATAAAATTCTATAAATACTGTAGTTTAACTAAGATAGAAGTTAATTTTATTTCAGATGCAGTGAACATCTAGGAGTAAGCTATCAAACACTAGTTGAGCAGATCCATGGTGTCAGAAGATACTAAGATTCTTTTTGGTTCACCAGTCTTAGCACTGGCAGTTGGTCATTGCTTTAACCCAGGGGCTGGGTTACATCCAAGGTAGATATTACGTCATTACATCCAAGGTAGATTGGCATCAGGAGAAAGTGGAAGAAGGAGAAGGGCTACTCACCTGTCCTTTTTTTTTTAAAATAATTTTATGTAGTTGTAGATGGACAGAATGCTTTTATTTGTTTATTTTTATGTGGTGCTAAGGATCAAATGCAGTGCCTCACACATGCTAGGCAAGTGCTCTGCCACTGGGCTACAGCCCTCAGCTGTCCTTTTTAAGAATGGGATAGTGAGCAGTCCAGTTGGTTCATGAGACTGGTTGAGATCACAATGTCCTGAGTTTAGCCACAAGGCTGCAGAGGAAGCTGGAGATCAAGACTGTTCCTTGTGGTAATGTTCTTTAAAAAATGGAAGCTCTGTTACTAAGGAAGAAAGGAAAGATGGATATGGCTAAGGCTAGGAGCAATTCTGCTACAAATGATATGGAATACATTATTGTAATTGGGTTTCTAGTTTCTGATGATTATAGGTTTAGGAGAATTTTTTTCTCTAACCTAAGTAGTTTTCTCACTTAGCCTGCTCTGCGTGTTGCTACATGTACTCTTGACTTCAGTTAGATCTAAAGAAATCTCATCTTTTCAGATTTTACAGAAAAAAAAATAAAAGAAAAAATGATTGGCATCTCATTTCTTTTGTTCATTCTAACTATAGTTGATCAAAACCCTCAAAATCCTTGTAATAATGAAATATACTGACATTTGTTGGTTTCCTAGTATCAGTTTCTTCTTGTAGTTGTAGTCTTCACTATTTTCTTGTATTTTGAAAACTAAGGACATTTCCTGACCGCGTATGGATTTCTATCACTGTTTTCTTGTTTTTGGCAAGATTTTTGTATAAGAGTAAATATACTTACCTTCAAATCCCTCATGCCAAATTTAATAATGCCTTAATTTGAAACCAGTTTTCATGACAGATGATAAGGAAGACAGCTGATTATTTTCAGTTTTTAAATTTTACTCTGTGGTATAGGATTCCTGATCCTTCTGAAGTTAGACATAAAATAAAACTATATCCCACAAATCAAAAGTAGTTTAGGAAACATTTTGGAGCCTCTCTCCTCTTCATTCCTCTTTCTTCCTAAGACTAGATTTCTTTCTTCAGAATTCCTTTCCCACTCTTCCTCCGCTTACAAGAAATCTTACTCACTGCACATGACAATTCTTTACAGATGCATAAATCTCTAGAATTTTGCATCACTTCCCAAAGGCATTTAATCATATTAGTTTGTTATTCTTTAAAGGTTATTTCTGAAAAAAGTTTAATTTTGAACATAAGCAAATCAAATCCTTAGAATCTCTCAACTTTAACACCACAGTTTCTTATTTGCATATTTCATCCAGTACCATTTTACTTAATCTAAGATATATCATTATTTTATTCACCACTAAGAAAAAAGTGCTTCCAATTAAAGCATGAGACTATACTGATTATAAGATACATCCTGATTTCATAGCTGTTAAAATGTTAAAAATATGCCTTTTAGAATTGAGAAAATGTGGCATATTTCTATACAAGTGCGTATAGTTAGTTACAGTTATAGAATACATACTTTTCTTTATTCTTTTTCACTCAAACTGTAAACCATAAACATTTCTTGTATTTCTCCATTTACTTTATAATTATCATTTTAATGACAAAAGAATTTTCCATCAAGTTGATTACTGTAATTTACTAAATTATTTTGCTATTGTACATATAGAGTGTTTTTAAGTTTTTGACAATTTATCTTATTCATGTAGATTTTTGATACTGTTGAATAATTTATTTATTTTAATTCCCAGGAGAATAATTTAGGATCAAAATTCATGAGAATTTGTATGGTTCTGGCCATTTTCTATTGCTGTTTGAAAATGGTTGTATCAATTGCTAATGTCATCAGCAGTAAAAAAGTCTCCCAATTCTATAGGAGCTACATCAAATGTTGAGTAATATTAAAAAATCTTTGTTTTTTTCTTATTCTAAAATGCTTTATAAATGTTACTTTAATTTATATTTTATGAACTAGCAAGAATGAACACTTTTTTCTTGTGCCTGTTTTTTAAATTTTGCTTTATTAAGGCTTATTTACCAACCACCTAAAGTTTTGGTTTCTTTAGCTTACTTCCATTTGTCATTGGGACAGCTTTTGAAATAGTTGCACTGTTAGTATGATAGAAAAAAAAATCTAGTTTTGTTTTAAAGACTCACAAATTGTAGTGGCAGCAGAGTTGGGTGGTGGGGGAGGACAGGTGTTGTGACTCATTGTTTAGAGGGAACACTGGGAATTTCTGAGTCTTTATTTCCAATGTCTTTATAGGGGCCCCAGCGGCTTATTTTCTATTGTCTTGAGGAACATGGGGTGATGACTGCAGAGAGCCACTGTAGAGGGAATCTTCTACAGGCCTATTGCATTAAAAATGCCTATTGCATTCAAAAATAGCTTTATTGAAGTATCATTGATATACAAAACTGCAGGTATTTAATGAATACAGTTCAATGTTTGGCTATATGCATACACCCATGAAATCAACACCACAAAGTAATAGACATATCTATCCTTTTCAAAGATTTCTTTGTATTTTTTGGTTTTTTTGCTTGTTTATTTTTTTGATCTGAACACTATCATACTATAATATGATTAAAAGAAAAAAGAAAGAAACCCATTAGCATTATGATACCACTAAGAGGAGGAAGATGGTGTTGTTGACTATGGGCACTGTGCTTGCAGCTCACCTTTAAAAGTAATTCATCTGCATGAATTGGGCACTATGGGCACTGTGCTTGCAGCTCACCTCTAAAAGTAATTCATCTGCATGACTGAAACTTTACACTAATTGATAAATAACTCCTCCTTTCCTCTCCAAGCCACTGGTAACCACCATTCTGCTCCCTGCTTTCCTGAGTTTGACTATTTTAGGTACCTTACATAAATTAGATACAGTATTTTTCTTTCTGTAACTGGCTTCTTTCACTTAGCATAAGGTCTTATAGGTTCATTCACATAGTTGCAAATGGCAGGATTTCCTTCTTTCTTAAGACTGATTGCTCTTCCTTTGTGTATATATATATACCACATATTCTTTATACATTCATTTGAGTCTTTACCCATTCATCTGGATATTTGATGGACATCTGAGTTATTTCTACATTTTGGCTATTGTGAATACTGTTGCTATAAACATTAAAGAGAGGATATAGTATAAAGATCCTGATTTGAATTCTTTACAGTATCAAGAAGCAAGACTACTGCATCTTATGGTAGTTCCATTTTTAAGTTTTTGAAGAAACTCAGTGCTATTTTTCATAGCAGCTATACTATATTAGTTAGCTTTTCATTACTAGAAGAACAACCTAAAGGAGCAAAGATTTATTTGGGCTCATGGTTGCAGAAGTTTCAGTCTATGGTTGGCCGGCTACCTTGTTTCTGGGACAATGTTCGAGACAATATGGCAGAAGGGTGTGGCAGAACAGAGTTGCTCACTATATGGCAGCCAGGAAGCCAGGGCAGGGTGGGGTTGAGAGGAAAGGACCAGGGACAAGATATACCCCCAGTGACCTACTTCCTCCAACTAGACTCTACGTCCTAAAGTTTCTACCATCTCCCAATAATCCATTCAGTTATGAATGCTTAGTGGATTAATCTATTGATGAGGTCAGAGTCCTCATGATGTAATCACTTCCCTAAATCCCTCTGAATATTGTTGCACTGGGGACCAAGGCTTTAACACATCTGAGATACTTTATATCCAAATAATATGACTATTTACATTCTCACCAACAGAGTAGAAGGTTCTTCACATCCTTGCCAACCCTTGTTATTGTTTGTTTTAGTTTTTACTTTTATTTTTAGCAATAATACAAACTCTGATGATAACTAGCTATGTAACATTGAGAAAATTACTTGAAGCCTCATTTAAGTTAAGTAAGGTAGCAACCTTTATGCAGTAGGACATTGAGATCATCAAATAAGTTTATGTGTGAAAAGCACCTAACATTGAATTCACCTGTTCTCCTCCTGGCTGCTCTGGATGCCAGAGTGGCTCATATACATTGTAAGGGCACCATATTCAAGGAATGCCATTTGTATAATAGGCATTGTGGATTAACATATTTATTGTAATAGACATTTTAAATTTTTATTTAATACTGTCTTGTTCTAACTAAGTCAGTAATATATTATGACAACATTTTATTAGATGAAGTAAAGTTTCCTGAGGAAAGGGCACTTAAAATTTGCAGAAAAAAAAAAGTTACTGGCTAGATGAAAGTTTTATGGATGAGTAATTTATAAGTATCTATTTGTTTTTCTTATTACAAACTAATCTGCATTTGCAATAGGCAGAATTATATCATTTTGCCTTTACCCTCTTCTCTCCCTTTGTATCAAAGATGCCCATGTCCCCCAAAGCTGTGAATGTGGTACCATGTTCACAATGGAAATGGGAATTAAGGCTGTAGATTGAATTAAGGTTACTAATTTATTTAATATGAGCCCCCATATGATTGATGCTATTTTATTGCCTGTTAAATTTTCCTAAATATTTTTTGATGACATCATAAAATTACATTACATCAATGTAACAGACTTCCCAAGCTTTGCAAGGTAAAGAAAAGAATATGTGTTGATACCTTTAAAATGCTTTAAAAGCTGAAAAATTCTATGTAAATATTAAGCATCTTCATATAACATATTTTTAAAAGCAGAATTCTTTTTATACAAATAATCTTATGTTTCCATGTAGTTATTTAATGCAAAAACTAAAAACTTAGATGTAATTTTCTCTTATCTTTGTTTCTGTCTTGCACATTCCTTTGTGAGTAGAATTAAATTACAACTAAAAATAGAAATTCATTTCTTAGCACCTGGTGCCATTGTTCTGAAAGAAAGATATTTTCTCCATAATAGCAAACCATCCCCACACTAATACACAATTGAATTTGCATGTTAAAAATGTGTGTGCTGCTTTTTTATAATTAAAGATAAGATTAACCTGTGTGTTGAAATTTCCTCTAACAACAACTTGAAACATTTTCATGCTAATTTCTCTGAAAACAGGGTGAGAGTAATGGGTAATTATTTTCTGTTGACATTCTTTCCCATTAGATTGAATGTGCATTTTGGGACTGAGCTGTCAGTTTTGATTTCAGCCTAGTTTTCATGTAGAGTTGGTGCATTGAGATTATTTTCCCATTATTGTTTAATATGTGCTTTTTTATGGGAGTAGAAGTAATTTTTGGCTATCCTGTCAATCATTTCCTCTTACTTTGGACATACATATGAAAAATATAGAGGAAGTAGCTTGAGTCAGCTGTTTCAGCCTAATTATTTACATATAAAAATTATATAAAAACCTGATTTTTTTCTTCCTTTGTTAGAACTGACCATGATTTAAGTTGAATAATTTAATGAAAATCTATATAGTGCTAATGTCATGGGCCAGAAGTCATTATATTTGTTTATACAAATGAATCTGTTCATTCATTTTTAATGCTGTGCTCCTACATATATTGCATTGACTGAATGGTATTTATTTAGGTAACTAGAAATTATAATTTTAGCTGATCTTTTCATAGCTTTCTTAAAACTTTGAGGTTTTGGATTCCCATGAAGAAATTCTGATTAGTATAATTATTAATTCATAAAGGGAATTTTCTCTATTTTCATTTTATATACTGATGGTTTAATAATGCTGATTTTTATTCATTATTCATTCTTCAAACATTTACTATGTGCCTTCTATACATAATCACACTACTAGGTGGAAAGAGTGGTACTGAGACATATAACACATCCTTTGAACTCCAGATACCAATAATTCAACAGCCTGCGAAAGTATGTTTGGACTTTGTTATGTTTCGAGGAGCTAATGAATATTTTTGATCAGGGACATCTCTTATTAACATGGTTATTTATAGGATTTAATTGGCTATAGTGTATGAGCTATACAGTTTAGAAAATTATAGACTGGGACAGCCAGTACTGGGATATTATAGCAGTACTGAGGTACATTAGGGTAGTGACAGTTAGATGAACAAAACAGTAACCAATGCAATGAGTAGTCTCTAAATATCCGGGCAGTTGACTCATCCTGAAGGTTTGTATGTGAGTGAATGGATGGATTACTGAGGAGACATAGTCATGTTGGAGTGAGGCTCTGGGCTGCAATGAAGGTGGTAGTCATTTTGAGCAACCTGAATTTAGGAGTTGGTGGAATGTTCAGTAGACAGATGGGCATATAAGCTGAGCCACAGAAAGGGGCTAGGAGAGAAGACCATTTCTGGCACCCATTTCTTTTCAGAAGAAGTTGGAATTCTGTAGCTGTCAGAGTGGATAGGCAGTTGCTTTTAAACATTGTCAACTGTGACTCATACTAAGAAATATATTTTACATCATGACTCAGTGCACATATGCATATAAATATGAATATTTTCTCAGTGTATACACATATTCATTTATACAAAATCCTCATGTAAACTTATATTTCTCTCAGAAACTTTTACCCTCATTACATTTAATGCATTTTGACAATCTTATATTCCACTTTAAAACTCTTCATGACCTTTTTAATTGATCTCACAGTCTACAAATCAGTCATGAACTGCAGTTGACAACCACCATACTGTGTATGCAAGACCAGGCATTTCTCCTTGTGTCAAGTCTCTGCACCATTAAGGAAAGGAGCATCAAGGGATTTTGACTAGGCTCGTGCTTGAGGACAGTCACAGTCCCTGTACCTGCTACTCCTAAATTTTCCACCTATCTGAAATTGTACTCCGTGGAAGCAATAGCACTTGGTTAACGATGAGTCTTCTGATTTTTTGAGACCCTGAATGAGTAAAGAAAGTATGGCTCTAGTTTTTATATGATAAAAAGAAAGGCTAAGAAAGAAGACAAAGATATAAGGTAAATTTAATTAATGTTATGTCTCTAACTTTCTTCTTGTATGTATATCATGTTCCTGGTAATTATTTTAAGCACATTATAAGAGCTAACGATCATAAATGTATTCTTACACTAATCATAGTAAGGTGTGTTGTGTACATTTATGATTGTGTATATGTGTGGATACTTGTCTATTGTGTGTATAGGTATACTTGTGTGTTTATGTGTATGTATATACAATGTGCCAAA
Source organism: Xerus rutilus (assembly GCA_028644305.1). Taxonomy (NCBI): domain Eukaryota; kingdom Metazoa; phylum Chordata; class Mammalia; order Rodentia; family Sciuridae; genus Xerus; species Xerus rutilus. Next base: position 55,711,570 of record CM053411.1, read on the forward strand.
TTTTAGCACTTTATTTTATGGTGAATAATTTCACCTCCCTGACCTTAGTCTCTCTGAAATACTTGCCTCAGACTATGCCATCGACTCCCCCTCATTGGTGAAATCAGTTATCCTCCTCTTAGATACTCTAATTCATTAATAATTTATATAACTGGTGCATTTTATTTCTTTATCTCACAAACTCTGTCATCATTCTTGGTAACATCACTATTTATACAGAAAATGCATTCCCATATCCTGCCCTTTACCTAAGCATTGTCCTTCAAAAATCTTCTTCCACTTTATGTCAGTCATAATCACACTTATTCTCTCTTGACCAGCCTCCATGCTCCTTGACACATCCTCACTCTTGCTGACCACCTGCAATTTCATTTTGGTTATGATAACAAGTCAGTGGTAGAGAACTTCCATGTATTTTGCACTTCATTTTCAGCCCACCCACATTTTGGCCCATGTTCTGTCTCTCCCTTGTTACCATGGGTGGACTATTGCTTTCATTATCTAAGCCTGGTACACTGGATCCATGATCTCTCATCCACACAAGGGCATTGCTCCTGTGGTTATATTTCCCTCAACATAAACATCCATCCTTGACTAGATTTCCTATATAAGCATACAAATATACTGAAATCTCTTACATCTTAAAATCTTTTTCTACTTCCTTAAATGAAGTGGTTGATACTTGCTATCTTCATTTCTGAATCTCCTACTCTCTCTCTAATTCACTTCAGTTGGGCTTTCTTCCTCATTCCTACACTGAAATGGTTCTTGGCAATGTTACCATTGACTTGTATCTATTAAAACTCATCAGTCAATACAAGATCTTTACTTACTCAAATTCCAGTAGACGTTTTACCTCATTAATTTTACCTTTTCTGAAAGTACTTTGTTTACCTGGTTTCTGTGTTACATGATATCCTGCTTGTTCTTTTTTCCTTGATTCTTTGTGTGAGACTCTTTGCTTGATTTTCCTCTTTTCCAGATCTCCAACTATTGACATTTTCTGGGGCTCAGTCCTTGGATCTGTTCTCTGCATACTATATTGAGTTGTTTCAGTAGTCCTTTGATTTTAAATGTTAAATGCTAATGACACTAAATTTATAGTTTTAGACTCAACTTCTTCCCTTACATCAACATTTGTATTTATCTTTAGAGTGTTAATAATTGTCCCAAAATTAGCATGTCCAAAGAAGTATTTATTATTACTTTCTTCCAGTCTACTTTTTCCTCAGTTTTATCTACTCAATTACTGGCAGCACCATGCCCTAGGGGCTCAGGTCTAGTAACTAGGAGTTATCCTTGGTTCTTCTGTTTCCCCAATGCCCCATATCCATTCTATAAGAAAGTCTTGCTAGCAGCGCATCCAAAATCAATCATAAATTCAACCATCTTTCTGTATCTCCACAGCAATTCTAATCCAAGACGCCATCATCCTTCAACTGGACCAATGCATAGCCAAACTGCCTTCTTGCTTTTACTCTTAACCCTCTAAAGCCTGGACCCACACAGCAGCCAGAAATGTCTGTGAAAAATTTTTTTAAAATTTTTGTACTGAGGATTGAACCCAGGGCTTCCCACATACTAGGCAAATGGCACCTAGTCCATCACTGAGCTACATCTCTGTGTCTCCTTTAAAAGTTTTATCAAGTCACCTCCTCTTCTGCTCAAAACCATTTAAGGTTTCCATCATCATTAAAATTAAATCTCAGAGAAATTTTCGTGGCTGTGCTAGCCCTCCACCATCCTCATATCTTACTAACCTTTCCTCAGCCCCTTTGCTATTCCTTAAATGCACCAAATCTGTTTGGGGTCTTGACATTTAATTTTTCCCCTCACTAGGACTCTCCTCCAAGATCTTCATTTCTTTCAGGTTTCTGTCAAAAGATCATCTCTTCAGAAAAACCTATTTGTCTGACCTCCATGTTTACACAGCTGCTGTTTCTGCCTCTGCATTGCTTTCTTTGTCCTACACACACACACACACACACACACACACACACACACACACACACACACACAGTGACTGCACTCCAGATCCACTCCCATATAGTAAGCTCCATGAAAGCAGGTATGGTATCTATCTAGTTCACCTTTATCAGAAGAACCTAGAAAAGAGATAGCTGGCATATAAAGGTGTTCGAATACTTTACAAATTAAAATAAATAAATTTTATAAACAGAATGTCAGTACACTGAAGTCTTATCATAATTTGGACTCCCTTCCATTAAAGAAGACTCCTTTCCGATGACATTCAGTGCAGCTCATTAAGTCGACTTAAGTGCAGTCCCTAAAGCCAGTCTGAGAGACACATGTGGCCATTTGGGAAAAAATATTAATTTATTTTGAATAAATTTTATACTGTGTTCTTTTCAAATGAGTAGAAAGTTGAGTTGCAGCAAATAAGTACAGGCTCTTCCCCTGTTCTTGAGTTCTGTCACAAAATGGAATGCATGTACGCTCCGCTCTTATTGTCATAATTTTTGGTGCACGGGTTTCTTTTCAGAATTAGGGATTGCACCAGAGATTTGATGATATTTCTGGCCCCTTCCTGCTCTAATATCATACAGCTCTCCTAGCTGCCAAGACTCTCTAACGCAAGTCTTAGCCATAGTTCTCAGGTACTTCATTCTGCTACTTCGTGTATAATTTAGGCTATGGAGTAATTTAATCCCTGTGAAGTATTTAACTTCTTTTGAGGGATAAAAGTCAGCAGTCACACTGAGCAGACCTAGGCTGCTGGTACCAAGAGCTGTTGAACAAAGGCCGCAGCCAGTGTGGAGGCCAATCATGTACGTTGCTTCCCAGCTTGTTCAGCCGTCACTCTGTGCCAGCATCTTGAAATATTCACACCAAGGAAATACTACAAATCTGGGCTTTTCTCTCCTCTTTTATTTATTTTTTTTCCAAGGCCGAGGACAGAACTCAGGGCCTGGAACATGCTAGACAAGTGCTCTGCCACTGAGTTAAATTCCCAACCCTAAATCCCTTTTCTCTCTGCTTGTACCACCAATAACCAGTTGTTAAGTATTTACCAGCACACCACTGGATAAATAGGAATGAATAGTCAAGACCATGACTACCATTAAGATAAATAAATCAAAGTATGTCTCTGATACATAAAAAACTCACACATGCAACCATTGCCACTCCTTCCCCACCGTCCTCTTAACAAATTGGATTGAAAAGTTACTCATTCAGCCACAAAAATAAGGACTTTGCATGACTTAATACCAACAACAGCTCATGAAGTTATCATTATACTATCAGTTTTGTAGAAAAGGAAATAAAAATGGAGAGAGGTTAAATACCTCCTGAGATTATACAACGTGTAACAGAACCTATATCTGTGCCCAGGTTTCTCTGTCCAGGGAAGCTGCTTTGCTTCCTTGACACATAATATACACACAGACACATTCATATCTATACATATGTATATTTCTGGGCTGAAGTTTTTTCTCCGCTGTGGTAATTGTTTCTTTCTTTCTTCTCCAAGTACGAAAATGTGAAAAAGTACAAATATCACACCACAGACTTGATTGTCCTTGGATATATTTTAAAATAAATTCCCTAGGAACTAATTGGGAAATAAGACTGATGATCTCATCTGAGTCAAAATCACCAGAAAGGCACAATGACATGGAAGATGCACACACTTTTGTCCTTAGAAAGCTTTATCTTTTATTGCTAGCAAGTAGATGACAAGGAAACTGCTTAACCTAAGACAGAAAGACACTTTGCCCTCCAAATAAATGACTTCAAAAAAACACGTAGTCACATAATCTCTGAATTAAAATTCAAAATCCACAGAGAAAAAAATTATCAGTATTGCATTCAGTTTACAGGAAAGTGTCCATTAACTCTCAGAATATGCTAAGGAAGCTAATCTCAGGATGGGATGAATGTGTCAGGGGTAATGACTAAGCCTTTGATCCACTACCCGTATGACATTCTTGATAGGATTATGTAAATGACCTGTAAAAGTATTTTGGAGCTGTGGACCTGGGAACATTTAGAGATCTCCAAATCTGAGTATCTAATCGGTTGAGAGGGAAATTAAACTTTTCTTCATTTACTTTAATTTGAAGATCCCCTTTCTAAATTTCCCTTGCATAAGGGTCCTCAAAGATACAAGGACAATCCTGTTAGAATGGCTTTCAGCAGGTAAAGAAGAGGAAGAGAGAACAGCTACTAGATCATTAGCTCAGTTTAAATATATTGATCAACTTACCTTTCTTGGGGCCTTGGCTGTGGTGGGTGGCAAGGGGTTGGAGAAATTAGATCCGGGTTCCCACAGGCAAGAACACTTCAACAATAGTAACATATGTATCTAAGGGTATGAAAGAAATTAAATATACTAGTTAATGAAGCTACTCTTCTGTGGGAAATATTCCTCATCCATTTGCACTTCTATGCAAGAGAGAAGAGAACAATTTTCAGTGTGATCTTGAGTTGTTCATAAACTGACGCTGTGTCCAGACAACAGATCTTGAAAGAACCACTGGGCTATGGTTTTCAACTTGAGTTCCACATTCAAATCTTTGGAGACTCAAAAGAAAAAGTAGCAAAGCCTGTAGTAACCTATCTTGGACCAAAATCTCTACAAAAGAACTGGGATATCAATGTTTCTTATGAGCTCTCTGGGTGTCTAGCCAGGGTTAAAATCCTCTGATCTACACAAACTTCATCATTTTTACAGATGGGAACACTCAATTTTAGACATATGACTAGTGCAAGTCTGCATTTAATTTAACTTAACTCAGCAAGTGTTTATTCAATCCCAACTACAAGTTGGACACAGGCTAGAAGCTCAGGGGTATGGTGATGAGGACATTGCTTACTCAGAAAGAAGCGGGACTGTGTGAGGGTTGATTTGGATTGCCAGTTTGATTGGATTGAGAGATGCCAAGGAAATACCTAGAATTAAGAGACTTCTGGGTGTGTCTAAGAGGGTGTTTTCTGAGACTCTTGGCATATGGGATAGCAAATTAAGTAGGGAGACCCACCCACCCTGAGTGTGGACAATCTTGGCTGGGGAAGGAACAAAAGGTGGAAGAAGAAAAAGCCAGGTGGATGCAAGCTCGATTCTTTCTTGAGAAGGTGGGTCTATCGCCTCCCCATCACAATAGACACAGGACTCCAGATCCTTCACTCTTCCAATAAGGACTCTCATCAGACATTCTCCAGGTAGCTTCCTAGCCTTTGGCCTTAAACTGGGGCTACTTCATTGGTTCCTCTTGTTCTGGGGCTCCTGCTTCTTGGACTGAGCAATTCACAGCTTTATGATTCAGCTTCCGACCATAAAAGCCACCCTAATAAATCCCCTTTTATAATCACACATTTACATAACCTGTTGATTTTGTTCCCATAGAGAAACCTGACTAATGCACTGTGCTTCTCTAACTTGGCATTTCTGAAACTTCTTGCAGGTCTCCTGGGACTCTTTAGGATATTTTTATTATTTCAAAAACCCTTTAGGAGACTCTGTGTTCACCCATGATAAATTTGTGTAGATTAACCACGTGTTGTTCTATTTTGCTTGCTATTAGTTGAAATTCTATTAACTGAATGCTATGGACTGAATGTGTGCAGCTGCCCACCCCCAAATTCCTATGTTGAAGTGCCAACCCCCAGTGAGATAGTATTAGGAGGTGAGGTCTTTGGGTGGTAATTAGGGCATGAGGGTGGAGCCCTCATAAATGAAATTGGTGCCCTTATAAGAAGAGGTACGAGAGGACTTGCTTTGTCTTTCTTTCTCTGCTATACGAGGAGGCAAAAGGCAGTTTTCTATGCAAGAAGAAGGTACCTAACAGATACTGAATATACCAGCCCCTTGATCTTGCCCAGCTTCCAGAACTGTGTGAAATAAATGTTTGCTGTTTAAGTCATACAGTCCATAGTATTTCATCACAACAGCCCAAGAGGATTAGGACACAAGACCTATGGTAACTCTAGGTTCTCATGACAAGAAGGTCTGATTCTGGGAGCAAATATAATGCAGTGGTTGCAAGTATTGACTTCAACTAAATCAAACTTCCAGGCCAATCCTGGCTTCTCTGCTGACTAGTTATTTGACTGTGTTCAAATAATTTCATTTCTTGGTGCCTCAGTTTCCTTGCATGTAAAAAGGGCAATGATAATTCTTTAGGTATAAGTTATTTGGAAATATCTGTAAAGAACTTACATCACCAGGAAAATAATATGCTATAAAAGTCAGCTATTGTTCCTAGTGTGTATTTATTTCTTCCTTCATTTCTTTTACAAGCTTTTTACTGAGTTCTGACTGTAATGCTAGGGAACACATCAGATTGCCAATCATTGTACATTTCTAACCTTCAACTCTGATAATTATTAAGGTGAGCTAGAAAAATAGAAGCCATGAATTGTTTTTCTTCTCTTTGTTGAAAGCAGTCGGCTAATTGGTGCAGCTGGGGTTTTGCACTGCTGGGGTGGAACTGTGCAGTGGCTGGTCAAGGAAGGGGAACTTGGAAGGAAAGTTCTCTGGAAGGAACACTGTGAACTGCCTTTGCTTACTTTAAAGGCATATTTGGTACTACACAACTCTAACAGAATATGATAAGGAAAAATAAAAATCTTTACAATTACCTTTTTCATTATACTCATACTATAGGGCAAATTAAAAATAATTAATTTAGATTTTTTGCAACTAGAAAGGAAACCTAGTAGTAAAGGACACAAGAACTGTTCCATATTGAACAAAATGTGTTTGCTGATCCTTTTTAAACTTAACACTAAAAATATATAATATGCAACCTTTTCTAATTTCAAATATTCCTCATGAATAACTCATGATTAATTATAATGCATTATCTTCATGGTAGGACAATAAAAGTTTGGATGAGAAAATATTTTATGTGCTGTACTGTGTGTGTGTGTGAGTGTATATCTGTGAGTGCACATGTGCATGTATGTCTATGAAGAACTGAATTTTCTCTCTTTCATAAAACCCATAAAGTACTAACTTCTGGCCATTTCCTTGTCTTTTGTTTTTAATAATATTTTTAAAACCATAGGCTACTTTTCCAGAGGAAAAATGTGTTTCTAGATATATCTAGATGCATGTACGTGATTTTGCATGCATCGTTAGATTATTTGGGGTTAAGGCATACCATGAAGTTTCATTTACCAAAATGTATGGTTCCCAAACTCAGATCTACCAAAAAAGACGTGGAAACAGTGGTGGTCATGTACTAGATAAGAATATGTTTATGTAACTCCAGGACACTCCAGGTTCTCTGACCACTAGAGGTAGGTGGTAGAAAAGTTCTGCTTCTTTTAGTTATCACAGCAGCAAAGAGATTCTGTTCTGAAGCATCTTAACTTCTCTCCAAAATAACTTGCTGAAACTTCACTAAAGCTGAAAATATAGTCACTGCTTGATCATGTGGCTAGACCTATGGGATGAAATCCCTAGGAATATTACTTTTATTAGACCTGGATAACGGAGATACAACATAAACTGCTGAAGACAAACTTGGAGATGCCACAGCAGCACTGGCTACATAGGTGATGTGGTCTCCCATGAATGAAAATACAAGGTTTCCTATAAAAATGTGTTCCGAATTTCAAGAAGGTGGTGTCAGCCATGTGAGGGACCCTCTAGTATTCTGTGCATTTGCATAGGTCAGTCACCCTTGAGGGTGACCATAGAGGGAGAGGAAGTCATTCAGGGTTTAAGAAATTCAACATAATCAGAACTTCCTTAAAGAGAAAGGGAAGATCAGTTTTACTTTTGATGGGAGAACTGTCCCACAGACAGAAAATAGAAAGAAGGATGGATGGGAGAAAGAGCTTAAAAAAGTTCTCTTATATAAAAAAGCATAGTTTCTTTCTTCCACATTTTCCTGGATGGGACTGAAGCTGGAAGTTCAAAGTGAGAACTCACAGTCTATCATCCCTTCCTGAAGTGAACAGGAACTTGTCAAGTGACTTTCTGGGGTGGAGAGGCAGTGATGAGGATGGGTGGTTGAGCTAACCTCTACGTGTACTCTCTATTCCTTTCTCATCTTCCTATACTAGGCAGCTGTTAGAAGGGTGGCTGCCCTAATGATGCAATGCCTAGATGAGAAGAGGGTCCAGGAAATTATGAGCAGCAGGAAATGTGGGTTGGGAGGCTAGAATGGGTGAGTCTAGGCTGCAGCACAGAAGTTATTTGGCCCCAAGCATCTCCTACCACCTCCACTTTCTGAAGGAACCTAAACTAGTGCCAAAGCCACCACTACAAGAGGATAAAAGATATGCTCTCAGGAAAAAAGGTGAAATATTTGAGTAAAATAAACTCAAAATAAGAGAGATGAATTTATAAGCCTTTCCAGAAGAAACAGAGCTAAAGAACAATTGGAATGTGAAATAATTATAATGAATATCCTCAGAGAGATAAGGGAACCTTTGAAATCATACAGAAGGAAAACAAAGAACTAATTTAAAAATTTGGATAAGAAAACATAATTTTTGAGATTAAAACAATATCAACTGGAGGGGCAGTTGGAATTGCAGAGTGGGCATAGCTGATATAAAAATTGATGAAAGGCTGGGTTCTAAACTTCCTGGGAGATAGCAGGAAGGGAAAACATCAGGAAAAGTTGGATACAGTGAAATACGTTGAGTCATGGAACAGAAAAGAAGGCGTAAAAAATCTGTAAAAAAGAACTCTCAAAAAGGGAATATAAAATTATGAGCAAGAATTTCTAAGGATTAAAAAAAGGTATAAGAGCTCAGGCTATGGACAGATAAGACAACAGGGCAGATAAGAAAACTAAAGCCAATATCTAGACAGATTATAGTGAATTTTAAAAGCATAAATACAAAGAAAAAAATTATAAAGTCTCAAGAGAGAAAGAAAATACATGAAATAATGCCAAGTTTATGGCAGGTTTTTCAATAATAACACTAGATAAGACCTTCAAAGTTTTGAAGAAAAGTAACTTAGATCTTTGAATTTTATGTCCAGATAAACTACCATTTTAAAAAAGAAGCTCTCAGACCTATAAAGTTGCCTAAAGATCCTCTTTGCAATGCTCTTCAGAAATGTGCTCCACCAAAAGGAAAAATCAGCGTCTTTGTCCAAGCTTTTATAAGCAAGTGTCATAGACCTGGTGGCTTATATATGGCAGTAATACCATTCCCTATAGTTTAGAGGGCTGGAAGTCCCACATCAGGGCATCACAGTCAGGTTATGGTGCACACTGTCTTCTTCTTGTGTTTTATATCTACATGAGGGAAGGAGCCCACCAGCTCTCTGGGGCCCTTTTAAAGGGATGAATCTTCTTCACAAAGCCTCCACCCTCATGACCTAATCACTCCCAAAGGCCCACCTCCTAATGCCATCACCCTGGTGGTTAGGATTTCAGCATAAGGATTTGAGGAGGCCATATTTTAGCTTTTTTCACTGCTGTGACTAAAAGACACAACCAGAGCAACTAGAGAGGGGGAAAGATTTCTTTGGGGACTCAGGACAGCCAGCTCCATTCCTTGAAGTGAGGCAGAACATCATGGCAGAAGAGTGTGATAGAGGGAAGCAGCTCACATGAAGATCAGTAGGCAGAGAGAGTGACTCCACTTACGAGATTCAAAATATATATCCCAAAGCCAAATCCCAATATATACCCCAATACCCACCTCCAGCCACACCCTAACTGCCTTCAGTTACCATTCATAGGATTAATTCACTGATTGGGTTAAGGCTCTCTTAGCCCAATCATTTCTCCTCTAAACCATCTTGCCTTGTTTCATACATAAGCTTTTGAGGAATATCTCATTCCAAACCGTAACAGGACACAAGGATTCAATCCATTGTAATTAATATAGAAGGAAAGATGGATATGGGAAATAACGATTTTACAAAGAAGTTGATGAAGTTTATTAATTTCTGAAGAAACAATGACTTACAAAAAGGTATAGTTTCAACAATCAAAAATTAGTACTCTAGATGATACTATCAACAGAGGGTAAAGGGAAAACTATGTCTAATATATTCAAACAAAGAGAGGGAAAACTAAGTGAAACAATAGGTCTTCATATATTAGGAATAATCTCCAGGAAATAAAGGCAGAATGTGTAGCATTCAAATGAAGGAAGAAAATTTTGTCTAAACAAGGGTTTGCTCTATGTCAGCATATTTAAAACACAGCGTTAGAGATAAACACCCATGGGTCCAAATACTAATGTGCCACTGATTACTGACAATAAGAAAATAACCTCTGTGAATCTTGGTTTTATATTTGTAAAACTAAAATAATAATCTCTATCATGAAGGATTTAGGTGGGTGTAAAATAAGATATTTGTATTGGGCTTAGTGTAATACCAGGACATAGCAAATGCTCATTATATGGCAATTGATCCAGCCTAGTTTCATATTCCTGGTGCAAACCTAGCCCTGCTGTATCTTTGGCATCAAGGTTACTCATGAGGTTTCCCCTTCAAATATCCTGGCTCCACCACCTAGAGTGACTCTCAGTTTCCTTAATTGCAACATTGGACTGTAGATTCCACTATTTCAATAAGTTATTGTGAAGATTAAGTAAATTAATATATGTGGAGTACTTAGGACATAGGAAGTCCTTTATATATTAGTGAATACAATGATTTTTATGCTTAGTCTTAGATTGAAGCTTCTCGAACATTCTGTCCACTCCTTAGGAAAAAATCCCCTCAGTATGGGTATAGTGCAGATGTAACCAATCTTAAACATAGAGGCACAAATGGCAGTGAGCCTTTGAAGAGCACCCACTGGTGTGGTCTCTCTGACATGGAAGTCATTCATCAGAGGAACACCTGCCAGATCTACTTGTGTGCAGGGGCATTCTTGGTGTTGAACTTTGGCATATACTTTGTTGGAAAGAAGAATAAAATAGCTTTAAGAAAAATGAATACCCACAGGTTATTGCTTACAAATTCCAAGATGTCCACTTTGCACATGTACAATAGCCTACCAGAACTCCACTGGTGGCTTACTTTGGTGAAACACTTATGTGTAGGCATGATATCTACATGTGGCTCAAAATGCTTCTATTGGCTCACCGTCAATAAACATGTACTCTGCTTATTTTTCACAGAAACAATTACATCATATCTCCCCTGATGAAGACAGAGGTATAACCTAGTACTTAAGGTGGTTGTAGTTAGTGTGACCTGGCCTGGTTTTATGTCCCAGTTCACTAATTGGCTATGTCATTTAACTTTAATGAACCTCAGTTTCCTCACGCTGTGTGTCCTGTACTAAGATGCCATCCACAGAACCTATCTCATATTATTTTGAGGATTCAAAGAGATTAGGTGTAAAATGCCACAAGCAGAGTAAATGCTCAGCAGTTGTAAGTTGAAGGCAATTAAAAGGATGATAATGATGGTCATGGGGTGGGGCAGGATGTGGTCTAGGACATGGTCTGTGGCTGTGGGGATATTTCTCCTCTACCTTCCCTCCTATTCCTACAAAGTTTAAAATAAGATATTAAAATTAAGCCTAATTATCTTTATTAAATAATGTGGATAAATCAAATACTTATGAGCACAATATAGCATATATTTGTTCCTTTCCTTTCTCTAATCATGATTCACATAACAATTTCAACTTTACACTGCTGAAAGATTAGGGCAGGCATTTTTTCTGCTTTTAGATGGGATGAGATACTTAATCTAAGGACATAATACCCAGGAAGAATGAAGGTCATATTCCTTATGAGACCTGGAAAACACCTTTTCCCCATGATTTCCTTGACAAAAGGTGACTACATGCCAGTGTTCATGCAAGATTTATTAAATTGTCACAGAGTCATGCATATTCTAGCAGAAGATACTAATGATGATTCTAAAGATGAATTCCTTTGTAACCTTCATGCTATAATAGACTAGAAACCTATGCCTAACATGAAACTCCCAAGAAGATATGGAGACAGAGTAATGTGTCACTGAAACTGAAGTTGCAGATTCATTTTGGCATGCTCCTTAACACTTTATTGTAGGAAAGTGACTCTGAATAGTGAAAGGGTACTCAATGTATTTAGCTGCAGGCAACTTATGAAAATACTGAAAATAAAAAGAAATCACTGCATGAAAAATAATGGGGGAACAAAAATGCCAGATCCCAAAATAACCAGTTGCATCAGTGCAGAGAGGGTAGATAGAAAGTTATGGGACAAAATAGGCCTGATAGCCAAGTATTGACAAGTAGGCGAGACTGGAAGGAGCCTGGTGACATGTTCTCATAAAGAAAAAGGGCTATTACTAATCTGGTTGCATATAATTATTTAGTTGTGATGTGATGGACCCTCTGATAATCAGTTTATGACTATTAACTAATTTATTCTACAGAATTTTATGAGTCATTTTCAAATATTATCATTTCAGAGATGAGGAAACTGAGACTCAGAAGATCCCATGATTTTCTGAAGCTACATATATCTTGGAAATAAAAATGCTGGGCTTTGAGCCCAGGAGATCTGGTGACCAGCTGGAGATGGTGAGCCATTATTCAAAGCTGAGGAGCAGGGGGCGTGGAGAGTAGAGGGAGGAAGTGAGAGACCTTGTCTCAACCACTGTGCCACACTGTCTCCAGCTCCTGTAATGTAAATTGACCTATTTTGTAAGTCCCCAGAAAGAAATGAATGTGCTGTGGACGATTTTATAATATCTGAGACACAGGAGCATGCTGTTCTGTTTTGAATTCCCAATAGTGTTATCAAATGCCCTAGTTTGTCCAAGGCAGCCCTGGTTTATGCCTGCTGTCAAGGTGTAATCAATAATAGCCCTCTGAAAAGTGTCCCAATTTGGAAGATAAAGTATATAGTCACCCTCCATAGACAGCCAAATGGTTAATCCCTGGGTGAGACTAAACCCACTTGAAAGCCCTTGAAGTGCTCGTTAGTGATTTCTTATACACATGAGAGATGGATGGGGCTGAGGAGAACCTGCTCCGTAGAAGGAATGCTAAGGAAGTAACGCCCCTCATACCCAGTAGCAAAGGATAGCAAAGCAGAACAACAGAGAAACCAAATACAAAACAGCAGAATCCACAAACTAGACAGCATAATGAAACTAACAACTACTCCAAAGGGGACATTTTCGTTAAGTGTGTTCTGCCCAAGTCACAACTAGAATAAAAGACTGATTTCCTCAGAGAAAATCGGAGGTGAATTCCAATCATGTCTGAGTTGTTTTAATATCCATCCAGGAGTCAGAACCCAGCCCTAAATGTTGGTAATTGGAGGATGTGGAGTGGAGTTAATTTGTTAGAGTTGGTTCACAAGCTCATTATAGTGAACTTGAACTTTGTCACTATCAACATGTTAACTCTCAGAGGGAGTTCACATGTGGGCTTGGTCATATATGAATGAGTGCATAGCAGCTATTACATTGATGAATTGATAATTACTTTATCTCTTGTGGGGGAGGTAGTCCTTCCCTAGTTATCTTTGTCCTCTGTTTTCCTGAAACACATGTTGGGTTTACTGTTTTCATACTTAAAATGACTACAAACCCATTCTCAAAGGCCAAGACCTCTTCAACACCACGGAGCTATTCCATAATGCATAAAGCTCAACCTTTCCTACCTAGTCCTCTGGTTGCTGGACTAGAGGAGACCAAAAGCCACAAACTTCCTTCAATACTTGATGCAGTGAATGTAGCCACATGTGTGCAAGCCAATAAAATATAGACACTCAGTGTTGGCAAAATATGAATGTATTAAATGTGAGAATTGTAATAGCTAGTGCAGAATTTTTTGGTGAATTCATTTTCTTTGCCAAGTAATTGGCCATGACATCTTCAGTCCAGATCAGGAAGTGTGTGTCCTTGGATATTCTTGAAGGAGACAAGAAGAGAGGGAAGTAGGGATGGACCTCTTAGTTGTCCACACATGAAACTTCACCAAAATAGATTTTCTGTAAATAGGTCTCACTATACACTGAAAGTACTAGGGGGCTGGGATGGTAGCTCAGTGGTTGCAGCGCTTGCCTCGCAAGTGTGAGGCACTGAATTCGATCCTCAGCACCACATAAAAATAAATAAAGATACTGTGTCCATACACAACTTAAAAAAAAATTTAAAAAAAAAAGAAAGTACTGGAAAAAACATACTCTGTGAGATTTAAGATATTGAGGTTTGATCATAAAAATTGGGTTCCTAGTGTTAATATATCAGAATGGGGCTTTTTATGGGTTAAATTGCAGTAGAAAAGCACCAATTCTTGTTAAGTGACAGACCTGTTAGGATTCATTCCTTTACAATTACCAGGCAGAAAATTTCTTAGAAAGCTATAGAAACCTGGTCAAGTACTCCTATTTATTTTTCACTAAGGTTAATTATACTTTATTTCCCATATAACTTTGTTGAAGTTGGAGCTGAGATGAAGGGATTTTTGTGCTATTAATGCACACCGTAGTCTAGTTTCAAGGATGCTTGAAATAATTGCTCTTAAATTGACTCAAAATTGTGAACCCAAAAACTCTTGGGAACTTTCATTTGACCTGTACTATTTTCAAGCCTATTGCTTCTGCTACCATTTCCAGTAGAATCGTATCATCCCAATTTCTTGCTGATGTTTTTACAGGTAATTTTTGTGACAACTTTGCAGAAAATCAGGTGCAGAGTTTAGCTGAACTATTCTTTCAAACCAAATACTTCTTGCAACAAAATGCCATTTATCACTCTCTTCTCTGTCTTCTAAGGCTTCTAGGTCCCATCTGCACATGGGACTATGCTAAGTCCTAGATAAGCAATTTAATATAAACAAATCCTGCCTTCTGAGACTGCTATGTATTTTGGCCAGGAAAATCTGGTGGCTATAACAAACAACCTTTAAATCCCTATGGGTTTATGCAGTGGAAGTTCATTTCTCATTTATTTCGTAGTTCAATAAGGATCAGTAGGAGCTGTGGTCCATGCAGCCATTTAGGGACACAGGCTCCACCTAGCTACTGCCCTCTCCTTCCCATAGGACCTCAGAAGCTTTCATCATTTCTCCTGGCTCCAGCCAGCACAAAAGGAAAAGCAGCAGAGAAGGAGCACATAGGATTTTAGAGAACAGATCTAAAATTTTATGGTATCATCATACTATAATGGGCTGGCAAGCTTAGTTTCTCTGTGAACCAGGGAAGAAAGCTGACAATTAAACAGTATTTCATGAACACATATCTGTTTCTCCCATATAGTTTACCTTAAACAGTGCAGTTACTCAATATCATTGCTTTTCTCTTGAAGGAGGGTCTAGAGAGTATATTCTATTACGAAAGTTGGTACTGTATATTAGTTTTCTTTTACTGTAACCAATATCTGAGATATATAAACTAATAAAGAGAAAAGGTTTGGAGGTCTTACTTCATCATCAGTTAGCCCTGTTGCTTTTGGGCATGTGATGAGGTATCACATCAGAGTAGGGAGTGTGTGGCATAGCTACATGGCTGAACTCATGGCCAGGAAGCAAAGAAAAGAAAGGAAGAAAGGAAGAAAGGAAGAAAGGAAGAAAGAAAGAAAGAAAGAAAGAAAGAAAGAAAGAAAGAAAGAAAGAAAAGGCTAGAGGTCTCACAATCTTACTGGACACACCCTCAATAACCTATGACCTCCTTCTTAAAGGTTCCACCGCCTCCTAATATACCATGGGGTGGGGACCAAACCGTTAACATAGGGGCCTTTGGGGAACATTCCAGATTCAAACTACAGCATGCTGAGATGAAATTATTTTTGTGCTTTCAATACATACCTCATGATCTAATTTTTAAAATGCTTGAATGAACTAATTATGTCTACATTGACTCAGTATTGACTCTTACCTCTTATTGGTAGGCATTTGGCATACCTTGGATTTGGTCAATTATGAAGATGTTTTACTGTCTGAGTGGACACATTTATTCTGTCACAGTAGATGACAAAGGAACCCAGGGTTACATATGTGGAAACCACCTCTGGGCACTTAAAGTGTTCCTTTTCATGTCTGAAAGCTGTATTCAAATAATTTATAATTAGACAATTACAAATTCTTGTATACTACATTGCCCAGGAGGAGGAGGAGGAGGAGCTTTATATCTTGCTTTATAAGTGTGGGCTGGATTTAGTATGTTGCTTCCAAGAAATACAGTACACAAAGAAACCAAATAATAACTTTTCAATGGGGAAATTTAGGAATATTGTAGCAAACAAGAGATCAAAGTGACAATATCACCAGGAATGTCATATTGATATCATGTACTTCCTGACATGAAGTATTAAGAAGGGCACTTCCCCTCTGCAGTATTCCTCCCTTGAACCCATAACTGTAGGCAGATCGTGAGAAAAATTAGACAAAATCCAACTGAGGGACATTTTACAAGAACTGAGCAATATGCTTCAAAAGTGTCAGAGTTATGAAAATGAGGAAGGACTGAGAAACCATCACAGATGGATGGGGAATGAGGATATAAGATGACAAAATGTCATGCTGGCTCTGGATTGGATCCTGGGATAGAAAAATGGCAGTAGTGAAAAAATCAGAGAGCTCTGTATGAATTAGTTGAGGCTCTTCAGAGAAACAGAACCAACACAATATTTGTGTATCTAAGATGGCAAGTGGGTCATGTGATTTTGTGGGCCAAGAAGTCCTATAATCTGTTGTCTACAAGCCAGAGAACCAACAAAGCTGGTGGCATAATTCAGTTGGAGACTGAAAGCCTGAAGTGGCAGTCCCAGGAAACAAAGAATGCCTTTGAGGACAAGAGAAGATGGATGTCCCTGCTGGAAGCAGGAGCACTCCCACCCTTCTGTACTTCGTTTTGTCCAGCCCCTTGATGGATTGGATGCTGCACACTCACGTTGATGAGGGAAACCTTCTTTACTCAGTCTACTGATTCAAATGCTGATCTCTTCCAGAAACACCCTATGGGACATACACAGAAAAAAAAGTTTCATCAGCTACCTAGGAATCTCTTAATGAACCATCACACTGCAGAAAACCTAGAGCGTAGTTAATAGCATTGTGCCAATGTTAATTTCTTAGTTTTGACAATTATATCAAGAGTGTGTAAAATGCTGATCCATAATGGGGGGGCATGAGAAGAATGAAGGAACCTGATGGAGCAAAGGGGAGAGAGGGAAAGGGTGGGGACATGGGGGCAGGAAAGATGGTGGAATGAGATGGACATCATTACCCTAGGTTCATGTATGACTGCACATGTGGTGCGACTCTACATTGTATACAACCAGAGAAATGAAAAGTTGTGCTCCATTTGTGTACAATGAATTTAAATGCATTCTGCTATCATGTATAACTAATTAGAACAAAAAAAAATTAAAAAATTTTTGAAAAAAGCTAACGAGAAATTTCAGTGAAGGGTATATGGAAACAGTACTATTTTTGAAAATCATCTGTATACCTGAATGTATTTCAATGTTGATAGTTAAAACAAAACAAGAAATAGAAAATAAGTTAATTAGCATGAGGAAAAAAAATCAAGTAACAATGACAGAAAGAGAATTTCAAGGGTAAAAGTGACATTTTAGATCATCCTGATTTACCAACTCATTTTATAGAAGAGGGAAATGAGACTCAGGGAGGCAAATCCAAAAGCCAAATGTGTAAGAGGCAGAAACAATACCTGCTCAAAATGAAGGGTTTGGAACTCTTAACCCAATACTCTTGATTCAAGTTATTATAGAGATGTTAGATACTTTTGTTGGGAGGAATGGGAGGGAGAAGGCAGAAAACTCTGGTATAAGCATAGAAATGACATAACAATAAGCAGAATCTATAACTTATGTAGCACATACTAGGACTAGTAATCTTAATTTTTCTGGTTAATTCCTAATCCATTATTGACAATCATATGTATTCACAATAAATAACACACACACACACATATACACACACACACACACACACACACACACTGCTTACCCCATCTCCAACATGATATCCATAATCCTACAAAATAAATTTTATTTTTCCTGGTTTGTAGATAAGAAGAATTGGCACTCAAACAACTGAAGTAACTGCCAAGGTCTCATGACCAATAATGGGTGAAATCTGGATTGGAAACTCAATCTGATGCCAGAGGCCAAGGACTTTCCATTATACCATGGTATTTTCTTCTCTGGGAGAGGAGGAGAAATCCCTGGAAAACATGAGGAAAGAGATGTTTAGAAGTCACCAGGTAAGCGTGTGGCAATAGTTTAATATAAATGTTTTTTCACATTCCCAGAATTGTAGAGAATACCCCCAAAATTCTGAAAAACCATATTCCCTAAATGAGGAAGTTACTCTGAGGCAAAATGGGTTGGTTGCTTATAGTTTTAGTGGCTCTCGTTTGGCTGTGCAGGACAGCCAAATATTAAATTTATAATTTCTATTTATTACCACAACATTAGAAGGGAAGTATTATCTCCATTTTTCAAGACTGAGACTCTTATTTGTCCTTCCCTACACATGCCAAATATAAAACAAGTACAGTTTGCAGAAAGAAGTTAATATCAAAACACCTATGTTTAAGAGTACTGTCAAAGGCAGACATTTCTCCTCTCATAGAATTCTATCACCATTTGGTTGCATACATTTGTGGAGCTGCTTCTGGGTATTTTGTAATAAAAGCACTCTTAAGTTAGGGACCTATTCAACAACCTGTTTATTTACTGATCACTTAGTGTTATGGTTTAGCTATAGTGTCCCTCAAAATCTTATATGTGAGACAATGCAAGAAAGTTTGGAGGAGAAATTATTGGGTCATAGCCTTAACCTAATCAGTGAATTAATTCCTGATGGGATTAATTTAGTGGTAACTGGAGGCAGGTGCGTGTGGCTGAAGGAAGTGGTTCATGGAGGGCGTGGCTATGGGGTATATATTTTCTATATCAAGAGTAAAGTATCTGCTTCCGGATCACTGTGATGTGAACTACTTTCCTCTGCCACTCTTTCCCCTTGATGTTCAGTCTCACCTTGAGCCCTGAGGAATGAAGCTGGCCTTCTATGGACTGAGACCTCTGAAACCATGAGCCCTCAAATAAACTCTTCCTCCTCTATAGTTGTGCTGGTCGGGTCCTTTAGTCACTGCAGTGAAAAAGCAGACTGAAACGCTTAGTTTCCAGAATTTTAGAAATATAAGGAAACATAATAGAAATAAGTGTCATAACAGAAATGTGCAGTTCATCTTATGGAATGTTTCACCCTTACATTCCTCACTCAGGAACATCTTGATGCCAAGGCTGTGACTTCTTGGTTCTCTTATGGTACGTGGGTGTCAATCCCCCACCCCCACCACTGTGGTCGTCTCTGGTGACATGAAGAGGCCTCACAGAGTGGCACTGAAGCTGAAGCAATGCCCTTTCTACTTATTAGCCTAAGCCCAGCTGCATAGCTGGACCCAAGGCTTTGGCCCATCAGTAGTCGGTATGGCCTGAGAAGGTACCTTCCTTTGCCTTCTCCTCACTAACCAGGACTCTAGCAGTCATTAGTAGAGCTGTATAGAGGCCATAGCTTGTTTTCAAACTTTTCATCAGTCCTCTGTTGTTAAAAGGAGTTCTGAACTCAGAGCTCTTGTTAATTCATGTATCTCTACAAACACTTGATAGTTTATCAGTTGACAGGGTTTCCATATAATTCTTCTTATTATTTTGCATGAAGCTAATTATACTCCCATGGATATCAGTGTTATCTATTGCAGGGAAGTAACCGAATAATCCTCTCCAAGTCCAGGGCTAAATAGAAATAAAACAATATATTCTAATTAAGTGCAGACAATTTTTTTTACTTTTCCTCCCAGTTGAGTGTTCGCCTTGAGTTAACCTCTTGCTGATAACAGCTGATGTAGTGTCCTGAGTATTTATTGGTACAACTGGAAGAGGGAGCAAACTAAATGAAAGAAATTAAGCAAAGCATAATGGAGTTGACTGTTCAGGTGCTTTAATGAAACTGTCTAATACATGTAAGTTGGAATGAAGCTCTGAACAGTAGTGAGACATGTACCTTCTATTTCTTAGAATCATGTAGCAAAAAACAAGATAGAGTGAAGGAAAAGGAAATGGCTACTCCTGTACAGTGGACATTCTCCATTTTCTTTGGTGTGACTCAGTCTTACGAATGTTAAAAATACAGTATAATTAACCAGCATTTGTTCAGTTTCTCCTGAGTGTCAGTCAACATGCTAGGAATTAGGTAAACGGTGAAGTTATACATAAAAACTAAAGAGGCTGGAATTCCAGAATGGCTAGGATTCCATCTAGAAGAAAGTAAATTGAAGAACTACTAAGCAAAACATAGAGCATATGTGAAGGCATAATGGTGAACAAATCGGGTATGTTCAGGAGACTCTAAAGAACTTCTAGTTGGAAGGAGAGGCTGAGGGTGAAGAAGAGGTAGGAAGCATTTCCAAAGAGGTCAGCAGATAGTAGGTCATGAAGAGCCAGCTAGAACTCATTAAGTACTTGATGCTATGTTATGCACTAGCTGTGAAATTAAATACTTCTTAGACCCTCTTAACATCTCTTAAAGAATTTATGGTCAAGCTGGGAAGGGAAACTAACATACATGAAACAATTAGAATTCAATTATGGCAAAGATACATTATTGGCTGTAAGTGCTGCTGGAATTCAAAGAAGGTACAGAAATCAATGTAGTCTGGAATAATCAAAGAATTAAAGAGAGTTGAGTTACTCCTTGAAGAATGGAAAGGCTTAGATCAATAGTTTCTAACAAGACTACCCCCTAGTGGGCATTTGGAGATGTGTGTATTTATTTTTAAACATCACAGTGGGGAGGAGGGAGGGTCACTTTGGACATTTATTGGGTCAGGATGCTAAATGCCTTACAACGCGCAGGTGGTATTACTCAATGAGGATTCATTCTTCTCAAAAGTCTAATAATGCCCCAATATGGCAGCACAAATTAGATAAGCAGAGGGCAGAGAGATTCCAGAGAGTGGGAACAAAACAAATATAAGAATTATAAATATGCATCACATCACTCTTGGTCTTGATTTCATTTGATGACACAGAAATAGATTTTATTCCATTTTAAACTTATTAACTTTCTCAATTTCTTTCTGAAATTGCATGATTAAATAGGTCTTTTTTTTTTCCCACAGGATTTCAATCTTCATTACTATTAGGGATTAGATAGTTCACATAAATATACAAATTGGCATTTAACCAGAACCCAAGGCTTGAACATCATTTGGGATGCATGGCAGCTCAGCACCTTGGCCACCTTGTCTCCTCACCGAGTGGTATTCACCCATTTGGGTTCTGATCATCTACCTTAGGATGAATCAAACTGCCTCAGCTTCTCCTGTTCCTGCTACTCTTCTTCTTATGCATCATGGATTCTGCTCACTTGGTTTCTGCTTGCTACTCTGGGAGTCCCAGATTCTTCTATTTCCAACTTCCAAATATCTACATGTCACATTGGATTCTCTAAGACAGTGTATCTGATCAGTTTGTCCCATGGGCTTCTCTCTCTATTGGTCAAAGCTGTGGTGGCAGCCCTTCTCATGGGCCCTCTGGCTGCCTCATAGGTTGTTTGCTCTACAGACCTGAATTAGCTCATCCCCCATCACTAAGCTGTGGACAGAATGATGTAGGCATAAGCATAGAGGCAAAGCTATAGGAAAGAAATGGTTGCAGCCCCCACAACAAAAGCAATAGCTTTTCAATAGTGACTCTGGTTAGACTGAAATGAGGAGATATAATTGAAGTGGAATTTGGGGATCTGCTACTCACAGCCACAGCTGAAAAAAAAAATCAGAAGCCAACTTTGATGGGTATATAGTGTGGAATGAACTGCTAACCATTAGAACTCTTTCTATCATAATTATATATATGTCACTTTTAAAATCAAGGGGTATTATTTTCAAATATAAAGGGAAATGGACTTATTCTCACTTTCACAACTACAAATTTTAAGTCAGATTTCTCCCAGCCCTATATCAGCCTCTAAGCTTCTATTCCCATCATAGTAAGATATTTTAATAGGAAGTATGGAACTAATTGTTAAGGGGAACACATCATGACTGTGAACTGCAAATATCTTAGGCCTCTCTCATTAGCGTGCCCTAGGGCCAAGATTGATGGAGAGAAATATCTTAATAACCATATAAGGTGCAGTTTATAACCCGGAGACCTGCCAGCCAAATTGGCCCAGAAATGTTTTTCATTTTGATCACATTTAGTTTTATAAGCATTTTAATTATAATTCATATCTATAGAAGACATGAAATATAGATTTCAACAGTCTCCACCAATACAGAAAGGCCTACTAGAAGGAGTCGACCTTGATTGGCATCAGCCCACAGGAGATGAAAGTGCAGGTGTGACAGTGGTCAAAGGGGGGTGACAAGGTCAAGATCAGGTGGGCAGCATTGTACTTGGCTTATAATTTTAATTGCTTGCACTTCATTTCTTTTAAGGTGGCCATCCTTGCCAACCACTCTCTGACACCTGCATTTCACATGATTGTCTCTTTCACCTGAATGTAGGACTGGTCTAGTGGGAAAAGTAAACGTGCACTTAGAAGTCTAATTAAAACACACACTGTCAGCAACATCGTACTGAGAGCCCCATTAAGCATCTTATGAATGCCCAAGAGCAACCCTGCCCATGTTTGGAGTGACACATTTTGGCTCGGCTGGTGACAATTAGGATCAGACCCAGTACACTGGAGTACATGCACTGCATCCCATATGGCCAAGTCTGTAGGTGGATTGTTCCCCTGGTGGCTGAAACTCAATGAAAAGGCTCTGGGTAGGAATTAGAGAAAAATGATGGAGAATGCAAATTAGCACACTATGGATGGCTCTGCATCATGTATGGCTATATTATGGATTGGATTCAACTGTCAGATGGCTATGTATTATTCATGATCAGATTCAGGGTAAAGATAACAGATGGCAAAGGCAAATTCATGGTCAGATCATAGTTGTTAGATTAATTATAAATCTACATAAGAATTGGATAATAATAATTTAGACTGCTCTCCAAAGGATATTCTGTAGATCATCTAATCAAAAGTATTTTTTAAAATAAGTTGTGTAGGTTACTAGGTGACATTAAACATTTTATGTTGCCATAAGTTACTTTCCCAAAACATTTCCCAAGTAACATAAAAAAATTGTCATATTTGCTAACCTGTGGCTTATTTAATATAGCTGGTGGTAACAATGCCATTTTGTTGAAGGGATTGTTGATGATTTACATTTAATCAGGGACCAACACTGCTGTGCAAGACAATAAAAATGTTTTTGTCTGCATCACCACAACTCATCATGTCTAAAAATTCTCTCCGGACCCAAATTCTACCTGTCCTCAACATCTCTGTGCACTTGTTATCTTCTGATTGTTCCTTCTAATACCTTATCTTTTCCCATCTGTATTATCTCCATGCTGCTGACTTGCATGCATTGTAGTGTGAGTTCTGTGCATCTCTGGATTCCAGCTGCTTGGCTAAATGTGAAGCACAAGAGGGAGATGGAGGGTGCAGGTGAATGTTTCCTGGAGCCCTCTCTGCAAGATATCCTCAGGATAACTCCTTTCACCGCAAAGGCCCTGCTCTTGTTAGGTGATCCTTGCCACATGCCTGTCTCTCTGGGTTCTGGAAACTTAATGGATGGATGAGGTTTTCTACTTTTCCTAACCCTGAGGATTCACATTATCCTTGGTGGTTTCCACACATCTGCATGTCTTTGTAAATAGTCATTTTATTAAATTATCATCAAATGCCCACTTTGAGTAAGTCCTTTTTTGGGGGGTGGAGTGGCTAGGATCCAGACTGAAGCATCCCTTAAGCACAGAATCATAAAATTGAAGAACATTTTAGCTGCAATGGAACATAGAGATGATCTATTCAGTCCCCATTTTATTGATGAGAGAACTGAGACAGAGACAGGCTAAAGGATTTGTCCGAAGTCACCAGTTACTATGTGATAGGTTAGGGACTGGAATCCAGATCTTATGCATCTCTGCAGTCTATTTTCAACAACAGAATCCTCTGTAGCAGGTCTTGGGGATCACAAAATATACTCACTGAAGGTATCCATACAGGACAATTAGACCTGAGGTTGGCAAGTAGTGAGATTTTCTATACGCTACAATTTCTGGTCAAGATATTAGCAGCAGCTCTAAGAAAGGACTCAGAAATAGGCTGGTGGTTTATGAAGTCCAGAATTCTGTATAATAGTTTTTGGAATAGTTTCCAAAGATTCTGGTTAAACGTGGCTTCCTGAATTGTGCCCAAGCCCTTAAGGATAATAAAGGGGAAATGCCTCCAGTGGAGCCTTGGGCTCTCAGTATCAAGGCACTCTCCACAGACAGGTGGAGGGGATGGGCAGGGGGATGGTTGTAATTAAGTGAGCAGGTGTCACTTCACAGACATGAGGGTACAGAGACTATGATACAGTGATTACCATGCATTCAATATCTGTGTGCCAGGAACTGCACAGAGGATTTTACATTCATTATTTTATGTAATCCTAACCATAACCTTCATTTCATGGATGAGCAAATTTAAGTGAAACAAGTTATACCTGCACTGAGAGGGAAACACCTCAGAGGAGACCTATGGCTCAAGACTTGAGAACACAGTTCCAGCGACAGCAAAGATTAGAGTGTTTATTATTGCTCCTCACTGAATCAGATATTGGGGATAAACAAGAAACAAAAATTAAGAAATAAGCACAGTGAACCAGAAAGTCCTAGTTCACAGAAAACCACAGTGTTTGGAACTAAGCTGGTATGGTGCCGAGGGCATAGGAAAGGAACCCAATGACTAGAATGTGTTTTGGGAAGAGCTATGATCTGGAAGGACAAGGACGCAGGGCACAGAAGGGCAAGCAACACCGGCAGGAGGCAGCGTGGGGCAAGAAGTATTAAAAGAGGAAATGACCTAAGAACGGAAGGATGAGTAGCAGTTGGCAGGTGCGGTGGAATGGAAAAGTGTTTCAGATGGTGAGTAGTATGTGCAGAAGGCCTGCTATTAAGAGGATTCCTGGCAAAAAAAAAAAAAAAAAAAAAAAAGTTTCACTGGGATTGATGGGAGAGGTTACAAGGAAGTGGAAGGCATGAGACTGAAAGGTTATCAGGACAGTGTGAGTGGAGCCAGGAGGCCATGTAAAGGGATTTGAATTTGTTTTCCCCTCTGAGCATGAGAGAGACACACTGAGGGCTTTAAATAAGGGGATGACATGACCAGATTTTCAAGGGTCACTGATCCTTGGACAGAGACTATTCTCTGTCCTGGTGGATAAAAAGACTGAGCTCTGTCTAGGGCTGGTCAGCAAGGCTGCCAGCATGAGGTTGAACTCACAGGGACCCCTAGGTGTTAATGATCCTTGGCCGAGAGCCAGGCCCCCCAGGGATCCCAACGGTTCTGTCACCGTTTCTGTTTGTCAATCTATTCAACACTATCCAGCTCCAATAATTTGTATTTGCTTTTTTATCTTGCTTCCTTTAGGATTTTTTTTTGGTACTGCTTTATTTATTTATTTAGCACATGCTGTACATGTGTATTGAAACATCACAGTATGTCCCTATAAATATATCCAATGACTATTCATTAAAAATAAAGTTAAAGAGAATTACAATCAACAACCAAATTATATTCTTTCTGTATAGATGTGTATGATCACATTGCTTTGCTTTACCCTATTACTGTGTAGATTACTTTGGGTATTTCTGATGTTCTTGTATCCCTGGATGGAACCCCTATTTGATAATGATGTATGCTTCTTTTGATATCTTGCCAAATTCTGTTTGCTACTACTGAAAACAAGGGAAAACTACTGAATAAACTCTCTAGACTTAAACTGCCTAAACTCTGTTGTTAAACTAGTCCTTTCAGTGGCATATCGTGTGGTAGCTAAAAGGAATATTGGTTGGTCACAATTTGGAGGGCCAGGCAGAAGGCAAGTCCCAATGGAGATTTTGCCAGTGTTGGACTGGCCAATTCCTGGTATTAAGAGCTCTTGGACCAGTTGGAGCTGTTACCTGGGCTGTTAGTCCTAGGGACCATCCCTAGGACTTGCCCCTGCTCAGCCTTGCTGACCTTGAGAGCATAATTTCACTTTGGCAAGAGAGAAACAGCTTCTAGGTTGGGAAAATGTCTTCCTTGGACAGTTGCTTTGGTACAAGGGACAGGAATCTGCCTCTTACTTCTTCTTCTTTTGGACTTCATTGTGAAGCTCAGGTTTGGCAACATACAATATTTGACTTCTGAAAGGAAGCCTTAGTGTGGTCATCATTATGAATTGGTTTAGAGATGCTTAATGTTAGGGAAAGAACAGGGAATCTCTGCTCCCAGGAGTTCTCTTGGGTTTGTTTTGTTTCTGAGATCTGGTTCCAGTTGCAGCAAAAGTAACAGAAACATATTCTTATGACTGACTCTGTCTGACTTTTGAAGTAATGGTAAATATAAATTCTATCCCCACAGGCATCAAATTGGATTTAATTCTCCAAAATTGGAAGATATTCAGCTACTGCTTGGCCCCCATATTCTTTGGAATCCAGAGAAAAATGGTGGGAAAATGAGTCCTGGAAACATCATTGGGCAGAATTTAATTCAAACCCACTGTTAGGATTTAGATATGATGTGTTCCCCAAAAGCTCATGTGAGAGACAATCAAAGAAAGTTTAGAGATGAAATGATTGGGTTATGAGAGTTTTAACCTTAATCCCTGAGAGAGATTAACTGGGTGGTAACTGTAGGAAGGAAGAGTGGGCTGGAGGCGTGAGTCACGCCTTTCATAAGAAAGATGTGCGTGCCTTTGGGGTTTGTATTTTGTCCCTGGTGTGTGGAGTCTCTCTCTGCTTCCTAATTGCCAAATCCTAAGCTGCTTTCCTCCTTCACACTCTTCCCCCAAGTGTTCTGGCTCAGTTTGGGCACAGAGCAATGAAGTCTACCATTTATGGACTGAGACCTCTGAAAATGTGAACCCCCCCAAAAGCTTTTTCTCCTCTGAAAATTGTTCTTGTCAGGTCTTTTGGTGGCAGCAATGAAAAAAGCTGACTAAAACTTCCACCAAGGAAAACTGTTCCTAGATTCAGAGGAATAGCTTTGGCGGGCATTCCTGTGGCTACTCTGCTCTTATTGGGAGGGACTTCTGCACCCTTTCATGTTTTATGGTCTTTTTCTGTTGAATTCACTTTGGGTTCTGTATGCTTAGTTTAATATTTAATTTAATCAGCATGCCTAATTTAAAAATTTCTTATGAACACCTTTAAGTTAATTCTTAAATTGCAATTATAGGATTAACATGAAAAGGGCTTTTGGTTCTTTGCCTATTTTATTTAAAATATTGTTAAATGTATTTCTTTAATTTATATATCTTTATAGGGTGCATTACGATAATTCAACACATGTATGCGATGTGTAATAATCATATCAAGGTAATAAGCACTGTCATTTTTTCAACTAGTAATCATTTTATGTGCTGGGGATTTTGTATTCCCTTTTTCTAGTTATTTTGAAATATGTCATAGTGTGTTTTAACCAATAGTTACCCAGTGACCCTACTATGCTAAAGAAGAACTAGAAGTGTTTCCTCCACCCTGTGTATTTGTTCTTCTCTTTTGAAATTCTTTCTGTCTCCCCTCCCCTTCCCAATCTCTGGAGACCACTATTCCAATCTGTTCTGTTACAGGATTCCCTTATGGATTTTCACAAATGAGAATTTGTCTTTCTATCTCTTGCTTTTTCCAGCTTAACATAATGGCTTCCAGTTTCATCCAGGTGGCTGGGAATGACAGGATTTTATTCTTTTTTATGGCTGAGTAGTATGCCACTGTATATATATACCACCTTTTATTTATCTACTCAACTTCTGAAGGACATTTGATTTTACATTGATTGTTGAAATCCATATTTTGGCTATTGCGAATGCTGCTGCAATAAGCATAGGAGTACAAGTATCTTTTTGGTGTAATGATTTTATCTGTTTTAAATATATATCCAGTAGTGGAATTGCTAGATCATATGATAGTTATATTTTTAAGTTTTTGAGAAATCTCCATACTGTTTTTCATAATAGCTGTATGAATTTACATTTCTACCAACAATGTACAATAGTTCCCTTTGCTCTGCGTTCTCGCCAGCATTTGTTGTTGTTTTTAATATCATCATCATTCATTATTACTATTTATCTTTTGATGATGGCCATTCTTACCAAGGTCAGATGATATCTCATTGTGGTTTTGATTTGCATTTCTCAGGTGATTTGTGAAGTAGAGAAGTGTCTGTTTAGTTTTTAAGTTTTTTTTTTTTTTTTTTTGGAATTGGAGAGTGAATCCAGGGGTGCTTAACCACTGAGCCACATACTCGGCCCTTTTTATTTTTGCATTTTATTTAGGGACAGAATCTCACTGAGTTACTTAGGGCCTCACTAAATTGCGGAGGCTGGTTTGAACTCACAATCCTCCTGCCTCAGCCTCCAGAGCTGCTGGGATTATAAGTGTGCACCACCATGTCCCCGGCTTGTTTTTTTCTTTTTTAATACTAGGGATTGAACCTGGGATTTTACTACTGAGCTATATACCAAATCCTTTTAATTTTTTATTTTGTGACAGAGCCTTGCTAAATTGTTTAAGGCCTTGCTAAATTGTGAAGGCTATCCTTGAACTTGTGATATTCCTGCCTCAGCCTCCTGAGTGCTGGGATTACAACTGTGTGCCACCATGCCTGGCTTTAGCTCATTTTAATTGGGCTTTTCTTTTTTCTTTTTTTATCCTACATCAGCTTTTTTAGTTCCTTATATATTCAGGTCATCGATTCTTGTCAGATGTACAATTTTCAAATATTTCCTTCCACTCTGTAAATTGTCTCTTAAATCTGTTTATTGATTCCTTTGCTGTGCATAAGCTCCCTAATTTGATGTAATTCCATTTGTCTACTTTTACTTTTGTTGTTTGTAGTTTTCAGGTTCCATCTGAAAAATTGTTGCTTACACCCATATCTTGATGTTTTTCCTTCTTTGTTTCCTTGTAACAATTTCATAGTTTCAGTCTTAAGATTTAGATCTTTGATCCATTTTGAGGTGATTTTTGTATGTGGTGAGAGGAAGGGGTCTAGTTTCATTCTCCTGCATATGCATGTCTAATTTTGCCATCAACACTTATTAGACTTTTTTCTCCTTTCCTCCACTGTATGTTCTTGGTGCCTTTGTCAAAACTTAGTTGATCATGTAAGCATAGACTAACATCTGAGTACTCTGTTCCATTGGTTTGTGCCTATTTTTATGCAAATGCAATGACGTTTTAGTTACTATTGCTTTGTATTATGTTTCAAAGTCTGGTATTATAGATGCCTCCAGGTTTGTTTTTGTTTTAGTTCAAGATTCCTTTGGCTATTCTTGAAATTTTGTGGTTTCATATGAATTGTAGGATTTTTTTTTTCCTATTTCTGTAAAGAAAGTCATTGGTAGTGTGGCCATTTTAACAATGCTGCTGCTTCTGGTCCATGAACATGGAATACTTTCCATAGTTGTGTGTGTGTGTATACGCGCGTGTGTAGGTCCTCCGCAATTTCTTTTCTGTTTTGCAGTTTCTGTTGCAAAGGTCTTTCATTTAAATTCATTCTTAAATATTTTTTGTGGTAGCTGTGGTAAAATGGAATTGCTTTCTTAATTTATTTTTCAGCAAGTTCATTTTTGGTGTATAAAAATGCTACTGGTTTTTGTATGCTGATTGTATATCTACAATTTTGCTGAACTAATTTATATGTTACAACAAATTTTTGATGGAATATTTAAGTTTTTCCATGGATAGAATTATTTAATCTGAAATCATGGAGAATTGAACTTTGTCCTTTCCAATTTGGATGCCCTTTACTTTTCTTTGATGATTGCTCTTGTTAAGACTTTCCAGTACTGTATTAAATGAGAGTGTTAAAAGTGGACATCATTGTCTTGTTACTGATCTTAGCAGAAATACTTTCAGCTTTTCCAATTCAGTATGACATTGGCTGCAATTTTTCATATATATTCTTTAGTATTTTGAAGTACATTTCTTCTATAACTAATTTAATGAGAACTTTTATCATGAAGGGATGCTAAAACCTATCAAATGCCTTTTCTGCATTTATAAAAATGATCATATGGTTTTTGTCTTTTATTCTATTGATGTTTTTTTTCACAGTTATTGATTTGCCTATGTTGAATGATCCTTGTACACCTGGAATGAATCCTACTTGACCATGGTGCATGATCTTTTTGATGTTTCTGTTGAATTTGGTTAGCTAGTATTTTATCAAGAATTTTTCCATCTATGTTCAGGGATATCAACCTAAAGTTTTATTTTGTTGTTGTATCTTTGTCTAATTTTGGAATTGATAATGCTGGTCTTGTAAAAAGAGTTTGGTGGAAGTCCTTTATTTGTTTCTTTTTTTGGGGGGAGGCACAATTTAAGGAGAATTAGAATCAGTTCTTCTCTAATTTTTTTTTTTTTTTTGTAGAATTCAATTGTAAAGCCATCAGGTCCTGGACTATTTTTAGATGGGAGATTTCAAACTGTTGCTTCAATCTCATTACTCATTTGTCTGTTTAGAGTTTTTAGTTCTTCTTGATTCAATTTTGTTAGGGTGTATGTTTTTAGGAATTTGTTCTTCTCTCCTAGATTTTCCAGTTTTTTAACATAAGTTGTTAATAGGAGTTTTTATACTCTTCTATTCTGGGGTGTCAGTTGTAATGCTTTCTTTTTCATTTCTGATTTGTTTATTTGAGTCTTCTCTCTCTTTTTCTGTCTTGTTGGTCAATTTTGTTTATCCTTTCAAAAAAACCAAATGTTCATTTTGTTGATCTTTTGTATTTTTAGTTTTGATCATATTTATTTCTGTTCTGATATTTAGTATTTCCTTCCTTCTAACTTTGGGTTTGGCTTGTTCTTGTTTTTCTAAGTCTTTGAGGTACATTTTTAGATTGTTTGATGTATACTATTCTTTAAAGTATGTATTTATTGCTACATACTTCCCTCTCAGTACTCCTTTTGTTGTATCCCACAGATTTTGGTATGCTGTGTTGTCATTTTTATTAGTTTATAGAATTTTTCAAATTTCCCTTTTAATTTATCTCATTACTCTCATTTAGGAGCATGTGATTAAGTTTCTATGTATTTGCATACTTTTAATTCTTATTGATTTGTAGTTTTAAACTGTTGTGGTCTGAGAAGATACATTATTTGATTTTAGTTTTTGAAAATTTGTTGAAGCTTGATTTATGACCTAGCATATGATATATCCTGGAGAATGCTCCATTGTTTCATGAGAAAAATGTATAACTTATTGTTTTTGGATTAAATGTTCTATAAATGTCTGTTATGTCCATTTACTTTATGGTATGGCTGAACTTAGATGTTTCTTTGTTGATTTTCTGCCTGTATAATCTGTCTATTGAGAAAAGTAGGGTGTTGAAGTCTCCCGTCATTATTGTATCAAGGTGTCTCTTTCTCTTTTGATCAATAATATTTGCTTTTATGCATTTTGGTGGTCCTGTGCTGGGTATACATATGTATTTAATTGTTATATTTCTTGTTGAATTAATCGTTATTTTCTATATATAATGACCTTCTTTGTCTCTATTTACAGTTTTGGGTTTAAAGTCTCCTTTCTCTGACACAAACATAGCTATTTCTGCTCATTTTGGGTTTCCATCTTCTAGATAGATTTTTTTCCCACTCTGCACTTTTGGTTTCTGTGTATCTTTACCAGAGAAGTGAGTTTCTTATAGGCAGCATATAGTTACGTCTTGCTTTTCTAAAATGTATTATTTTGTGTCCATTCAGCCAGTGTGTGTATTTTGATTGGTAAATTTAATCCATTTATATTTAATGTTGTTATTGTTAAGGATGAACTTTCACCTGTCATTCTTTTTATTGTATTCTGTTTTCTTTGTGTATTTTTGTTCCATTCTACCTCTTTTTTGATTTATTTTTGTGACTTGGTAGTTTTTGTCATGCTAAGGCTTTATTCTCTTCTCTTTGTCTATTTTGTATCTGTTCTTAAGGTTAATTTTGTATATTTATGTGATCAAATCCCTCAGTTTCTGGTTATCTAGGAATGACTGTGATCCTCCTTCAGTTTTAAAGGTTATTTTGTTGGGTATAGCATTACTTGTTGACAGCCTTGTTTATTATATTTTCAAATGTCATCCATTCTCTTCTGACCTGCAAGATTTCCACTGAAAAATATGCTTTAAGCCTAATGTGTCTTTTGTTACATGTGAATTGATGCTCTTCTCTAGCTGTTTTTAGGATTCTTTGGTAATTTTGACATTTTGACTATGTATCTTGGTTAGGGTCTGTTTTGGTTGAATCAAGTTGGGGTCCTTTTGGTTTTTGAATCTGGATGCTTACACCTCCTTGAAGACATGAGAAGTTTTCAGCCATTATTTCATGAAATAGGTTGTAAATGTCTTTTCTTTTTTGGTACTGAAGATTGAACTCAGGGACACTTGACCACCAAGCCACATCCCCAGCCCTATTTTGTGTTTTATGTAGAGAAAGGGACTCACTGAGTTGCTTAGTGCCCTGCTGTTGCTGAGGCTGCCTTTGAACTCATGATTCTCCTGTCTCAGCCTCCCTAAGTGCTGGGATTTAAATGTATTTTTACTTTTCTTTGCTTTCTTGAATTTTGATAATGCTAACATTTGGTTGCTTAACCGTATCACATGTCTTGTAAGTTTTATTCATTCTTTTTAATTTTATCTCTTTTGGTCTGACTTTTTTTTCCCAAAAGACCTGTTCTCATAGGTGCTCCCTGTTTCTTGCCATTGATGGCCTGCCCTCCCTGGGATTCTACCACAGCAAGGCCATCATCTGATGTATCCAGTTAACTGTGGACCTCGAGAACATCAATCAAAATAGTCTTCTTTAAAAATCAAACAAACAAACAAACAAAAAAATAAAACTAAACTCAAGTTCTAAAATTCTTCTCCTTGTTGTAGAAGCTCTCTGTTGTATTTATTTTATTTTACTTATTCAAAATTTTAGTTCCAAGATTTCTAATTGGTTCTTTTTAGTGATTTCTATCTCTTGAGTAAAATTCTCACTCACATTCTGAAATGTTTTCCCCATTTCTTTGTACTGTTTATCTGCATGCTCTTGTATCTCACTAAATTTTCTTAGTATCACTATTTTAATTTCTCTTTCAGGCACACCATAGATTTCCTTTTAATTGAGATCCATTTCCGGACTATTGTTGTTATTTGGAAGTGCCATGTGTCCTTTTATGTTTCTTATATGCTTTCATTGATGTCAATGCATCTAGTATAATTTTGTTTCTTCCAATATTATGCAGAAGCTTTTGTAGGAAAAGATTTATTTTAGATGAAATATATAATGTTTGTTGAGTAGATGTTTTTGGTTTGGTCATAGGAGATTTCAAAACAGAAGTTTCTGTTTGATTTCTTTTCTTTGATGGCTGTCGGCAGTGTCTACAAGTGCCTCCATAGTCTGGATGGCAGCAGTTCATGAAGGTAAGTTGTGCAAATTTGCTGTGTATATAGGCTTTCAAGGCTGTGTGTTTTAAGGCTCCACAGAGTGGAGGCCTGGTGGCATTGTGGCTTGTGGCATCATCAGCAAGGTATGGGGAGGACTGTCTCCTGGTCCCCCAGGGTGATGCCAAGAGTTGTGACACCAGAAAACTTAGTTCCCAAGCTACAGAGAATGTGAAGGAAAACTTCCCTAGGATGCTAAGGATGAATATAGGAGATGCCCAGACCTCTGACACAAGAAACCACAGTTCTAAAGCCACAGGATGGGACAGGGACTTTTGCAGGCCCAGTTGGATGATTACAGGTGGTGCTGGTGTCTGTTGCACTGGAAACCAAAAATCAACATTTTTGATCACAGAAGAAACTTACCTAGGTCCGATGGGGTGATTGTAGTTGGTGCTAGGGCTTGTATCACTGATGGTTAATTTTATGGGAGTGTAAGACCCAAATGATAACTTCTACAAGTCTCAAAGAACAAGCATAAATGATGCCAGACCTTTTGACATCAGTGGCTGCGGTCTGAAGTCTGTGGACTATTGAGATGTCCCTTAAGTTTTCCAAGGTATGTGTGGGAAACATTTGTCTACTGTTATTGGTATCGCTATCCCTTGAAGTATGGGTTGTGGGGGAGGCTTTCCCTAGGTCCCATGGGTTGCACAGAGTAGTGCTGTGGTGTGTGGGTTTGGTATCTGTAGTCCTGGGGCATCAGAGTATGGTACCAAGTTCCCACAGGTGGAACTCTGATGGGGACAGGGTTCATTGCATTGATAGTTATAGTTTTAGAGCTAAATAACACAAATGTGTCCTTCCTCTGATATCCAGAGATAAACTTGAGTGATGCCTAGGCTGTTCTTCACCA
Source organism: Xerus rutilus (assembly GCA_028644305.1). Classification (NCBI taxonomy): domain Eukaryota; kingdom Metazoa; phylum Chordata; class Mammalia; order Rodentia; family Sciuridae; genus Xerus; species Xerus rutilus. The sequence goes on from CM053411.1 coordinate 55,745,867, forward strand.
GCAGCTACACTCCCAAGACTGTGGGCTGGTTAGTAGACTGTCCCTAGATCCTACCAAATGCAGGTGTTGAGAGTCACTGGGGCCACTGATCACTCCATTCCTAGAGCTTCAGGGCTTGGGTGAGAGCTTTTCCAGTTCACCATACAGAGTTATAGGCGAAATCAGTGTTTTGTGTCAGTGTATAATGTCAAGGTTGCTACAAAGTAGACCTCCCCTGAATTGCAGCAGGGGAGCACAGGTGACAGCTGGGCTAGGGTTAACACCAGCCCTGTTTCTGAAGCTGTGGAGTGTGACTAGGATTTTTCCAAGCTCTGGAAGGATAGACACAGGTGAAACCAGGGTTTTAAAGTAGTGGATATAGTCTCAAAATTGTGATCTTGAGAGGAGATCCTCCTCAATTCCTGCATGGCAAACTCTGGTGGATCTTGGGTCAGAGCCATGGAGTTACTTGTCCTGGTGCTGCAGGATGCTGAGGAGGCTGTCTTCCACCAAGCAAGGTACAAACCAGCCCATGGCTTCTGACACTGTGCAGCATTGCACTGCCATGCTGTGAACCAAGATGGTCTCTAAAATGACTCTGTGGTAGTGTGAGCTCTGGGGCTTGGGGGAGGTGAAGGAAACTTTAGGAGGAGGGACCTTGTGGAAGAGAATGGATCCTTGGGGTTTACCTTTGAGGACTCTATCTTATCCCCAGAATAGCACTCTCTCTTCTCTCTTCTCCTTCTCACTCTCTCTCTCTCCCTCCCCTTTTCTCTCGATTCTTTCTTTCTCTCTCTTTCTCTCTCTCTCTCTCCCTCCTTGTCAACCACGAACTGAGCAGCTTTGCTCCACCTCCCACTTTTGCCATGGTGTGGGGCCTTAACACAGGCCCAGAAACAAGGGAACCAGTGGCCATGAACTGAAACATCTGAAATCATGAACCATAATAATCTTTCCTTCTATAAGTTGATTTTCTCAGGTATTTTGTCACAACGAAAAGCTGAGTCACACACTGAGGAAGGCAACACTGACAGGTAAGAGCTCCTTTAGGAAACCAACAAGGGGATTTGGCAAGCACACCCAATCTACTACCAAATGGTGCCGAGAAACAAGCATGCAGACCATGCATTTATGAGTTCTTATCTTGACCATTGTTGCTGGACCTCCTGTAACACAAGTTCCATGAGAAGAAAAGTTATTTTTTATAATTATATTATCTGAACAATACAATAAAAACTACATTCATCAATGATATGTAGCACAAGCACAGAACCAGTTAAGAATAGGACTGTCAGTTTTGATTTAGGTCCTATATTTATAGTTTGTAAAGGTCATACAAATTATTTGTCAAGAATGACTGAGTTCTTGGTGTGGAAGGAGAGTCATCTAATGCTGACTGATCATTTATTTGAAGTATGATTTCACACAATAAATACATTTTGAAGTTGTGATATAAATTTCTAATTCTTCCTTCACTAAAGAATTGGGGGATATTCTTAGTCCAGGTGGCTGAAAGAAGATGTCTTTCTTCTGGTCATTTTTATCAATTGCCTTCTTATGTTTACTGTTCTGATTTTTTTTTCAGGGTCACATTATTACCCATTATTTCCATGACTTTATCTGACACCAACCAGTACTTGAAGAAGTTTCTATTCCTCTATCATAGCACATGAAAAATCCACTCTGCTCATTCACTTATTTCCAGAGCTGAGATAGAATTAACAACAATGTACAGTGCAACTGCTCCCTTCAATAAATTCTGAAAAATGCTTGCTTCTAGTTACTTTAGAACGCAGGAATGACACTTTTTCCTAAGTGTCTAACCCTGAAGCTTTCTCTCTCTGATCTCAATATTCTAAATTCTAGTCAGCTGTTTTTTGGAGTTAGTGATCAGCAATATGTCCACCATGTCATTTGTTTTGGTCAGAGGAATAACTCTCTGATTAGAGTTTGAGCTGGAAATAGATTTCTTGTGGGAACAAAAAGACATTACACGGCTATCAAACCCTACTAAACACCTTCCCACATACAGGGGAGTTCGAGAAGTCACTATTTCATGTCCACATAAAGAGATGGCTTTTTTAAAGCAACAATATTGTTACCCTTCTAATGAGTCAAGAATCTCTGTGGAAATATTCACCAATTCTCAGTCACCCTTAAGCAATTAGGCAGAACTTCACAGCTCCATAGTTAGGTACAATTAGATTCTTTGCCATAGTGGGATGCTAGAAAAATGATATTTTGGTTAATCCTCTATAATATTGTATCTCAAACTGCAGGTTATAACCCAATCATTGGTGCCTTCTGAAATTGATGTAGGTTTTTAACCAATGTTCTCTTTTTTAAGTAGAGGGGAGAGGAAGAGAAGAGGAAAGGAGAAGAAAGGAAAGGGAAAAAAATGCACATGTGAAGACAAGTGTAATTTTCTGAAGCTCTTGATTCAGTTATAAAGAATAGTAGTTGTGGTTTGGATCTTAAATATCCTCCACATGCTCATGGCATTGCAGGCTTGGGCCCCAATGCTGCACTGTTTAGAGGTGGGGCCTTTGTAAGGTTGGTGACCATGAGGGCCCTGACTTCATGAATGGATTAATCCATTTCTGGATTCATAGTTTAATGGGCTATTGGAATGTGGTGGCAACCTTAGGAAGTGGGAACTAGTTGGAGAAGTAGGTCACTGCAGGTGTGTCCTTGCAGGGTATATTTCTCTGGTGTCCCCAGACCCCTGCTTCCTAGTCACCATAAGGTAATCAGCTTTGTTCTACCACATGCTCCTCACCATGGTGTTTCTGCATCTATTGAAATAATCGTATGGTTCTTGTCCTTAATTCTGTTTATGTGGTAAATTACATTTATTACTTTGCATATGTTGCATCTCTGGCATTAAACCCACTTGATCATGGTGTACTATCTTCATAATGTGTTTTTGAATGCAATTTGCCAATATTTTATTAAGGAATTCTGCACCTATGTTCATCAGGGATATTGGTCTGAAGTTTTCTTTCCTTGATATGTCCTTGTTTGGTTTTGGTAGTAGGGTGATGCTAGCTTCATAAAATGAATTTTTCAGTCTTCCCTCTTTTTCTATTTCATGGAATAATTTGAGGAAGATTGACTTTAGTTCTCTAAAGATCTGGTAGAAGTAGGCTGAGAATTCATCTGATCCTGGCCTTTTCTTTGTTGGAAGACTCTTAATAGCTGCTTCAATTTTATGATTCACCTTTGGTCTGTTTAAGTTTTCTATATCCTCATAGTTCAATTTGGATATAGGTCTCCAGGAATTTTTCAATATCTGCAAGATTTTCTAGTTTATTGGAGTATAAATTTTCAAAATTGTTTCTAATGATCCTCTGGATTTCAGTAGTGTCTGGTGATTTTGCCTTTTTTATCTCTATTTTTGTTAATTTGGAACTTCTTCTTTTTTCTTTTGATTTGTTTGGCCAGGAGTTTAATCAATCTTGTTTATCTTTTTAAAGAACAAATTCTTATTTTATTTATTCATCACTTTTTTTATTCCCAATTTAATTAATTGTGGCTCTGATTTTAATTCCTTAAGACTTTTACTTATTTTAGTATTAGTTAGTTCTTATTTTCTAGAGCCTTGAGGTGTAACATTAGATTATTTATTTGGTATCTCTCTATATTCTTTAATGTGAGAGCTCAGTGCTATAATTTTTCCCCTTAGAACTGCCTTCATACTGTCTCAAAGATTTTGATGTGCTGCTTCTCTGTTCTAATTTGTTTCTTAATTTTTAAAAACCTCTCCTCTGTGACCTATTCTTCATTCAAAGTGTATCCATTTATAGATGTTAGAATGGCTTCTTTTTTTTGTCTTCTTGTGAATTTCTAACTTCATCCTATCATTATCTAATAGGATGCAAGGAATTATCTCTACTTTTTTTGCATTTACTAAGATTTGCTTTGTGTCCTAAACTATGATCTATTTTAAAGAATGTTCCATGTACCACTGAGAAGACTGTAAAAGACTCTTCAGAACTGAAAAATGCTATTAATCAAATGGTCCTAGTAGACATCTGCAGAATATTCCGTTCATCAACAATTGAATTCCCTCTGCTAACTGGGACAGTGATGGTCATCCTGCCCATGTCCAAACTCCTGCTATCTGCTGTCAGAAATCACAGGCACTATCTCCCCTTGCTGCCAGGGACTGAGGCTTCCTTCCCCTCTGCTTCTGAGCTCTCACTTCCTGCTGCCTTGAAGAGTAGGTGTCTGCTCAGTCTCTGCCTGGGCTGCCTCAGAGGCTGTGCAGAGTGCTGGGTTAGGCCAGCACTTTCCAGGAGTGACCAGCTCTTGGGTCTGCTCCAGTCCACTCCCCTTGTTCCTTCCTGGTGATGAGGAGAGGATTTCAGCTAATCTTGGTTAGTTGCAATCCCCTACAAGTTCCTTCTGGATGGATTATTGAGACATCCCACTGCAGGGGTGCTTTCTCTGGTTTTGTTTGTTTCTCTCTGGAAGTGGGGAGATGATTTGTTGATTTAATTTCTTCTAGATGGCTGTCTTGCCTGGCACAGCTTTTTGTCCACAATTTGGGTGGAACTGCTTGATCTCTTTCAGTGACCTTGCTGCTCCTGCCATGTTTTAATTTGGTGTGTGTTTTTTTTTTCCAGTTGTTAAGGGAATTGTTATGTATTCTTCCTCTCCTTCTTTTTCTCTCTCCTCGTCCTCCTCCCTTTCCCAACTTTGGTCTAGGTTCAGAGTTAAGGAACTGTTCTTATTTTCTGCTCTGGTAACCAAACTTTGAGTCTCTCTGGGTATCAGACTAATATTGAGTCTTCAGAGCATTTCTTTTGTCACCCACCTCCTTGGCAAACTGCTCCTTCACTGTCTCCTTTCTGTGTTATGGAGGGGCCAGGGGTCCTGCCTACCTCAGCTCTGCCATCTTCTATATTCCTATTATGTCCTTTAACTTCTCTTTCATATTTCCCATCTCTTTGTCCATGCAGTTTCTCAATATGTAACTGCTGGCCCATCAGTTACTCTCTCAGCTGTGTCTGATATACTAATCTGTACAAATCATTTTTAGACTTAATGATTATACTTTATGATTCATTTACATGTCATTTATAATCTATGCTTTGTTTTGTCATATACATGAACTGAATAATTTATTCAAAAAGTCCATGTGTCTGAATTGAGGTGTTACTATTCATCACCTGTTATTAGTAACCTGTTTTACTAAACTAGCATTTACAATCCAAAATATTTTAAGGAAATGACAATGAATGTATTTTTATTATAGGTATCCCCTTGCAATATTTCAGATATACAAAGAAAATATTCATTGTTTATCTGAAATTCAGCTTTAACTGGTTGTCTTGTATTTTTATTTGTTAAATCTCACAACTCTAGAAAATGTTGAGGCACTGCACATTGTAAAGGAGTGATGTGACATCTCTTACTCATTAGCAACAAAGTAAAAGACATATTCTGCCAGCATGCAGTAACCAGGCATTGTGAGATCTAGACATTTTGTCAGTAGAATATCATAAATTCTTCAGAAATCCTCCAATCTATGAGCTCAGAAAGGCTCCTGGCTTTCTCCCAAAGCACACATGTATCATGAATCATGTGTGACCCATGCATTGTCTTACACTCCCCAAAGCTCCCTTGCCAGCTAAGAGACTTGCTCCCAACAGTTTTGCAATGTGAGATTCAAATTAATACCTTAGAAACATGACAAATTACTACTTGTCATAGACCTTTCCAATGGGTTACAAACTGTCAAAATCATAAATGGGAGAAGATGTGCTCATCATAGCAGTAATGTGTTTTGCTGAGCACTGTGTTCTGTGGAGCCCTGGGGTTCCTCTAAAGTGTTTCTAAGGCCATCTTGAGAGTAAAGTTTTCAGTCTCTGATGGGATGCAAGTAGCTTAGTTTTTGTGTGATAAGTATTTAGTTGCTGTAAAATATTTAATTTGAAGAAAGTGTTTTGCTGTTAAGAAATAATTTGAGGGCTGAGTGGTAGAGCACTTGCTTAGCATATGTAAGGCACTGGGTTTGATTCTCAGTAAATAAATTCATTAAATAAAGGACCTTTGAGAACTAAAAAGTATTTAAAAAAAGAAATAATTTGAAAACCAATAATTTTGCAGGGCGTGGTGGTGCATGCTTGTAATCCCAGTGGCTCCAGAGGCTAGGGCAGAAGGATTGTGAGTTCAAAGTCAGCCTCAGCCAAAGTGAGGTGCGAAGCAACTCAGTGAGACCTTGTCTCTAAGTAAAATATCAAATATGGCTGGGGATGTGGCTCAGTGTTGAGTGCCCCTGAGTTCAATCCCTGGTTCCCGCCCCCCCTCCCACCAAAAAGAAAGAAAACCAATAATTTGGAAACAAAAGTGTAAGTATGAGAAAGATATGTGTCTTCCCCCAATTTAGACATTTACCTGATTATTTAGCCACTCTAAACCTTTTCCTCAAATGAGAAAAGAGATGGTAATAGAACTTTTCTCATAGACTTGTTGTGAGGAAAAAAATAGACAATTCATATAAAATGTTTAATCCACAATGTAGTACATAATAAACAAACAATAAATGTTAACTACTATAATTATTACCTATTTGAAGCTAAAAGTACTGCTTAATTCACTTAATAACTAGTTGAATTAATACATCTGTGGCTTCCATATAGAGTGAACAATGAATATACTTTAATCTTATTTAGTCTCCTCAACAACATACTGAAGGTCATTGTATTCTCATTCTCCAGAGGAAAAAATGGAGACTTATTGAGCAAGAGCATCTATTTAAATGACAAAGTGGAGTTTTGAATTTAGATATCCTGAATACAAGTATAATATTCCTTTCTTTAGGCTCAAACTATTTTCTCCAGAGCCACCAACAAACATGTTGATCATGATTTGCAATATCACTTATTAGATCTGTGGATTTTTGTAACTTTGCAAAGCAGTCATACTATGAAATAATTACCCAATGTCTTCTGAGAGTAGAAGTTAACGTGATTAATGTAAGTGACCAGAAGACCTTTTTTTTGATGGCCTTTGTTTCCAATTCTCTCTGATTACTTACTTTCTTGATTCCAGAGTACCACCATCTGCTGCCTTAGTCAATGTAGCCTTTAGGAGTGAAGCAAGCCGTGTTGCCTCAGCACTTGAACACTTTTGCATTACTTTCCTATCATTATTTCTGCAGGTTAATGGCTTCAAAAAGCATTCTACAGCAGATAAAGTGAGCTGCTTCTGATAAATAGACCATTATAGCAAATCATACCAAGTGGGGCTCCTTTTCTATGCTGCAGAAATATACAAATGACTTAGTTTTTTTTTTCAAGTACTAAAATATTTTATAATTCACACCATAATCTTGCAGTCATTGGGAATAGCAACATAGAATCACTTCACTAGGGATTTTCATCTGCTTAGTGAACTGGCATAAAATTGAAATATTATTTCTTTGCTTGAATTTCCATTTTAATATATTCCAATAAAATATCATGAAACATTTGTCTCTTCTATTTTTAGTTCCTATAATATTGGTGCTGTTTATGAGACATTATTTTGTGTTTGGCACTTTACACTGATTTTTTTCACTTAATCTTTATTACAACCCAGCAATGTAGGTCTTATTCCATCTTAAAGATGAGGAAACTGAAGCAAAGAAAGTTAAAACTGCCATCTACAGTTTCACTACCTGTAAATAAAGAAGCTGGAATTGATTTCCAAGTTTTCTTAGCTCTTAAAATCAAAGCTCCTTCCTAACATAAGTGCAAGTAAACCCAGATCTCAAACCACTCCAGGAATTATGTACCTATTTATAGACACACAAAAAGTATGTGTGCCATGGAAATTAATATGGTAAACATGGCAGTAGTTTAACATATATTGAGGGCTTAGTATGTGTTAGGTATGGTGTAGCTCTTTACAAATATGAACTAACTTATACAGAATAATTCAACATAAATTGTTTTATACCCAAATTATAGATAAGAAAACTAAAAAGTTGCTTAAAACATTTCACATCTAGTAGAATCAAGTTTGATTTGACTTTGTGCTGCCAAAGATATCTTCTTCATCCATAGATAATGCAGTGACATTGAATGTCCTCATGTCCTTCCTTATTCAAATCTTGCTAAGCTCTGATTTTGTGCCACATTTTGAATGCTGGTAGAAATTGAATGTTGATCTAATTGAGGGAGCTTGATTCAAGTTTATCATCCTGTCTTCTGGAAGTTAACAAAAAATGCTTCGATTTGAATTCTGTTAATCCAGTAGATTTGCAGCATTAGGTTGTAAACAATGTTTATTTTTAGTATGAAAAATTCATTTTATATCATTTAAAACAAATCATCTTGATTTCATTTTTAGAAAAGTTATTTTCCATGTACTTTTCATTTTATTTATATAATTTACAGTTTAAAAATGTTTCTGGTTAGAGAAGTTTCTTTTCCATCGTAAAAACAGATTATTTTTTTTTTTGGAACCGGGGATTGGTCTCACTGAGTTGCTTAGCAACTCGGTGTTGCTGAGGCTGGCTTTGAACTTGCAATTCTCCTGTCTCAGCCTCCCAAAGTGCTGGGATTATAGGCGTGTGCCACTGCACCCAGCTATAAAATCAGATTTTTATCATGATTTTTAAAAATCATGAATTGTAATCCTTCTCATACCATAAGCCAATTTTCAGTTACTTTCTAAATTTTACTTTTCATTTTGTTTTGGTTATTTAAAATTTTTAAATAGTTTAAATTTATTTATGCATTAAATATTGTTCCAGGTATTTTTAATGAGCTTTTAAGAACATGGTACCTATCTGACTGTTCCTTTGTACTTGTGTCTGTCCTCATCCTTATGCATTGAAAAAGAACAGAGTATAGGACAACTAACCCATAAAGGTGCTATGGGGAAGTGCTAAGCTGGACACATTTTCTGTTTTCCCTCCTTCTGTGACTTAAGTTCCAGTCACTTAAGTTCCAGTCAGAACAAATGTGGCACTTGGGAGAAATCATGCACAGCCTGAAGCAATGCACAATCTCCACACTTTAGTAGAAAGTCTTGCTATATCTGTGATTAGTCTGGGGAAGCCCTGTGAAGGAGGCATCTGGGTTTCTGGTTGCAGGACCAGAGTGGAAAACCATGTGTATGCCCCATGGAGAGGCCCAGAAGGCTGATCATTACCATTTATCCTCTATTGAGAGTAGCTTGGAAATAGGCATCACTGATGCATTCTTGGGATCAAAAGGAGATGCCGCCCCTCATTGTGACCAGCCAGCAGGCTTAGTCTGGACAGTCATGGAACCTTTGCCCACATGATCTTGTTCACTGTTTTGTTCCCTTTCTGAAATTTCTTACATCTCAGATCTCTTTCTAATGATTAAGGGAGTTCATCAAGGCAATTATCCTCTAAATGAGGATATCACAATAATTATAATAATGGTTCTCATTTATATGATATTTCTATAATTTGTGCCAAGCCCTACTCTAGGTGATTTATACAGATTGTCTCATTTATTCCTCAACATGACCTATCACAGATGGGAAAGAGAAGTACAGGGAAGCTTGTGGCTGCCCAAGGCACACAGTGAGTCAGAGAGAGGCTGGTTTTGAGAAGATAGGTTTCCTCTGAAAGAATGAAGGTTTCCTCTGTCCTCAATGATTACAGCAGATAGCATCACATGTGGCTCTATTAACACTAATTGAATGCATTAAAATCAGTTCATGATGTTTCTGATTGTCAAAGAATAAATATAACAGGGTATAGTTTATTATTACAATAGGAGTAATCCATTCATCTAGTTAGCAATTTTTTATCGAGCCCCTGCTCTCCATGTCACTATGTGAGACATAGAGGTGTAAAATAGCGTGCTTAACTTCATAGATCATTCATTCTCCTTACGAATACAGACCTATGTGAGTATTTGCAGGGCAGTAAGCATGCTATGTGATACTATAGGGCTACTCAAGAGAGCAGAAGATCTGACCATGTCTATATGTCAGAATGGGCTTGATTGAGGATGTGGCATTCCCACTGAGGTCTATGAATGAGTAGAAGCTCACCAGGCAAAGGGTATGAGGAGAGCAGTTTCTAGGTTTAGGTAGCAGGGAGTAGGGAAGGTGTTAGGACCAGCTGCAGCCTGAAGAGATGGGCTGAGTGTGTAGAAATAGCATGAGTGAGGAGGCTGAAGAGCCAGGCAGACCAGATCACAGGTGGGCATGGTGTGGCTGTGTTCAAGGCTTCCCTTTTATCTGAAAGGCAAAGGGAACCCATGTGAAAAGTTTCGAGATGGGAAGCAGCATGATTAGATTAGCATTTTAGAAAGAACATTCTGACTACTACATAGAATAGAGTGAAAAGTATAAACTGTATAAATCTGGGGGTAAGAAGTTGAGTTTAGGAGGCTGTGCTGGTGACCGGATCTAGGTTTGGACATGTTTAAAAAATTTTTTCCAAAGGCAGAATCAGTAGGACAAGGGGATGACTGGATGTGAGGATGAGTAAATAAAGGCCAGGGATTTCTGGCTCCAGCAGTGGGTAGGAGGACCCTGGCATTTACTGAGAGGGAGAAGGCTAGAATCCTGTAGATTGTAGAGGGGGATGAAGACAATGGCATTGTCTTGTGTATTGAGTTTTAAGTGCCTCAGAGACACGTAAATGCAGTTGATAGAACAGAGCAAGTAGTGCATAGCAGCTCCTCAGTAAATACCTCTGAGTTGTGCAGGTATATATAGACAGTGGGGTGTATGCGTTTGGAGCTCAAGTCAGGCTTACAGAGATGCAGATAAATATTTTTAAAATTTTAGTGTAGAGTCAAGAACTGCATCCAAGGCAATGCTGAGGTATGGGCATGTGAGGAGTGGGAAGAGAAGGCCTAGGATTGAACCGTGGGCTGTGCCAATGTTCAAGAAATGAGATGAGGCAGAGGAGGCTGTGCAGGAAATGGAGAAGTAGTGAGGGAGGGGTGAGGAGTATCAGGAGAGTGTCTTGGAAGCCGAGGCACAGTTTATTTCAGAGGTCTCGTACCTTGGACAGACTAGAAGCACAAGAACAGAAAAAAACATCTTTTGAACTTAAAAGTGGGGAAGTTGTTGATGACCTGGAAACACTGGAGAGTGAGGAGGGCTGAAGCCAGGTGGGAGGGGGTTGAGGAATTAGTAAAAGTTGAGAAAATGGGACCATCAAACATGGATGGCCAACTTGTAAGAGAATATTGAGTGTGGATGGAAGAAATAGCAACAACAAGGATCAATAAAAACGGAATAATCTTTTCTTTTCCCTTCCTGAGTAATTCACACCTGAAGTCCTGGGTGGGACAAAGCAAGAGCAAAGTCCAGTGGAAGTCTAGTTAGTTGGGAGCTCTGGAGCCCCTAGCAGGTGAGGAGTGTGTCTGGGGCATCTGATCAACCTTTCTGCGTGTGGCCCGTCACCCATCACCACTACAGCCCTCTCTTCTCCGAGACCACGCTTTTCATGTCACGTTTCCAGTCTTCTCCCACACATGGGGATTATCTTCACCTGCCTCAGACTCTAACACACATACTGGGTGTGCTCAAACTCTGCTAAATGACTTACATGCATCAATGCCCTTCTCACCCTGGGTTCCTGTGCCCTGTGCCAAGTCTTCCCCAGTGTGGACACTCCTCATCCTTCACGGGCTCTCTTGCCCCTCGCCAAGCCACTTCTCAGTGTGTCCATGCTGTGACACCTATGCCAGACTATCCCCATGCATAATCTTCTCATGCTAGCTGACTCTTTGTTCCATGTGGACACACCTAGTCCTCACCCTGTTGGGTCCTACCATCCTACACTAGGCTGGATCTTTGTGAGGATAACTGTCTTGCTTTGCCCCACTTAATAGATTTAGGACTAAATTATTCAGAAAGGAAAAAGGAATGAGTTGAATTATATTTATTGATCTTGCTTTTTGTTCTTTCTTCTTCCATTTACTCCCAATATTCTCTTATAACCTGTCAATTTTGGGATTTTTTTTTTATACAGAAAAATATGCTAAAGGAAGACCTGGTATGTCCAAATGACCTTTTGGTTTTCACTGTCTGAATTTTGAACTACTTGTGCTTCCAAATCAATGAGCCAGTGAATAGAAGAAGAAATTATTAGTCTATACTGATATAAATAATTGAAAGTTTGATGAGAAAGAAGATGTTTATATAGTTTCAGAATACCTGTTTCACTAGGTAATTTTTCCACAACCTGTGTATTAATGATGGAAGGTGGGAAGTCAGTCCACAGTGCACAAACCCGGCAGACACCACCATAAATGATCAAAGTGAACATCACTGATAATGGGACAAATCAAAATCATGTACCACCTAAGAGCATGCAATGAGAAGAGAACAATGTCATCTCTGTGATACTGCTGCCACAGCCTTAAAACCTGAATCTAATCTTAGGAAACAGCAGACAATTGATTGACTTTCACAAAATAACTGTCTTTTACCCTTCAAATATATCCGTGTCATGTAACAAGAAGAAAAGAGGAGGAACTGTTCCAGAGTGAGGGAGATTAAAGAGACATAGTAGCAAAATGTAATGTGTGACTCTGAACTGGATCATTTGCTACAAGGATAGTCCTGGGACATCTAGAAATCCTTGAGTGGTCTGAAGATAACAAGTTAAATTTTCCTGATTTTATTGGTCATTTTGCTTTATTGGGCAATGTTATTGATTGTAGGAAATATATACACTAAAATACGAGTGAGTGTAAGTTTGGCATCCTATTCTCAAATGGTTCAAAATTTTTTCTTTATGTTGTCCTTGCATTTTTTTCTTTTAAATTTGTTATTGTCTCAAAATCACACACACACACACACACACACACACACACACACACACACACATTCACATGCCACACAAAGCCATACCAATGTGTGAATGGCTCTTCAGAGTTTCTGACATAACTCCATATATGATATATTAATTAATTCTTATATAGTGACATAAGGGGATAGATGTTATTACTTTTATGTTATAGACAAGGATCTATTGTCTAAAAAGCTTAAGTGCCCACGATCATGCAGTGGTAGATGACCAAGCATGGACTGATGGAAAGGAAAGGGAATGGAGAGGCAAAGTCCCAGGGCCCCAGATGCTCTTGGGAAAACAGTGAGCATGAGGGTGCTAGGGTAAGAGAGGGGTGGGGGAAGCCTGATGGCATCCGAGTATTTAGAAGTAGGTATGCTGCCGGGGGGAAGAGGTAGACAGGGAGTCCTCACCAACTCAGACAAGGTAAAGAGCTTGTCGAAGACCTTGAAGCTGGAAAGGAACTGTGCTGGAGCTCAGGGTTTCATTTGACTTCACGTGTTCAGCTTGTCACTCACCAGAGAGGTAGTTTAGGTTAAGGCAAAACTCTGATTTAGGTCAAGGAAAAGATGTGGTATTCCAATTGTAGGTGATAAGGTGGCGATTGACAGTGAAGAGGAAAGCCATAATGGAAAGAATTGGGAACTTTAGATACAACTTTAGATACAAGTTGGTTTGACCCAAGCACTAAGCCTTTGTAATTGATTATGTCCAAACACAACAGCCATAATATTTTCCATTGCCCAGAGCTAAACAGAAAGTCTAACTGGGCAGAACTGTTGTTGCAATCAGCATAGCTTATGTCTGATCCCATCTTCAGTTGATTTTTTTGCCTCAAAAGTCCTGGCGAGGCACCTCTCTGTGGCACTGTGCCTCCCTAGCAGATGGGAATGAGTGTAGTTAGTTATTCAATGATTTGGTATGTGCATCAATTTTAATGATCAAAGCAGGATTTTCTGTGCAGAGTGTCTAGGAATGAGGTTAAAAGGATAAAATGCCATTACATCTCCAGTACGGAAATGGATTAATGCTGAAAACTTTAACAATTGATTATGCAAGTGAAAAGTTGGTTAAATTTCACTGTGGATTTGTGTTTATCTGGGAACTTATGATAATTAAGCCTTTCTGTCCCAATTCAGCTCTCTAGAGGAAGAACACATACAAATCCCTTTAATAACCCAGACTGACTTTTATCTCTGAACAGATGAATCAGGTGCAGAAAAAGTACAACATAGATCTTTGTGTGTGCCTCATGTCACATCTCTTCTTCAGAAGACAGAACAATTTAGAGTTTCTCTAAAGATAAGGGGAAATATAAAATTAAAGGAAATATATCAAGAACTTCAGTATATAAAATATGGTAAAGTTTTAAACACATAAATGATAACAAGATTTTGACTACAGAATCAGAACTATACAGCTTTCTTTATATGTTTAAAATGAAAATGAGAATTTAAGAAAATTCCCAGGTAATTGTAGGAGAAATTTTTTTTACTCAATTACCTTGATTTTTGGCTAGAGTTCCATTCTATATAAGGCATTCAATTTTTCATTTTGCTTTCAGTATATAATATGTATTTTAATGTGCAATTGAAATGACATGTGGTAATGTGTTCTGTTATTTAGTACTCTATAACAAATTACTACAAAATGTAAGATTTAAAATAAACATTTCTCTGGCTTATAATTTGGTGGACTAGGAGCTCAGGAAGGAGGAAGTGCCTCTCTGTGATATGCTGTCCTGGGATGGGGGTGTCAAATGATCCACCTAGAGGTGGCATCCTGGCTTATTTCTGGTGCATTGGTCCCCCTTCATCTTTCTCTGACTCTGTCCTGCCACATGGCATATCACCTTCAGGGCCCTTCTCTGTGTTTGGGGTTTCTCATAGAATGATGATATCAGGGTGGAGTTTTGTTTTAAAGATGCAGGAAGCAATTGACTCCAGGTTACTTAAGGGTTATATCTACCCCCAGCACAGTATCAGTTCTGCTAAGTTCTTTTGGCCAAAGTGTAGTCAAGGCCTGTACTGTTGCAGAATGCAACAAAATATAGAAACCATCTCTAGGTGGTAGCTAGGTATACTAAAATTACTGAAGAGCAATTCTGAGCATGGCTCTGGAGACAGAAAGGCCTGACTGGGTTCAAATTGATTCTGCCACCTGCTCACTGTGTGGTCTGGGGAGTGACTTCATTGCCTCAGCAAAGGTATCCTCATCTGTGCCTAGAAATGGTATCTGCTTTGTTATGCTGTTTGTGAAAATAAAATGTGTATGCACACAAAGCCTAGAGCAAGGTGTCTGGAATATTTCTGAGTAATGTTAATAATGAAAGTGTAGTGCATTAGTGGGTCTGTCTCAAAACAGAAGAAATTTTGGCTCTCAAGTATGTGTTGAGGTTTGAGCCACACAGATGGCTTGAATCTGAATTGTGATCAGAAATTCACCAGTGTGTCCATCTACCAAGCGTGTGTGTAAGGTTCCTCACTAGAGGTTTTCACATCAACAAATGTTAACACTTATTTATGTTTAGGAGGTTGAATTGATCTATGTTTGATAGAGAACTAATTTACAGATCATAAGCTGACAATAACCTTGAAATTGTTTGAAAAACAGTTCAGTGAAATAGTGCATACAATTTGGGCAGTAAGACACTTGGAGTTTCATGGTCAGGTGAATTTCAAATATATGTTCACATGGCCTCTGTGAACATAAGTCCTGATAATACATGGCAGGGCATTTGGTTGGCATAAAATAGAGTGCTGATCTGGTACTTGGCTAAATAAAGAAACAAAGGATCAAAAAATCACATGTTGGTTAACACTTTTTTGTTATACTAGAATTATAGTGAAAAATATTAAGCATGGGTGATTGTGAATTAATTCTGAGAAGCCTAAGTTTTCTTGACAAATTTCATGCTTAGAATTTCAACAAAAGCTTCAGAAAGAATTCTTACTGTGAAGTATTTGATTCTGTTTTACATGTCAGCTGCTATGGGTATGCAACCATGGCATCTGAAAAATGGGCACTATGTGTCTGTGACAATGAAAGAAGATGTTCAGAAGATGAAAAGCACCAGGTCCTGTTTCTCATCTTGCCATAGTCCCTGGAGAGCTCCTTAAAAAATCAACATACTTTAAGTCCTATACTCAAATGTGTTCTACATAGCTCAGAATGAAATGAGAAATAGGCCCGGGAGAGGTACATTTATAATGACAGAATGAATTTTTATACACTCTGTGAATTTTTTGCATATTGTCCTTTAAGTAAGAAAACAACCCCTTATTTATCAGTGGATGCTCTTCTAAAGCACTCAGGGATTTATGGATGACATTGATCTATATTTACCATTCTAATAAAATTCTTGATTACCTAATTTTGATTTCTTTCTGTTATGTTTTTCCTTCCGTATTTTAAAAATTTTCTCTCATCACATTTTTCTATTTATCTTTTCCTCTATCCATTTTGATCTCCACCTATTCAACTTACCCAGTATCCATCCTTGGTATTGATGACAACCCACAATGACAATAAAATAAGAACAGTTCAATTTGCTGAACATTTATTATGAATCAGTTAGTGTACTTCCTTTCTTTTGCCCTCTCACCTGTGCTTTCTCCATGGACAGAGC
Organism: Xerus rutilus; assembly: GCA_028644305.1. Lineage (NCBI taxonomy): Eukaryota > Metazoa > Chordata > Mammalia > Rodentia > Sciuridae > Xerus > Xerus rutilus. The sequence goes on from CM053411.1 coordinate 55,762,261, forward strand.
ATCTTTGTATTGTATTTTGAATGGTGGACATACAATATATGTCATGGCAAATCATCCTCTCATCAGAGCCCTGAACATAAATCATGGGTATTCTCTCTTTCTGTTCCCAGGTACAATATATAGGAGGAAGGAGCCATCTTGGAGTGAAGGACAAATGTACTCACTGTATATGTCATATCTGAGAGTTGAGTCATTATTTCATGTTATTATTAATAAAATTATTATAAATAAAATTAAACATCAATATTAATAAAATAAAATCATTTTTATTTTATTGTTAATAAGTTATAACCAAGAAAGAGAAAAAATTCCTTTTGCTTTCTTCCTGCTTAAAAAGGAGATAAGAATATTTAGATAAGCATGGAGCACCTCTTACAGTTGAGGCCAACATAGGCTCACTTTGTGCCTTTTGCTACAGAAGTGAAGTCCAAGCAATGACATGGGTGATGGGGTCTCATGGAAGACTTGCACCAAGAAATCTCCAACTGCCTTCTCATACTGCCTGGGTGCCCCAGGGGTTGAGGATTTTTGTGGGGGAGCTGGATGTGCTTTGTGCATAGTGAGGGTGGAGGTTGTGTTTTAGTTCTTTAAAATCAGACAGAATGCAATAGTATCATCTTGGAGTGCAAACTACAGAAGTGAGAACTTTCTGCTTCTCTTAGAGGGTCTATCCACATCCACAGAATTTCTTTCATGCTTGATATTTTTATGAAATAGCATCCTCAAGAAATACATTTATAGCCAGGCACGATGGTGCACGCCTGAAATCCCAGCACTTTGGGAGGCTGAGACAGAAGAATCACTCGTTCAAAGCCAGCCTCGGCAATGGCGAGGTGCTAAGCAACTCAGTGAGACCCTGTCTCTACATAAAACACAAAAAACTAGGGCTGGGGATGTGGCTCAGTGGTTGAGTGCCCCTGAGTTCAATCTCCAGTACCAAAAAAAAAAAAAAAAAAAGGAAATACATTTATATCTCTTCCATACAAGCATGATTATAAGATTAATGAGAAGTCTTTGTTTAAACAAAAGCTTTAAAAACTGAATCAGAGGTGGTAATATTTTAAACAATTTTTTTTGAAAGTGGTAAAATTAAGCCAATTTAAGGAGTTGTATTTTTAAATCTGCTATTGCCTGAGTAGAACTCACTTTTCCATGAAACTTTTATCTTAGCTGTCATGACTGGACATGAGCACGACTCCGGTAATTCGTATTCCAGGCAGAGGCATAAATTCATCTCTAAAGAGTCAGACAATAGAAAGAAGCGGAAATGAAGATGGCCTGAATGAAATGAACAAGAAACCATGTGGGAGGCTGCACAACACAGCCTTGCTGAAGACCAACGGCTGCCGTAATTGATCCCCTAGGGGTCTGAAGAGCCTTGACTTCAGGGAGAAAATAAAGAGGAACAGAGATGCAAATGGACCTGAATTAGGTCAGGTGTTTTCCACGTGTTACCTTTAGCCAATGAACCCAATGTAGTTTTCCAGAAGTTACAATCAAGGGAAGTCATATTGCTACTAATGCAGTTGAGACAGGATTTGAACTAACAACTGTCTCTTAAGCTTGTGTTTATTCTGCTGCTCCTCTGAGAAGTGAGATGTTGAAAATTTCTTCCTTAAATAATTGGAATTACTATGTTATTGGACAAGTAATTTTCTAGGACTAGTTCAAGTGTAGAATAGTCCTCACCTGTTCTTTTGGTGTACATGCGTGACCCAATGTACTAGGCTTTACTCGTTATTAGATAAACACTTTAGCTATGTCTTGCTTAATTTTGCTAACATATAGGAACTTCAACATTCTAATGTTTTCAACTGTATTTCTATATATACTGATTTATTCTCCCACAGAACTTTCATATATTTTCAAAATATTCTTGGGGAAGGGGTTTTACATTTATTTATTGTTTTAATTATTTTATTTCATCAGAAATTCCCCAAATGTGGAAAAGATGATCCCAAACATATCTTGCAGAAAATGTCAGCCTGCCTGAGCAGCTCTTTACTTTCATTCAGCATGAAGTTTCTACTCTTGAAAGATGGATCAGCTTCATTTTGGTCCACTCTGATTCATGATGTAACAGCTCAAACAAGGAAGTGTGGCGGCTGTTCTCTAGAATCTGTGCTAACCTCTATCCACATCGTGTGGTTACTCCATAATGATGCCCTGTCACTTAAAATGGGATTTTGCATGAGTGCATCATATAACTGAATTACTCTGTTGCAAACAGATTATTTTCTCCAGGTCCAGAGTCCAAAAAATGATACAAGAAATGACATATTAAAAACTCCACTACTTTGATTTCATATTTTGGCTTTGCCACAGTTTGCATATAATTACAGATGGTAGAAAATTAAAGTGCTCTTCTAATCCTCAGTACCACAAAAAGGAAAAAAAAGAAAATTAAAGTGCCCAGATTTCATTTTTTTATGACTATCATCTTATTTGTGCACAATGGGGTTTGCCAAGAAGCCAACACTGGTTTCCTCTGCACGTAATGACACTGAGTGAGGAGCCTGGGAATTAATCTTAAGGCTCAGAAAACCTGGGCAACTAAACCTGTTTACAGTATCCATGCACTTTGGACTTCTTGCAGCACCTGAGTCTGGATCTATGGATGACTCAATATTCAAAATACGGTGTGATCTGTCAGCCTACATTGTGACAAAATGCTGTCGGAGGAACTCAGAAAAACCCAGTAATACTTATCTATTTTAGCAACTCAACATTCAATATTTGGATTTATCTGGACACTCAAACCCTATGCTCTTTACAGCATCTTTTTTAAGTATTGATATTGTTTCTGTAAGGAAATTTTTAAATTTTTCCTTTGGAAATGCAAAGAATCAAACTCAAGATTTCAGACACGCCAGGCAAGTACTCTATCATTGAGCTACACTCCCAATCCGGGAAATAATTTTTTATCAAAATTTTCTGTCCAGAGGAGATTTTCTTTTTTTCTCTTTTATCATTTCAAATTCACAGATAGGCAGATAGAGTCAGGGGAACAATTCACAGTGTTCACTGTCTATCCTGGCACTAGAATTGTGCTGGCTGTGGTTCGCATCTACTGATTTTCATAGAGGGGAACAGACATCTATGTCTGTAGAATTAAAATTCTAATAAATTTTTTTGAAAAGATTCTTTAAAAGCCAGTTTCCTGCAATATACATAGTTCAACACTCTGTATAGTCCAACAATCCAATTCTAGGTGTTTTGAAAACTTTGACCTCTAGTCTTCGTCTCTAGCTTTTCTATCTCAGCCTCGATACTATAATTCACAGATTGTAGGATTATTGGCATAGTTCCCTAGATCTCATCCCTCTGTCAATACAGTCCATCTTCCCTTTTTCAACCAGGTTACTTTCTGGGAAACAAATCTGATCAAGTAAGTCCCCTACTTGATATACATATGAGGATCCCTTTGTCTAAGGATAGATTGTGAACTTCAGAGCTTGACATGACAGTCACGCATACCTGTCCACAGCCTACCTTTCTCTGATTGTTTTGTGTTTTCATGCCATTATATTTTGGTGGCTCTTAGAAATGCATACAATCTAATAAGCTAAAAATGAGAGAAGAAAGGAATCAAATCAAAGGGATTAATGATATTTTCTTTTCTTTTTTGTTTTGCCAAGTAGAAAAAACTGCCCTGTCAAAGCGGTATGCAAGTCATTGAGGGAGTCAAAGGAAGCTTTAGATGAACACTCTGTAATTAGTTATGAGATTTTACTTGCCCATTCTCCCTCCTTAAGCCTATGTTTTCTGTCTTGGAATCCTGTTGATAGAACAGCATCATCCAATTTTTGTTAGGATAATGTCAATATTATTATGTAGGCTTTGCTTTTCTAGCAAAGGAGGAAATGTATTTTCAAACTTCAAAAGTGTGGAAAAGAATTTAGGCAGTTCAGGTGTCTCCCCCTATCTAGACTCCAGCAGAACCAGAAATTAGATTAGGCTAGTAGGGTCTGATGTAGATGTAGGGAAAAGCTAGGCAGTTTTTGATAGTGGAAATAATCCATATGGGAAGAGAATTTTAAGTAGTGCAAACAGTGTAAGCAAATGAAAAAAGAAACCCTGAAAAACAGTGAATATGTTTTAACCATGGTGGATAAAAATTTGTAGATAAAAAGAAAATTACATATCTAGAAACAGAGAGTGATGTGGCCAGTAATGGTCTTGAGGATGGAGCATAGAAGATCTGAATGGCAGGATAAAGGGTCTAAACATGATTCAACAGGTGATGGATGCAATTGAATGGGTCTCTACAAATTTAGTTTGAGATACTACTTACATATGCAGGTGGAGGTGTTGGATAGGACACTGGATATCTTTGTCCTGAGCCTAATCCTTTCCAGGATAAACTGAAAAATTTCAAAGTCTCCATTGTTTTGTTTTGGTGGAAACCTCGACTGAATACAAATGTGATCTTCAACTTTAGTCTTTGGGATGAACAGGGTTGGCAATTAATACCCATTTAAATTCCACTGGAGACGATGCACCTGTGGGACTTTGCCAGCAATCTCATTATCTATGTTTCCATTCACAAAATGAGCTGGTAGGAGAGGCACATTGTGGGATGTGTGAGCAGGTCACAATGTTACAACCAAGGGGCTCCACAAAGGTTTAGAAGCTGGTTTCAGAAGATGCCCATGGGACTTAGGCAAACAGGAAAATCAAGCCCTGAAAAGCATGGATATGGCCAAAGAAGGGGTCATTAATGGGAAGTTGGGCAGCACTCACCTTTGGTACCTTGGTAGCTTTTATAAAATGTACTATATTCATGGCTTAAGATAATTATAACAACCACTGTGTTGAATTTTTGAAAATTGCAAGGTAAGTATTAAAAAGAAAATAAAAATAATTTGTAACAATCATTCTGTGATAATCATTATTAATATTTTGGTGAATTTATAGACAGGATTATTGTTTTGGCCTCATGCATTGAAGTTATCATCCTAAACATACATAAGGGTTTATGACCTGCTTAGCTCCTTCTTGAAAATATACACAAATCTTTTTCCAGATCAAAAACTCTTTTTCTCTAAAGAAAGAACAGATTGACTACCTCAGGTCAGCTTAGTTCCAGCATTGGTGGTCAAGGGTAAAATGGCAATCATAATTTAAGTATTTAGTGAAAATTTTACTGTTTTAATAAAATCACAGGCCAGGGCATGCCAGCTACACTGTTACAAATAATGCTGTGACAACCATAAATTATTTTGTGTTTTATTTGCTTCTTTAGGATGAATTTCAAGAAATGGAATTTCTTGGTGAAAAAATTGTGAGCAAGTTTAAGGATATTAATTAATATTTGCAAATTATCCTCTGGGAGGTTTTTATAGTTTACATTTCTTTATTTCTAATGTGCAGGTCAAACTTGAAATTTAGGGGATGATTACTTAGTGGGTTGATTAATAAATTCTATGGATAACACTGGAATGTGTTAAGTATCAAGGCTGGGCTGTTTGCTATGGTTAGATGTGATTGTCACTTCTTTTGATATTTTAGAAATATTTAAGTAGTTTCGTAATAGATGTTAAATCACATGCATCATACCTTTTGATTAAACATAAACATTTATTCAAAGTCCTGAAGATATTGGAAAAATCAGCAAAGCATATGAAAATAATCTAGCTAGTTACACATTTATAAAGTAAGAGTATTTTCATATGTTTATTAAAATGGAATCAGATTGCAGAATCCTCAATAATTTAAATGAAAGGTTTCCATGGAAGGTACCATATGCTGCCATCTGAATTTTGTATGTTTTATTAATTCAAGGGAAAAATTTTTTAGGAGCTATAGGCAAAGCACAGTTAAGTTTAACCAAAGCATTTATTTGGTTGAGTTGTTCAAGGAATATACCCTTATAGGTGCAAAATAAATACTGTTAAGTTTTTAAATCTATAAATAATCTAGGACAAGAAGGCTTATTTTCTACATTGGAAAAAAATGCAAAGTGGTTATTTCTACAGAAGACAGATTATGTGGGGATGTGATTAACTCAGAAGGTTTTTCGGGGGTGTGTGATATTAGCTACAGACTGTTCCATTTATCAAAAATACCTCACGACTAAATTGATAAATTTGTTCCATTTTAACAGGTTGCTACCACTCAAATATCACTGCCATACTGGAAATCCCTAGGATATCTGAGGGATAGAGAATTACTTTCCTTCCTTCTTTCCACTTACAATAGAGTTAGTGGGTGTTGTGGTCTAGAGTGAGGTGTCTCTATCGGTTAAATACTGGATCTTAAACATCTATCAGGTATCTAACTATTGGGTTAATTAGTGGACCCCTTTTTTTTTTGGAAACATGCCTTGCTGGATTTTGAAGGCCTTAAGATTATGTACTTCCCTTGGAAACTGTATTCTCATTATTTAGTGAGGAAAGGGGAGTGATCCTATGCACGTAAAACTTCTAGAGCTGTACCTGTGTATTGGACACTGTTGATCAATGATAGCTGTTTTTAATTTAAAAATGATAATACAGTTGATGTTGCTATGATTGTTTCATGATTATTGTTATTATAATTAAGAAAGTAGAGTCAACTTTTTCCTCTCACTCTTTCAGAGAGTTGTCGAGTGATGCAAACACCTGTAGGTTAGGGAGATCTTCAAATCAGGCAGGGGAGAATTGTCTACTGAGAATTGTTCAAGGAAACTCCATTATGTTGCGATCTATAGCAATAGGCCTTTCTCATTCTCAAAATGATCCAGAATTAACAACAACA
>CM053411.1:55769498-55844591 GCA_028644305.1 Xerus rutilus
GGGAAATACACCCTAGTGAATGGTCGACTGCTGTTCTACTCCCACATTGTAGACATTCAGTACAATGTTCTAGAAAGAATTTCACTTAAAAGAAGTCATCCAATATACCATGTGCATGTGATGATTAAGTGAACCAGGGCATTTTTATTTCTAGGAACCTCAAAATTTGCTATCTCTGGAGGGAAAGTGGGAAAGAAGCAGGTTCCTGAACCAGGAGGTCTCCTGCAGGAGTGTTCACACTGAAGTGGCCTGCATCTAGCCATGGTGGCCTTCGGTGTGTATTTCTGTTTCTGTGTAGAAAAGGGAGCCACAGGCAAGCAGCCCTGGGAAAAATTAGAAAGAAATAAAATGTAGTGCTTTGCTGGAAGATCCATACTTTCTCAGGGAAAGTAAAGATAAAATGAAAATGTGTTTTATGTCATTTTATTCTGAAAATGTACTTATTTATATTTACTAACTTTTGTAATAATGCAATAACTTTGACACGACAGTTATTGTATATAAAAGCAAATGTGATTTAACTAAAATGACATTGCTCTAACTTTAAGTAAAACAAACATTTGACAAAAGATAGAAGAAAGAGAAAATTCTTTTTTTTTTCTGCCTTGCATAAATCATAGCACACTGGAAATAGAAATTGCTTTTAGTGAGAGAGTAATGAAGTAATAAATGAAAAAAGATCCTCACTGAACTGTAAGATCTTTTATAAGTACAAATACTGCAAGGACAGGAATTACGTTTGAGATCTTCTTACTTTCCACAGTGCCTAGCTTGTGGTGAATATTCAACAAATACTTTCTGAATGAATAAACTGCATTCCAGAAAGTTCTAATAATGGTTTCCTTGTTTAGGTGGACTTTTTCAAAGCAGATTCATTTCACACACTGAAAAGGAGATTGGGAACCAGATTATAGGGTACAGTGGAATTGAAGTCAGAAGAGCATCAGGAACAAGGAGTGCATAGGAGGCTGAGTGTTCTGGGGGATTTGTGGCTCCAGGCCCAGTAACCTCATGGTGTGGAACTCAATGACCCATGGCATACGATGCCTGGATACAAGCAGCTCCAACTTGGGTCCCACTTTGTCCTTAAGAGCACTCCTCAAGTCCTGAGTGGTACTTTCTGAGAATAAAGACTAGTTTTGGGACCCTGCCCAATCTACCACCCCCTAAAATAACTGAACTTTAGTGTTGGTTTGGGGAAAATTTTCAGGGTCAAGAGGGAATTTTCCAACATCCTTCCCAACCCCATCTGCAATTTTTAAAACCTTTCTCTGGCATTTAAGTTTTATTCAATAAGACTTCATTAAAGTTAAAGATCTGGCAAAACAAACTTGCCTGGAAGGAGGGAGGCCTGTGTTACTTCATTGCAGGTGCATGCATAAATGATGCTTCTGAGATGTTTGCAGTGTGAAAAGGAACCTGGAGGGTTTTGGATTACTAGAGGAGTGGAAGAAGAAGTTTGAGGGCTCAGAAAATCTGAAGACTTTAAAGTTCTGCCCAGATCTCACCACAAGTACTAAGAGTGATTAGAAGACAGTCCAGGAGGAGACATTTATGCCAAGTAGAGGTAGCTGAACAGAACTCCTTTACACTAATGTGCTGCAGATTTCTTAAAATCCCCACTGATACAATCAAGATACAAAATTTGCTTAACTCTCTAGGTGGGTACTTGTAAAAGGAGAACAATGTCTTTTTATTGAACTTCAAGCTTCAACCTTCCCTTCCTCTCTCCTTCCTTCCCTCCTTTTCTCCCTTCTTCCCTTCCTACTTTTCATTGACTCTTAAATACTTCCAGAAAACCTATTGGGTAGATGTTAGATAGTTGGAGGTATATAGGATACCATTCCTATCTTTAGGGTAATAAATATGCAAATAAATATTCAAAATATGAACAAATGTGTTATAACCTTAATTAAGAACAGGTTTGCAGAGGGGGCAGTGGGAGCATTTGGGGAAGAAACTCCAAACTGAAGGATGGACAGCGCAGGCAGGAAGGCAGCTGGATCTTTCATGTGCAAGAGGTTGGGTATTTTTCATAGAGAAACATGGAACGCTGAATTCACGACTGGTATCTCTATGAACTATAAAAGCTTGTGTTGAGTAATTTCAAAAGAAATGTATTCTGCATCCAAACAGGGGAAGCTAAAATTGTCCTCAGAGCAGTGCAAATTTCATCTTCGTCATTTTAATTAACCCTCAGGATAACCCTAAAGGGCATGAATTTGTCTTATTTCTTTTTAGTTTTAAAAACTGAGGCTCAGAGAGGGCTTCACAAATTGTCTAAGTTAAACTGTGACTATAAATATTGGTCTGCCTGGCTTACATTTCTTTGTGTTTAGAAAGGTTACAAAACACGTGAGGAAAAACTGAGAAGGATTAGATGAGAATTTATTTTGAGTGTCTTCTCACAATGTTGGGAAAATGCCAGAATGGCCCTCTTATTTCCAGTGCTCTATTAGCACACAATAAATATCATTATGATAAAAAAAATGCACAAGTTCCTTTACTATCTTTTAGAGAAATAGTTATTTTCCCTGGCAATCTTCAAACTTGTCCAAATCCCAACCATCCCAGGGCAGATTCAGATATAAGCAGATATATACCAATATGAAAACAGAAAATAACCTGTCAAAGGAGCAGTTACAAATTCACTCTTAGTCAAACTTTATATATGTCCTTTATCAATAAATAAGGTGAAATTTTTTACTATCTTGCTAAATAGTTAATTGAATATTTTAGAAGATTTTCTAATTACAATGTCATTGTTTTGCCTTTCCTTAGTGCTTAGCCCTCTAATTTGAGATCTACTGGAGGGCAACATTTGCAAATTAGAAACATAATTGAAATCTACTGCTGAATAAATTGATGTTTACCGCTACATAAAATTAGTGCAATCATTTTAAATGGTATGGAATCTATTTTCTTTTCACTTCACGTACTTTTTGTTTTTCTTGGAAGAAATTGTAGTTGGAAATGACCCTCCAAACAAGTGAACTTTTTGCTTTGATGTACTCCCAAATGAGCAGTGTGGGGAGAGGATTGGTGACATAGTTGGGGAATTGTAGGATGCTGTGGCCTTCCATGGTGGTGGGTCCTCCCTTGTCCCTTGAATTTTGAATCAAACTGAGTTAGGAGTGTTATTAGGATATTAACTTCATCTGAATAGGTTTTTTCAGATTTATTAATTAAAGGATATGAACAAAATGTAAATTTATACTTAGAGCTATTCAAAGAGAAGGTGGGATTCATCAGTGTTGAATTATTGATTAAATTCAAAGTTCTTAAAACAAATGACTCTGTAAGACATACTGTTAAGGTAATTAAAAGATAAACCAAAAACCAAGAGAAAATATTTGCAAATTACATATCTGATAAATATCCATAATATCTAGATTGTATATCTAAAACATACTCCAAAGTTTTTAAACAGAAAGAAAAATTCCCAAAGAAAAATGGGCAAAGATCTGAATAGGCACCTCATCAAATAAGACATACAGATGAAAAATAAACACCTAAGAAGATTCCCAACATGACTTGTCACTAAATCATCTGAAAAATGAAATGTCATTACACATCTATTAGAATTGCTAAAATCCAAAACTCTAAGCACATCAGTCACTTAGGAGAATACAGAACAACTGGAAATCTCATCATTGCTGGTTGGAATGCAAAATGATGTAGCAATTTTGGAAGACAGCTTGGCAATTTTGACAAAGGAAAACCTTATCATTCATGCTTCTAGGAATTTATTCAACTAACTTAAAAAATTTATGTACAGCAATATTTATATCAATTTTATTCATAATCACCTCAGATTGGAAGTGGTTCAGATGTCCTGTAATAGGGGAAGGAATAAACTGGAGTTCATTCGTACAATGGAATATTTATTTAGTGGTAAAAAAAAGAACTATAAAATCAAAAAGGGACATGGATGAATCTTAAATGCATATTGCTAAAAGAAGGACACAAGTTTAAACAGGCTACATGCTCTATGTTTTCATTTTTACATTTTTTTGATTTTCTAGAAAAGGCAAAACTAGAAGGCCATTAAATAGTTCAGTAGTCACCAGAGCTTTGGGTAGGAGCAGGATTAAATAGGTCAATTGTAGGTAATTTCTTAAAAAAGTGATGAATTCCCCAATAAAAGGAATAGAAATGACTAACTCTAGAGCAGGTGAGGCAGGTATACAAATGGAGCACAGACCATATTGTAGTACTATGAAATACTAAAGGACTGAAAAAAAATTTGATAGAAGTATGTCAAAGAGATGCCAAAGGGAACCAATTGAACAGCTCCCAAAGGCCAACATGGAAGAATTTGAGCAACAAAATAAATAATACTGGATTATAATCTTAAGTACAAAATAAATACCCATTAGTACAAACTCATGGGGATATATAATTGAATAAACAAATGGGAAAGAAAAGAAGATGTGTGCAGAAGTCCAATGTAAGTACTTCACATTCAAGAAGATGGAACATGACTCCTTCATTCCATAAGTCTGGGCTGGTCATAGTGACTTCCCTTCAAGAGTACAACATGGAAAAAGAACAAGTTACTTTACAGTGTTGAAACTTGGGAAACACTGTCTTAGCTATGTGATCAAACTCAACATCAAGAGTGATGTCATACTATGTACACTGGATGGGTTGCAAAAAAAAAAAATGCAGTTATCCCTGTTACTTCCTCTCAGCCTATTCATGAGAAATACTCCAGACAGAACCAAATTGGGGGACAAGCTCCAAAATGCCTGACTACTATTACTTGAAGTCATCAAATACAAAGGAATTCTGTGGAACTAGAGTAACCTAAGAAGACATGAAAACTAAATATAGCATGGCTTACTGAATAAATTTATGAAACAGCAAAAGTGACATTAAGTAAAGACTAACTGATTATATTATAGACTTTAGTTAATAACAATCTATTGGTATTGGCTGTGACATTACTTGTGACAAAAATGCCATATTAATAGATTTTAACAACAGAAGAAATTGGCTGTACTATTTTGCAACTTTTCTGCAATTCTAAAAACTCACCTAAAATGCTTATTTAAAATATATACAAACAAAAAAGAAGAGTGTGGATGTGAATATAATCTGAAACTAGGGCATAAAACGTTCAGGTAGTGATTGTGATAGTATGAACTTAAAGGCAAAGAAAATTAAAAAAAAACAAGATGGAAGTATTTAGGTAGTTGTGGAATGACTGAGAGTACTTTGGTTTTATATCTGCTTGAGGACATTCTAAAAGTTTGGGAACTGTTTTTAAGTACATATGAAAAAAAAGTTTAATTGCTCCCCTTATGTAGATTCTCTTTTTTTCACTTTACCACCATTGCCCTATTTCTGGTCTTTTATTTTTTTAATCTTATATATTCTAAAATTACTTTTCCATTCTAATTTTCATTCATATAAACAAACTTGTCTTCTAGGCTAACTTGGTCAACTCATTTTTTTAGTAAGCTTTTTTTTTTTTTTTTTTTTTTTTTGCTGCTTTGACTAAAAGACCTGACAAGAATAATTTTAGAAAGGAAAATTTTATCTGTGGGCTCATGTTTTCAGATGTCTCAATCCATAGGCAGCCATCTCCATTCCTTGGGGCTCAAGGTGAGGCAGAACAACATGGAGGAAGAGTGTGGTGGAAGGAAGTAGCTCAACACATCACACTAGGAAGGGAAGGAAGGGACAGAAAGAGAGAGGGAAGGGGGAGGAACTCCACTGGACAGATACAAAGTATATAAACCAAGGCACACCACCAATGTCCCACCTTCTCCAGCCATACCCTACCTACCTTCAGTTACCACTCAGTTAATCTTTATGAGGGAATTAATTCACTGATTGTGTTAAGGCTCTCATAACTCAATCATTTCACCTCTAAACCTTCCTGCATTGTCTCACACATGAACTTTAGGGATATACCTCATATCCAAACCATAACACTCACCACCTGCCAAATACACATGAAGGCCTTTATGCTCAAGTTATTCTCCAAATGCACTTTTCTCGTGTAGTTCCAACCATCCATCCTGAAACTCTACCTATCCAAGAAGAGCTCTTTGACTTTCTCTGATTTTCTCGTCTGCGAAGGATCCCATCTTCCTTTGATTCACAAAGTCCCTCTGAATTTTTTGCTTCAACCATAAACTGCTTTGCATTACAGTGTTTTATCTGTAGCTTCCCTGTTGGCTATTAAAGAATTAGAGGGTAGGGCCCTGGTTTATACATCTTTGCATTTCCCTTGGCTCTCTTTGTAGGTATTTATCAAAGGTTGATCTAATGAATGTTATCAATGTTAGACAGTCATTTTCAGCTAAGGAAAAAAATTGAAACTAATATCAATTGGACTAAATTAACAATAAAAATAAAGTATTAACAGGTTGTTTGAGGGGAAAGGGCTGGTATGTTTCCTCACATCTCTTATTATTGTGCTTTCTCCTTTTGTGGCTGATAATGTACTGAGTCAATGCATGTCAGGTAATGCCTCTTGTGTGTGAGCCATTATCACAATAATTAATAACAATGGCAGCTCAGTTGATAGGAACTTGGCAATGTTCATATCCTTATCTTCAAAGCTCCAAATGATTTGGAATTTGGCTCTTTGTGAAACCATTTAATAGGAAAGTGTGAGTTTAGAATCTGTTCCCAGCTCAAAGACTGACCCTTGTCTCTAAAGTCCTTAATGGGACAGCACCTGACAAATTGACTGGCACACTCCACTCCTCCACATCATTTCCCTTCCTGCCAAATGAGTTTCTTGCAGTCTCTGCTTCTAACCTGGAAACTGTTGAATGATACACAGTCTGAGCTTGATGTCTGAAGTTTCAGAAAGCTTTCTTTAAAAGGTGATTTTACAAAGGAAAATTAATTTATCAAAAAGGTGGAAAATCAATCTTTTTATTCTTTGGGCCAATTAACTATTTGATGAGTTCTACTTGACTGCATTGACTGATGGTTTTAGTTCTTCACATCTTCAGAATGACTGCATGTTCTTCTGTTTAATGAAATATAGTCTCACAGAATAGCAATGCAAATAAACAAAAATCAAATCTATTATCGGTCTTCACAAGTATTAAGTCTATTCATAAAGCTCCTAATTAGAATTTATTATTAATCTGTTTATTAACTTAAAAAATATCCAATAAATACCTAAAGTGTATAGGATTTCTATGGTGACAAAAATTTAAAAATGCAAATGAAAATAGCTGACCTCATTTCATTGAAAATAAATTTAAAAGTAAAAGCAAAATTGCTCAAGTGAAAAGAAACCATCAAATACTGACTCTACTGTCCTTATCAAGAGTCTTGTGCATTCTGGGCGAGTGCTGTGTTACTGAGTATTGCTCCCAGCCCAAGTGTTCAATAATGCTTATTATTTGGGGAAACTGCTCAAAGTATAAGTTGATGGAGTTAAGAGTTTAATGGGAAATTAAGAATTGATAATGTGAAAAGGATCACTCTTTCAAGAAGCTTGGCTGAAAAGAATAAGATCCTGAGGATGGTAGCTAAGTTGGATCACAGAATAAAGAAAATGTAAAAACAAAACACTTCCCCCTAAATAAAACTATAGAATAAGACTGGTTGTTTTAATAAGCTGAAAAACAATGCCAATTACGATGAAGAGTGAAAAAGAGACTAAGGATTAGGAGAGAGGTGTAATGGATCAGAGTGGAAGGTATTAAGACAAAGATAGACGAGTTATCCTCTAATAAAATGACAATTCCTCATCCTAGAGACAGGAAGGAAGAGGAAGAAGACAGCAGGAAACATGGATACACCTAGAAGTTAAGTGCTTGTGAAGACAGTGAAGATTTACAATAAAGGACAGCAAGATGAAAGGGGGATGTAACTAAAGATCAGCAAAGGTGCAACCAAGCAAGATTTGCAGGGGCACTAACATGCATGGTGATTTTACCAACTTTTGCAGTGCTCAACCATTTAAGTAAGATAATAGTAATAGTAACATAATAATACGAACTTAGATTAGTTCATTTGCTCTTCAGAAGTAGCCTCTGAAATAATAATTATAATGGATCAGAGTGCAAGGTATTAAGGCAAAGATAGATGAGAGGATAAGAAATCTGCCCAAATGTACAGAGCTGGTAAGTGTTAAAATCAGTATTTATTTGAACCCAGGCAATCTGATTTAGAGACTGGGCTTATGCAAAGAGTGCTTAAGTTTGCAAGTTCATTGTTTTAAGTCAGGAACTTGTATAGTTAAAGGCCAAAAACAAAAACAAAAACAAAAACAAAACAAAAAAAACAGACAAATAAATTGGGTTATGGAACTAATTGTTCAGGGGAGCAATCATTCAGCCCAGGCTGTGTATGGAAAAAGTCTGGGAAAATGGCCAGCTGTAAACCCGGGAGGACAAGGAGATCACAGGCCAAAGACATGATGCTGCAGGCTTCTTAGGTAGGTCATTTCTGAGTGATGACCGTTAGTATAAGAATCTGAAATGAATGAAGTAGAGAGGAAAGGGAGGACTCAGGAGGAGGTAAGAAGCTGAAGGACTTTCTGTCTGGCTTCCTGTTGATGAAGACGTCTATGCGTTAAAGGATATCTATTTCTGTAAGATAGTTTTCATTGAGCAGATATTTATGTACCTGATATAAGACAGGCAGAGTTCCAGGCTGTTCCAGACCAAGTTGCTGCCTCATTAAGTCTATATTTTAATGCCTATGTGTCAGGTAATTATAAGCACTTAAGAGAAAAGTGAAGTAGAGGAAGATGTGAAGGTTAATTTTATGAGTTAATTTGATTGGTTCCTAAGATGCCCAGATTTCTGACAAAGCATTATTTCTGAGTTTGTTTGTGAGGGTGTTTATGGGTGAATTAGCATTTGAATCAGTGAACTGAGTGAACTCCATTAATCTCTCCAACATGGGTGGTAATCGTACAGTCCATTGAGCATCTGGATAGAACCAAAAGGTGGAGGAAGGATGGATTTGCCCTCTTTGCTGACTACTTGAGCAGGAACATCAGAACCCTCATGGGTTGTGGTTCTTAGACCTTGACACTTGGACCTTGACACCATTGACTCTGGCTCCAGGCCTTTGAACTGTGTTACTGGCTTTCCTGCATTTCCAGTGTGATCATAGAACTTTACCTCTATAATTATGTGAGCCAATGCTTTAAAATATACTTCTTTCTTGTATCTATCATCTGTCTCTGTATAGAAATATTAATTGCCATTGGTTTGGCTTCTCTGTTGAACCTGATTAACACAAAAGGGGAACAGGGCAAAGGGTGTGACTGCTACAAGGGGTGATTAGGAACCAATGAGGAACTGTGTGGCCAAAAGGATTGAGTAATTATTTGCAGACATTGCGAAAAGTGTGGGAGAGTTGTGCAGTTTTGTTGAAACCAGAGAATAAGGAGTTAGATTTTTGTCCAGTGATTTTGAGATGCTGTTCAGACAAAAGGAATATTAAGTGTAAGTAAAGTTTAGACATAAGATGCTGTATTTCACATAGAAATCCACAAGTCTGGGATAGACACATTAATTTGGGAATCATACAGATGATAAAATGAGTGGGATCATTAAGGAAAAGAGAGTGGGATCATTAAGGAAAGATGTGAACGTTAATTTCACATTTGTGAAATATTCAGATAATTATACTCAGAGACACTACTAAAAGATAGGAATATTATAAACATTGAGAAAACAGATTGAGAAAGTCACCAGAGAAAAAGGAGAAAAAACCAGGAGTTCTGACAAGGTAGTCATGTGAAGGATGTGTTTTAAGATGAAGTATTGATCGATTCCATCCAAAATTGCTGAGAAGTAAAAGAAATTAAGACTGAGAATTGGCCACTAGGTTTAGCAATGTGAAGATTGTTGGTGCCCTTGATGGAGCATCTTGATTATTGATGGGTCAATGAAGCAGGGAGGAAATAAAGTGGGGAAAGTATCAACACATCTTGATACTTGAGTTTTTCTGTCAAGCAGAGCAGAAAAATGTAGTGACAGTTGGGAGGGTTGTGATATCAAAGGCATGTTTTAATGTTTAAGGTAAAAACAGTTGCAACATGTTCCTGGGTTAATAGAAACAAACCAGCAATGAAGCAGAAACTGATGATGCAGGAGAGGGGAAACTGTTGGAGCATCACTGAGATGGAAGTGAGTGGAGATGAGATGCAAGCACAGTTGGAGTGGTTATCCTTGGGGGCACAAACTCCTTCCATAGTTACAACTCCAAAGTTGTTAAGAGGCCTTATATACTAGCTGATGGATGACAGGGACACAATTTATTTTGGATCTCTGCACACTGAATAATGCTAACTATAGCATAAATCCCAGCAAGTTAATGTTAGTTAAATTGGTCATGGAAACTTTACATGGAAGAATTGCACTTCTGCTGTCTAGGAACAAACAACTGAATTGTTGGATGAACAGTGCTAAGAAGCGGTGACAATTAAAAATCTGTGGTGACCAACAAAATGGATATTGAGTGTGACTTTCACTTTCAGAAGTGAGATTCTTTTATTGAAAACAACAGTCTGTGAAATGGGGATTACTACCTCCCCATTACCTCCCTGTTTTGTCCACTGAAGGAGGAAAAAAATCTGCTTTTCATCCATACCAGTGTTTGACTATTATATTTCACGATGGTTTGAAACATCTCCTTTATATCTTACGTCTGTAAATACAGCCTATTTTTGCAAACAGAGGGAAACTATATATCCTTTTACCTTTTCTATTTTCAGAAAATTAGGTATGTGATAACAGAAAGATATCTGAAATGGGAATCAGGATGCTGTGTTTCTTTCTCTGTTCTGTCGCTAACTCACTAGGAATTGGTTTCCTCTCTGGGAAAATGAAGTAGTTGGTCCAGAGGATCCATAAAGTCCCTTCTGGACCCAAGTAATGAAATCATAATAACAATCTAAATAATTCAGAAATTCACAGCTGATGCCCTTTATTTTTATATGCCCATAACATTCTATGTCAAGATAAGTCACATTTATATTATTGAGGGGTAACCAATCACCCATGCATTAATATCTTACAGGGTTATTGTGGAGATTAAAAGAGAAAATGTGAAAGAAATTCACAAACTGTAAAGTGAAATCTGTCAGTCATTATAACACATAGGCACTGAAATATGACATCTATTACTATCATCCAGACCCTTCTTTTACTATATGACTTTGGGGTAGCAAATAAAGTCAATCTGCAAGGAATGCAAATGGGAAGGAAGAGGTTTTATTTTGAAGGAAGCCTTTTAAACTTTTTTGTTGCTGTTGAAAAAACGGCCTTCAGGTACTACAGAAACAAAGACCTAGGAAACGGCATTGAGAGAAGTGTAAGGACTGGGTGTTAATTTAGCCTCACACAGTAGGTCTTTATCAGAATAGCATAGAAAGAAATGTTGCCAGGTTTCATAAAATGGCCATCACTGTTTGGAAAATAAAACAAAACCTAAGTAAATTGAAAATTCTAATTCATGTGATTAAGTTACAAAGTTAAACTAAAAAGCAATTCTGTTGTTTATATTTCTCACATATTCTTATTTATATACATTTTCTATTTGTGTATAGGAAGAAAATTGAACAATGAGCATATATCTGCTAATCTGTATTTCTTGTAATAAGAATTTTACATTCCTATCTGATAAATTGTTAGGATGAATACACTATAGCACAAATACTAACAGTAACAGTATGTTTTAGACTTGTATGGCATGTAACTCAGAGAAGCTTCACAAGTATTTCACTCTGTTCTAACAATAGCACTTATTAGCCATATGACCAGGCAAGTTACTCAACCTCTCTGTGCTGTGGTTCTTTTACTTGTACAGCAGGAATAATATTAGCACTTTTTCTAAAAAGTTAGTGTGATTATTAATGTTATTCTATGTGAAACATTTAAGCAAGTTTATGGCATACAGAAAGCACCCAATAAATATTTATTATGATTATAATTAGTATTATTTCTTATCAGTGGTTTTGAGATTATACGTATGCTAGATCCTAGTCTAGGATTAGTATGATTAGTTTTTGAAAGCCATAAAATCAGTGACTTATTTTATTTTTTGGTGAAATAGAGTATGGGCCAAATATATACAAGTCTGTGAGAGGATTTAGAAACATGGGCAGGAATTTCTCTATGGGTTCTTATCACTGTAGTGTAAAAAATAGGTCCATATTAGAACCTTGAATAATTATGAAAATTAGGAACTCACAGAAAATTGGAAGATTGAGGAATGATTTAAAATTGATATCAAATTGGTATGTCAAAGAGAAATCTGAACTCCATGTTCACTGTAAGCTTACTCACAATAGGCAAGATATGAAATCAACCTAAGCACCCATCAATGGATGAATCCATCAAAAAATAGTATGATATTCAGCTTTAAAAACTGAATGAAAAGATCATGTTATTTTCAACAACATTGATGAACCTGGAAGACTATACTAAGTGAAATAATCCAGGCAAAGAGAAATCAATACAACATGATCTGACTTATACATGGAATCTGAATAAAATTAACTTACACTACTAGAGAGTAGAAAGGCAGTTAGTGGAGGTTGGGATGAGGTAGGGAATGGGAAGAGGTTGGTCAAGGGTGCATGAGGAAAAGTGTGTTAGTTTTCAAATAGTTTAGAATTTTCCATTTATCTTTCTGTTATTAATTTTTAATTTCTTTCTGTTATGGTAAGAGAAGATACTCGTATGACTTAACTCTAAATTTTTTGAGATTAATTTTATGGCTCAGAGTATAATCTATGTAGATAAATGTTTCATGTCTACTTGGAAAGATTGTGTATTTTGATGTTCTTTTGTGTAATACCTTATAAATATTTATTAGGTTAAAAAAAAAAGATAAGTGAGCTCCGTAGTAGGAGTTGATAATGGATGGATTTCGAAAACTAATAGTCGAAGTTCAAAGAAGCCCTGTCTGGATAGTGTGGACACTATCCTCCTTAGGCTCTTGGGATACAATAAATTCCATCTTTGAGATTTGTTGATTCTTTAGGTGAAAGAATTATGGAGAGGGGCAGGAAAGTAGGCAAGAAGATAGGAAGAACAGAGGGACAAAAATAATCCCCTAAACAAGAAAGCTTCCAAATCCCAACATCCATGATTTTCCATCTTACCAGACCACTTCTAAATCAAGCGAATGACTATATGCTCTTTATAGTATTCTGAGCATTGGCTAGGCCTTGTTGGGGAGTTCCAATATAGGCTTTGTGTGCACTTCAAACCTATGTAGGGATCAGTGAATGCTCTGTGCTTAACAAAATAGAGGTTGAAGATACCATTTTAGAGTCAAATAAATGTGGTTGTCTGACTCGGTAGGAAAAGGAGCTTGCCAGTAATGTAGACAAGTGACTCCCCTTTGATGTGACCTAACGTTATGAAACCTTGAATTTTTTATGACTCAAAAAAATTTTTAAAATCAGTTAAGTACCAGTTCTTTGATGATCCCTTTATCACAGAGGGAGATCTTAGATAATTGAAAAGGGATGAGTCATAATGAGTTTTCACTGGTGCCTGTTGCCTCTTATCACTAATTCCATTGATACCCTACAGGGAGCACAAGGCCCACATCTGACACCTAGAGCTTGATTCTGCCCTTTATGAACTGGGCTTGCTTAGAGACACAAAGGAAAGGGGCTTTGTTTTCTTACTTCTCCTCCCTACAGAAGCTCTAATCCAATCAATTTTATTCGTGATGGATTGGAGAATACCCAGATGCCATGCTCCATCATTATCCTTCCAGACATTTGTCCCACATTCGCACCTGCTCTCTGTTGCTATTCCATTGGGACAGTTAGAAGACATAGATAAATACGATCTGATCCCATATTTATTGCAAAAGGTGTCTTTGTTCTTGAAATAATAGCTATTCCATCATCAGTTCGACTGATATTTAATCACAAAACTGGGTTTTACAATTTAGTCTCACAGGTAATTGAGAAATGGGTGCTTTAAAATATTTTAAACAGCATAGAGATCATTTTCTTCAATTTTTATATCCTTTAATCCTATAGTGCTTGATGACTGTAAACTGCTCAATAAATGTTTAATGAGCTAAACAAAATCTTAAGTAACTAGCATTCTAGAAATGTTTATATACATGTATGAACTTTGAAGATATATTTACACTTAGGTTGCTTTGTGGATTTAGGGGATCTGACTAGGATGCTGTTGAATTAATATAATACTCTGCTGAAATAGAATGGAGGATTCTGGTAATTATAACTATCTTCCAGAACTTCATGTATAAGTGAACAAAGACTTGGAAAACACAGAAGGGGATGAAAAGCTGACACAAATTCTATTCATGTTACAGAGTAGGTAGAAGGTGCCAAAGCCACTGAATTAAAGAGCTTTGTTTTTGTTTTTCTTCAATAGGCTATAATTCTGGTCAAGAGATGACATTTGTTCTATTATGAAATAGATGTCAGTAGTTAAGAATGCAGGGGTGTGCTGAGCTATGTTAGAGCCTGAAGCAAAATAAAACTCAGTAAGATTGATCCTGAGTTTATTTGAAATTTTGGTATTTTGTTCACCATGGATTATGTCTGCTTTAATTTTTAAAAAATTTATAGAGGGGCTGAAGTTGTGGCTCAGTGGTAGAGTGCTCGCCTAGCACATGTGAGGCACCAGGTTCCATCCTAGGCACCAAATAAAAATAAATAAAGGTATTATGTTCATCTACAATCAAAAATATATTAAAAAATAAAATAAAAAATTCATAGGAATATACTTTTATTTATCTAGGTTACTGTGTTATTTTTACCCAGAGTGAGTGTATCACTTACTTTGACCCTAGTCCCAGCCCAGATACGAGAGTAGAAATACTTGATCTGGCTAATGTAATTTAGGTATAATATGAATTTCACATCTTAATGTGGTACTGAATCATTAAGGAAAATATGTAAAAACAATTCAGTGGTTATTTCTAATAAGGAAGGAAAGATGTAGTATTTTAGAAAGATTTCTATCACATGTGAATAAAATTATAAAAACCTTTAGTTAGAAATACTTTCAGCTGTAAGTAATGGCATATTATTTTACAGAGACTTAAAGTTATAAATCTATTTCCTCATATAACAAGTGGTGTGGAGGGAGGCAGTCTACTGCAGTGCCTTCCCGTGTCTTCTAGTATTTACTGTCTCATGGTAGTAAAATATCTACTGCAGTAGATCAATTGCATTCTTTCCAATGCACTAAGAAGGGAATGAAGCTTCTAATTGTATTTTTCCTCTTTAGCAAGGGGTGCCCATGCCTTCCCAGAGGACATAATCTTTGTTCATGTCCCCCTTCATAATAATGTCTCTGGTCCAATTCCCAGGTCTTTGATCCACTTTGAGTTGAGTTTTGTGCATGGTGAGAGATAGGGGTTTAGTTTCATTTTGCTGCATATGGATTTCCAGTTTTCCCAACACCATTTGTTGAAGAGGCTATCTTTTCTCCAGTGTACGTGTTTGGCTTCTTTGTCTAGTATAAGATAACTGTATTTAAGTGGGTTAGTCTCTGTGTCTTCTGTTCTGTACCATTGGTCTACATGTCTATTTTGGTGCCAGCACCATGCTGTTTTTGTTACTATAGCTTTGTAGTATAATTCAAGGTCTGGTATTGGGTAATGCTTCCTGTTTCACTCTTCTTGCTAAGGATTGCTTTGGCCATTCAGGGTCTCTTATTATTCCAAATGAATTTCATGATTGCCTTTTCTATTTCTATAAGGAATGATGTTGGGATTTTCATTGGAATCACATTGACTCTGTATAGTGCTTTGGGCAGTATGGCCATTTCGACAATATTGATTCTGCCTATCCAAGAGCATAGCCTTTCCATCTTCTAAGATCTTCAATTTCTTTCTTTCTTTCTTTCTTTAGTGTTCTGTAGTTTTCCTTGTAGAGGACTCTCACCTCTTTTGCTAAATTGATTCCCAAGTATTTTATTTTTTTTGAGGCTATTGTGAATGGGGTAATTTTCCTAATTTCTCTTTCAGAGGATTCATTGCTGATGTATAGAAATGCAATTGATTTATGAGTGTTGATTTTATATCCTGCTACTTTACTGAATTAATTTATTAATTCTAGAAGGTTTCTGGTGGAGTTTTTGGATCCTCTAAGTATAGAATCATGTCGTCGGCAAATAATGATAGTTTGAGTTCTTCTTTTCCTATTTATATCCCTTTAATTTCTTCATCTGTCTAATTGCTCTGGCTTGTGTTTCAAGGACTATGTTGAATAGCAGTGGTGAAAGAGGGCATCCCTGTGTTTTTCTTGTTTTTAGAGGGAATGCTTCCAATTTCTCTCTATTTAGAGTCATGTTGGCCTTGGGTTTAGTATAGATAGCTTTGAACAAGTTGAGGTATGTTCCTACTATCCCTAGTTTTTCTAATGTTTTGAACATGAAAGGGTGTGGTATTTTTTCAAATGCTTTCTCTGCATCAATTGATAAATTCATATAATTCTTATCTTTAAGTCTATTGATGTGATGGATTATGTTAATTGATTTCTGTATGTTGAACCAACTTTGCATATCTGGAATGAACCCCACTTAATCATGATGCACTATTTTTTAAATATGTTTTTGTATGTGATTTGCCAACATTTTATTGAGAATTTTTGCATCTATGTTCATCAGACATATTGGTCTGAAATTTTCTTTCTTTGATGTGTCTGTTTCTGGTTTTGGTATCAGAGTGATACTCACCTCATAGAATGAGTTTGGAATGGTTCCCTCCTTTTCTATTCCATGATGAAAAATATCTTTTTGTTGAAAAAATATTTTTTAGGGACTTTGTGTTTTTTTTCATTACTTAGAAGTAAGCAACAAGTGCCATCTCCCTAACAATCCCATTGATCAATCTTGAAATGTAAATGGCATACGCCTGTGTACAGATCTGCCAGAAAGAATAGGTGGATGGAATGGGTCAGCCGTTTGTTTATTTTTGAGTTTGATTTTATTTTGCCTATCTGTGTTTAAGCAACAGGCTCTCATTATTCATCATCATTTAGGGTTAAAATAACAACCTAGTGACTTTCCTTTTCACCTAAACTGAAACAGATTACACCGACCTCTTTGGATCATTCTATGACAGTGTTTTTAAGCAAACTATTGGCCATGAGAAAACAAAGGTATGATATATGTAGTTACTTTTGTAAAAATAATATATTTTATAAACTATCATTTAGTTCATATTTTTTGCCCTTTTTCTTGTAAATCGCTCCAAAAGCTTCTAAAAAATTCAATTTTCTGGTATTGAACTTTTCAATTATGTGAATGAATTTCTAAAAGTTCATCAAATCATATTATATTTACTTTCCTTTTTCCAGTCACGTAGACCTGACACATAACAGCTCAGCACTGGAAGGTTAGGCATCAGGAAGGTCCCATGGGTTTAGGAAGTTAAGGGGTTCTGATGGTAATCTGAATTGTCAACTTGGTTGGATTAAGAGATGCCTAAGATTAAGAGACTTTTGGGAATGTCAGTGAGAGTGTTCCTAGGAATGATTGACATGTGGGACAGCAAACTGAGTCAGAGATCCTCTTTAAATGCGGGCAGCACATGTTAGATTGGTGGCCTGGATGGGAGAAGAACTTGGAAGAAAAAGGGAGCAGCAGCAGACACAAGCTTGAATCCTTTTTTTAAAACATTTTTTTAGTTATAGATGGACACAATACTTTTATTTTTATGTGATGCTGAGGATGGAGCCTAGTGTCTCGCACGTGCGGACTAGCATTCTACCACTGAGCCACAACCCCAGCCCACAAGCTTGATTCTTCATGAGCAGGTGTTTTGATTGCTGCTGGGATCGTGAGGACATCAGAGTCCAGATCCTTCACTTTTCCAGTGGACACGGACTGGAGACTCCAGGAAGTTTCCAGGCCTTTGGTCCTGGACTGTGGCTGCATCATTGGTCTCTCTTGTTCTTAGACTCCATCTTCTTGGACTGAGCAGCTCTCTAGCAGTCATTCATACATTGGGACTATCCAGCTACAGGTCATGTAACCCTGTCTAATAAATTCCCCTTTTAATAATCATGCCTCTCTATATATCCTGTTGGTTCAGTTCTTTAAAGAACCCTAATTCAGTGGTCAAGTTCAGCCAGCACAAATTATCACTGTAGACTTGATGTGAGTGACAAAAATGTGAAGTATTGAAACAGGTACAGGCCATGGAAATTAAAACAATGGATGTTTTTTGTTTCCTTTGTTGGTGTGCCTGCTTTGTTTCAGGGTTACTTTTGTGCTCTAAGAGAAGAGGATGAGTTGGGTCATCTGTGATGTAGTAAAAAAAGTGTGCTCTGGGTCTCAAAATACCTTAGGTTAGTCATACCATCCTTTTTTTTTTTTTTTTTTTTTTTGTACCAGGGATTGAACTCAGGGACACTTGAACACTGAACCACATCCCCAGCCCTACTTTCAATTTTATTTAGAGACAGGGTCTCACTGAGTTGCTTAGCGCCTCGCTTTTGCTGAGGCTGGCTTTGAACTCTTGATTCTCCTGCCTTAGCCTCACAAGCCACTGGGCCACCACGCCCGGCTTCTTACCAACCTTCAATATATGGTTTCCTCATTCACAAAATTAATACTTTATGGAAAAAATGAGGATACCTTCAAATATAGTGTTATAGGTAAACCCAATACATTTAGACAGAGGAAAGCAGAGCTATTTTGTTTGAGATCAGGTAGAGGTCATCCCCAAACCCTGCCACTGAATCCTTCTCTTAGATCTTATCTTCGTTGCAGTTTGGTGGCAAACTCCTTAGGCATCAGGGGAGTATGCTCAGACCCTCCTGGGGGAGAGTGAAAACCCTGAATAAGATCCAAAGAGATAAATCTAAACTTACTGTTGTTGTCTTCCCCCACCTTTCTGTCTTTTCTTCCTGCCTTCTTTTCTTCTTTTTCCTTCCTTAGAAGTCCTGGGCAATAATATGTAATTGCTTTAATTAACCTGTTGGAGTGCATAATGGCCCTTATTCTAATTACTTTTCCTTTGTCACATCCACTTCCTTTCATGTATGCAACATCTGTGCCACAATTTTCTTATTTTGCTTTTTAAATTGCTTAATTACACATAGAATAAAAAAATAAACTGGTCAATGATTTTATAGCAGAGCAAGGATCAAGGCCAAGAAGTAGGATGTGGTCACAGTTCTAGAAATGAAACCTGTGAACGTGACTTCCTCCTCCATCTAGCGCTCCCATCACCGTTCCCGTTTTTGATCTTCTGGCCCAGGGGTGGTGATGGCATGCCCCGTTTTTCATACCTGGATGCTTTCCCATTTCTTATTGGTCCCCCTACCCTGGCTTACAGTTGTTCATTCAACTTTTTTTCGGTGAAGTGCTTATGTGTACTGTACGTTTCCTGCCATGAAATCCCTTTAGAAAGTTTCATATAAGTGATATTAACAGTATCACTAGGAAGCACCTTTGCATTTCATGATTAAAGTATGATGCTTGCTGAGATATTTAAAAAATTGATAAAATTTATCAGATTAAGATGTTTCATTCTGTTTCTAATTTGCTATATACATATTATCATGAATAAATGGTGAATTTTATTGAATCGCCTTTCTACATCTATTGAGATCATCATGTGATTTCTCTCCCTGATTGTTTGAATTATATTAATTGATTTATAAATGATGAATTTTGCTGAATTCTGAAAGTAGCTTGTTATAGTTTATTCCTTTTTAAAAATATTATGGAATTTGATTTGTCTATATCTCATTTAGAATTTTTTCATTTATATATCAAGTGAGATTTATCCATCATTTTTACTTCTTGTAATGTCTTTGTTGAATCTGGGAACTGCAATAAAGTTAGCATTGAAAGCAATCAAAATTAAAAACATAAGAAATATAGTATCCTCTGTTTAAATGCCTGTGAGATTGATGATGATGTTCCCTTTTTCATTTTTAATTGGGGTGACTTGTACTTTTTCTTTCTTTTTCTTTAACATTCTCACCAGGAATTTACCAGGATCTTCAAGAACTTTGGCTAATTGATCCTGTTGTACAATTATTTTTTTATATTTCATTAAAATCTGGTATTCTACTCATTACTATTTTTCAACTTTCAAGAGATGGATACTTAGATCACTGATTTTTCAGTCTTTCTTTTTGCTTGATGTATGCAGTTAATGATCTAGGTTAATCTTTAGTTGTATTATGCAGGTTTTGACACATGGCATATTTGTCATTATCATTGTGATTGTTAATTTGGGCTGTTCTAATAAAATGTCATTAACTAGGTAGCTTATAAACAACAGAAATTGATTGCCCACAGCATTGGAGGCTAAGAAGTCAAGATCAAGGCACAGACAGATTTGGTATCTGGTGAGGGCAGCTTTCCAATTCAAAGATGACATCCCTGGTGGT
The DNA here is from genome assembly GCA_028644305.1 of Xerus rutilus. Taxonomy (NCBI): domain Eukaryota; kingdom Metazoa; phylum Chordata; class Mammalia; order Rodentia; family Sciuridae; genus Xerus; species Xerus rutilus. Next base: position 55,789,852 of record CM053411.1, read on the forward strand.
GTCCCCATATAGTGGAAAGTGCAGCACAGCTCTCTGGATTTTCTTTAATAAAAGCACTAATTGCATTCATAAGAGTCCTTTCTCATGACCGCAGCACCTCCTTAAAGGTTACCACCTCTTAATAGTGCCACCTTTATGTTCAAATTTTAACATGAATTTTAAGGTCTCTTAAAATTGAGACCATAGTAATCATTTAGTTTAAATATTTTCTAATTTATTGGTTATTTCATAGATGCATGGATTATTTAGAATTGCATTCTTTATTTTCAAAATATTAAGATTCTTCTAGTTTCCATTTTTGTTATTAATTTCTAATTAAGTAGGGCTGATGTCAGAGAAAACATACAATTTTATTTCTTTGAATTTTGTTGATGCTTGTTTATTTCAGAATATGGCTAATTTTTACAAATGTTCTGTATGTGTTAAAAATATTTTTATGTTATTGGGTAAATTGTTCTATATATATTCATTTTGTCGAGTTGAATAATTATGCTATTAAAATATTTTATGCACTTAGCCCAATTTTTGTCAGCATTTTAAAAGTCATTTACTAATCCCAGTGGCTCGGGAGGCTGAGGCAAGAGGATCATGAGTTCAAAACCAGCTTCAGCAAAAGCGAGGCACTAAACAACTCAGTGAGACCCTGTCTCTAAATAAAATAAAAAATAGGGCTGGAGATATGTCTCAGTGTTGAGGCGCCCCTGAGTTCAATCCCTGGTTCTGAAAAAAAAAGAAAAAACAAAAAACAAAAAAGTCAATTACTAAGAAAAATGTATTAAAATTCCCCCAATATGCTTGTGGAATTGTTTATTTCTTATTTTATTTCTGTGAAGATTTTGCATTGGAGGGTTGAACACATTTTATTAGGTGTCAAAGTTTAGGATTTTTGTATCTTTCTGGTAAATCAAACAATTTTTGTGGTGTGTTATTTCCTTTTTCTAGCACTGTTTTTTTTTTTCTTAAAATTGACTTTGATATTTATGTAGTGACACCAGCTTTCTTTGAGTTGGTGTTTGCATGATTTTCTTCCATTCTTTGTTTTCAAATTTATTATATTCTTATAGACTTACAAACAAAATGCAATGTCATTTTAAAATGCAATCTGACAACATATACCTTTGAATTGGTATATTTTGTTTCACTTACTTTCATGTAATTACTGATATGTTTTGGTTTAAATTTCCAATCATATTTTTCTACATTCCTGTTATTTGATTTCTTATCTGTTTGCATCGTTCAATTATTAATGGCCAGAAAGCAGAGAGAGGGAAAAGGGAGGGGGCCACAAGGAAGATAAAACGTTTTGGGGCAAACACCCCCAGTGATCCAAATCCTTCAGCCACACCCCACCTGCCAGCAGTTACCATTAAAACTAGGATGGACTGATTCCATTGCAACTCTTATAATCTAATAATTTCACATCTGAATATTCTTGCATTAACATAGGAGCTTTTGGGAGACACCTCATATCCAAAATATAATGGGGGAGGGGAGAGGTACTTGGTAGTTTTAATGTGATGTGCTGATGCATAATTTTATTATATCATTGCTTGAAGTTCTCAGGGTTTCTTGAATGTGTGGTTTGATATATTTCATTAGTTTTAAAGCATTTTTAGCTAATTTTTCTCTACAAGTCCCTTCTGTCCCACCCTCTCTTCTCTGCCTTTTCAAATCTGTATAAATTAAACTTTACAAATAGTTGCTGTATTTCATTTCTTTCTCTTCCCTTTTTCCTGTATGTCTTTGGTGTTTCCTTCAAAGTGTTCAATTTTTTGGATCTGTTTTCTACTCACCAATTATCTCTTCAGCTGTATCTAATCTGCTTTTTAAAATCCATTTATTGATTTCTTATTTTTAGTTATTTTATATCAGTTATAGAATTTTCACTAAGTGCTTTTTCAATACATTTTAATTTTATACTAAAATATTTAATCTAGTCATGTAATGCTCAGATGCAGTCAGTGTAGTTGTTTATGAGTTTGTAAGACAATACAGATATATTGAGCTCCTATGGGTCTGTTTCTGTTTTCTGTTGTTTTTGTCTCCTCATCCTTATTTATTTTGTTATGTATGACTGTGTGCCAGAAATTATATTTGCATTTTTTTTGTAGAAGTAATGTGTAGATTAGATAATGTTATGCTTTTATTGTAAAAAGCATAACATTATCTTTCTTCCTTTTTTGGGAGAGGGTACCAAAATTGAACCCAGGGATGCTTAACCATTCAGCATCCTCAGGCCTTTTTACATTTAATTTTGAGACAGTGTCTCACTAAGTTGCTTAGGGCCTCACTAAATTGCTGAAGTTGACTTGGAACTTGTGATTCCCCCCACCTCAGCTCCCTGAGCCTCTGGGATTACAGGCATGTGCTATTGCACCCAGCAATAATGTTCTTTTAAAGAAAGATTTGTTTTTTCTGCCAGGAACCTGAGGGTACAATGAGTTAAGAACACTTTCATCCAACTTTAGAGATAAGTATGATTTGCGATTCAACTTCAGTCTCTATGAAGTCCTACCTGCATCTTCCTTCTTGTTCCCTCTTATTCCTAGCATCATGCATTTTGCTCTCATCACTAGGGAAGAGGGGCAGTCACCAGGGCCTCTGTTAGTAGGTTGCAACTGCCCATCTCTAGTCCCATAGCTCCAGAGAATGACCTCAATCACCTCTCATTTACTTTGTCACCCTCTGTGAAATTGACAAAAGAAGCCAAAGAAAGGAGCTTGACACGGTTGCACACTTTCCTGTGTCTGAACTCTCCTGTATCACATCCTGACAGTTCTTCAAGATGTTGGTAGGTCTTTGATGTCTAATTTTTCCTATCATTCCACTGGGATGATCAGTTTGAATTTATCTCGCTTGCTATTATCAGCAGCCACTGTCTCAATGGTATGTGGATATAGATTTTTCCCAGGTAGCTTTCTTTTTGGTGGCTTATTCCTGGAGCCACATAGTCTTTGGTACTCTTAAGAATATGTGAAATACTAGCCATACACCCTTATCAAGAATTATTTTTAATTTTTTAACTTGTGCTATATTAGTTAGAGTTCTCTAGAGGAACAGAATGAACAGGAAGTATGGTTATAAAAGGGGATTTATTAGGTTGGCTTATGTGACCAGAAGCTGGATAGTCCACAATGGCTGTCTTCAGGCTGGAGAGCTGGAAGAACCAGTGGCTGCGCAACCCAAGAGGCTGAAGCCCCAGAACAAGAGAGATCAACAGTGTTGCCCTAGTCCAAGATTGAAGGCTTCTGGAGAATCACTGGCAGAGTGTACTTTGGAAGAGTGAAGAAGCAAGAGTCTGATATACTCCGAGGATTGCAGCAGCAACCAAGAACCTGCTCAGGAAGAATCAAGCTTGCATCTGCTGCTGCTTCCTTGTTCTTCCAACTTTTATTCCATCCAAGCCATCATCATATTGGACAGTGCTACCGATGCTTAGGGAGGGGTTCATTTTCAATTGGTTATCTCACATGCCAATTATTCCTAGACACACCCCCATTGACATACCCATAAGCTTCTTAATTGTTTGTATCTCTTAATTCCAATCAAGTTGACAATTCAAATTAACCATTACAAGTGCATTACAGTTATACATAACAGTAGGGTTCATTTTGACATATTCATAAATACATATAACATAGTTTTGTCCCTTTCATTGTTTTGGTATATTCCTCTCCTCTTTCTTCCCCCTGATTCCCTTCCTCTACCCTACTGATCTTCCTCCTATTTATTTATTTTTTTAATGTATACATTACAATTATATATAAAATTGAAAAGAATTGTGGTATATTCATATATGCACATAGCATCCAAGAGTTATCTTAAAACATTCTTTTCCTAGGCATAGTGCTGCACACCTAAAAGCTCAGCTTTTGGGGAAGTTTAGGCAGGAGGTTCACAGGTGCAAGTCCAACCTGAGAAACTTAGCAAGACCTTGTCTCCAAGTTAAAAATAAAAAGAGTCAGAGATGTACTCAGTGGTAGAGTCCCCCTGGATTTGACTCCAAGTCCCTAAAAAACAAAATTATTTTACTAAGGTTGAGTGAACTTAGTTATGTAACATAAATTCTATGAGTTACATCTAGATACATGAGGATTCCTGGAAACCTGGAACTTTAAACCCTGTTCATCTTAACTTGAAGTGATTAAGTAACCCCTTCTAACTTAGTATGTCAAAGTGTGAGGGAAAACCTGTTGCTGTTTCCAGACTGCCCATTCTCCCCAGTTCCCCATCGTTCCTTTACATACACTGACTTTCGTTCAGTTCAATAGTCAGGCCAAACATATTTTTGAAGGGGCAAGTAATACAACTATTTCAAGGCTAGCTTTCATACATGTAACAGATATTAGCATGGGAATATATACTGAAATCTGTTCTGGCTGAACTTATTCCTCTTTCTACCATAACTAATTCCAGTTCCTCATTAACTTATGGAGTGCTCAGTTCACTTTTTTCTTATGCCATGGATTCATAGGTAATGTAGTAGCTACTGCTTGTGTACCCTGGCTTTGAATGAATCACCATCATCTTACAGAATTTTGCCAGAAGAGAGGGCAACGGTTTCTTTTACTGCCTTTTACCCCTGTAATTTTCTGTCCTCTTTGGCTTTGCTTTACCTTAGAGAGGTTCTTCCTGGGTCCTGATGTCATCTACTTCTCTTTATTTGTTGGCCAGTTTTTTGAGACTCTTATTTCAAAAATTCCTCTGACACCTATGTTTTTAGAAACTCAAGAAAAAAAATTACAGAATATAGCCATTCTCCTTTATTTCCTTTATTGTCCTTATGTTTTTAATAGCCAGTGTCAAAGCATACAAGCTGGGGCATGTAGCCCTTCAGTGTAATTTCATCTGGGAAACTCCATTGTTATCATTAGTACCAAATACCACTTATTTGAAAATTATTAACATTTTTTTCTCCAGCTTAGACTTCTCCACTGATCTCTAGACCTACAAGTTCAACTTCTCTTTGACATATCCTTTAGGTATTCCAAAGTACCATAAGCTTCACATATCTGAAAACAAAATAATAATCTTACTTCAAACTTGGTTCTTTTCCAAATCATTCTTACATACATAAATATCATTACCTTTCCCCCTCTTTTTAAAAAATGTACTTGAAAAAATTTTAATTAATATACTCTATTTCTTAGAGCAGTTTCAGGTTTACAGAAAAATTGAAAAGCAAGTACAGAGTTTGCATACTCCTTTCCTACTGTGCTATTTACTCCATTATTTATATTTTGCATTGGTTATATTTGTTAAAATTGACAAACCAATATTGATAATTGTTAAGTAAAGTCCATGCTTTACATTAGGGTTTGTTTTTTGCATTGTATAGTTCCATGGATTTTGCCAAATGTATAATGTCATGCGTCCACCAATATAGTATCACATAGAATAGTTTGCTCTGAAGACTCTCTATGTTCCCAATATTTATTGCTCCACCTCTCCTTCTGAATCTTGGTAACCAATGATCTTTTTACTGTCTTCATAATTTTGCCTTTTCTAGAATGTCATATAATTAAAATCATTCAGTATATAGCTTTTCAGATTGGCTTCTTTGACTTAGCTATATGCTTTTAAATTTCACCATGTCTTTTTTTTTTGTGGCCTGAAAGATCATTTCTTTTTATTGCTAAATAATGTGTGACTGTACCAGTTTATCTATTGATCTACTGAAGAACATTTTAGTTGCTTTCAAATTTTGACAATTATGAATAAAAGGTGTTACAAATATCAGCGTGCAGATTTTTGTGTGGACATATTCTTCAATTTATTTGCATAAATCCTAGTAGTATAATCCTGGGTCATATGTTAAAATCATGTTTAGCTTTGTAAGAACCTGCCAGACTCTCTTCCAAAGGGACTATATCAGTTTTTATCTCTATTAGCAGTGAGTGTCAGTTTCTATTGCTCCAAACCTTTGCCAGCATTTAGTGTTGTCAGAATTCTAGATTTTAGCCATTCTAATTGTGCAGTATTATCTCATTATTGACATCCATACATTTTTCAAAGCAGAATCTTTAGCCTTCTTTGACATTTTTATATGCACTACTATCATTAGTCTTCTGTAGATTTGTCTTCTCTATAGATTTGCATTTCATCTGCTTTTCATCTTCAGAGCTGCGACCCTAGTTTAAACTATCATTACTTCAAAGCATTTTTGCCCCCTAAATAATGCATCCAAAGCAAATTTGATCTTGTAACCTCATTCTTGATGCTTGCCAGAAACTTTGATGTGGATTTTCACTGCACTTAAAATGAGAAAATTACATAAGCTACAATGTTCTCTACATGATTGTCTCCAACTAACTTTTTCTGTCTTCTAGAACTGTGTCACTCCCTGCACTTTTTGCAGTAGCCCCATTGGGCCTAGTGAGAGTCTTGAAAACTTCATCTTCTGACATCCTGTCTCTTCTGCTAATTATAATATTCATCCTCACTATGTCCTGCACTATTGCACCCTTGTCTAGTTTATCCTACTCATCCTTCCATTCTGAGCACAGATGTTCAGTCTTAGGGAAGCCTCCTGTAAATTCACCAAAGATGCTGTATATCACGTATGGAAGTTGTAATATTACATTTGTTTTAATGATGGTTGGATTGATGTCTGTCTCCCATACTGTCCTCCGAGTTTCATGAGGAGTAAAAATTCTGCATATTTGTGTATTTATTTATTTTCCAATCATTCACTTAAAATCAGTGCATCCTTCGTAATTACAATTCTGTTTGGCATCAAGTAGATGCCTCATAAAAACATGTTAAATAAGAACTATATCCTAGTTGATAATGAGATTGATTATTAGAAATAAAAATTTAGGTACCTATTAGATATATAGTCAGAGAAATCTAAATGCATATACCATAAAAGAGAAAAAGTGGGCATTACAAAAAAACTGCACTTCTATATGCATGGCTTTTTTTTTTTTTTTTTTGGTACCATGGGATTGAACTCAGGTACTTGACCACTGAGCCACATCTTCACCCTATTTTTTTTTTTTTATATATAGAGACAGGGTCTCACTGAGTTGCTTAGCGCCTCGCTGTTGCTAAGGCTGGCTTTGAACTTGTGATTCTCTTGTCTCAGCCTCCCAAAGTGCTTGGATTACATGTGTGTGCCACCGAGCCTGGCTGCATGGCTTTTTCTTTTTATTCTTACACATAAGAAACCTGTAATGAGGTAGCAGCTATTTGGGGATACTTCAAGTATCTTAAAAATTATGAGATTTCTTTCTATTTCATTTTTTTAAAAAATATTTTTTTAGTTGTAGATGGGCACAATATCTTTATTTATTTATTTTCATGTGGTGCTGAGGATTGAACTCAGTTCCTCACCCATGCAAGGCAAGCGCTTTACCACTGAACTATAATCCCAGCCCTTATTTCATTTTTGAAAATTAATCTACTGCTTGCTTCTCTTTCTCATACAAATTCAGGGGGTTTTAATTTTTTTCTATTTGAATGAAATACAGAAATTTGTGTTTTTGGTAGGCCCTGCCCTCCTGCACCAATTCCTTCTTAATAATAATGCCTCTTTACTTGTATTATGCTTCAGTTTAAAAGGACACAAATATATGTATGTCTATGGCCCAACAGGTTACAAGAATGTAATAGAAAAAAAGCTCATTGTCATCTCTGAAGCTCCCTCCCAGATGTCTCTTTCACACACTAAGTTTTTTTGCATGTGCTGAGATTCTGGCTGCACCTCTGAGCATATTGCGCCTGAAGAGTATTTCTCATCCTTAATAAAGAATTTGCTTTCCTCTTGAGATTTATAAAGTAGCCAGCACAGGGTTCTGCACCTTGAGGAAGCTTGTAAAGCATTAATTGAGCATTGGGAAATAAACATGCTTTGAGCTGTTTCTTTTCTTTTAAGAAACATTGTAAAGTTTTTGGCTGTGCATCCTTCAGCTCTGATAGTCATGGTAGAGTCTTCTGGTAAGGCTGGTTTAGCATAGAGTTATGTATTTACATTCAAAGCTTAATTTCCTGTTGGGAATGAGTGGTGATAAACTAGATGACAGAAAGTTACTGATAAAGATTTTGGGAGGATTTACTGTGTGTTTCAGTGGCAGCTGGCATTCACTGAGCTACCCACTTGTCCAGGCATTTCAAAATTTCTAAAATAGTTTTGGCCGCCAGATGTTTGCAAAGCATGGAACTAGCCATGTGGACATTTAAAATGATTTATTTAGCTTAGAAATTATAAAGGATGTGCATGTGTAGTGTACTATGTACTGTGAAAAAGAGAACTGAATTGAGTGTATGTCCTGGGGTCTGGTAACATGATATCCTGTAATCTGGTCCCCATTCTACTTATGTAACCTTTCTTTCTGTTTCTCACTTGGCTGGTGGGTTTCTGGCTTTACTGAGAACAGCTCAGGGGAGGGTACTCTGGGACTATGGAAAGGGGATGTCAAGATGCCTCAGCAGACAGACCTTCATCTTTCACTGTCCTCCCGCTTCACTGTAGTAGTGGCCCCAGTTTTGTTTGTTTTATACCTGGTGTTCTTTCACCTGATTTCCCTGAAAGGACTTAGTGAGAGATACATATTCTTGTTCCAGAATGAGACATCTTTTCTGGTCAGACTTCTCACCTGATTGTCTCTGCTCTTCAAGAACATACATTACAGATGTTTGCTCTGTGTTTCCTTTTTTCTTCTTCATGTTGGAAAGTCCTTTCCATTTTCTCCATCTATCCATGTATCTTTCCTTGGCAGGTGCCTCTGCCAGGGCTCAGTTCTGTGGAAATTTCCTGAATAGTGCTCACAGGAGTCTGCATCCTGCTTTCTTTTAATCCCTAAAATGTTGAGCATAATTTGAGGATCCTGTCATGTCCTTATGGAATGAGCATAAAAAGGACAGAATATAAAAGAAAATGAGATATTATCCAGGAAGACAGCCTCTGCATGTTTAGCTGTACGAAGCATACAGATTTTCATGCTTTAATCTGACTTTTGGAGATTTTATACAATTCCAGCTTTTTACTTAAATGAAAGAAAAAGAGCAGAGGAGGGAATAGAGGGAAAGTTAGGATTCTCAAGGGAAAATGTTTCTAATTCCTAAGACATATATAACACTCAGGAGTCCCGAGTGTCTATTTAGCTTTAAAGAAGGACATTAATCCACCATCCTTGCCAGAGCTTTTCTCAGAATCTTACAGTTTCTGAGGAAAGACTTCCTTCTGTTATCATCTAGCTTCTTCTATTTCTACAATGGAGTAACCTTCACTGAACATCTGCCTGCTGTGAGGGAATACTCTAAGGGATATGAAGTTAAAAGAGACATGACTTCTGCTTTTAGAAGCTCCCAATTTAGCAGAGAGACTGTTGCAAGGAGAAGCAGCTCTGCACCCTGCAGAGAGAATTAAAGCTGAAGTAGAGAGTATAATAGAAAATGAAGGAAGGAGAAATTAGTTTTGCTGAAGGGGATCCCTGGCAGACCTGATAGAGGAAGCATCGTCTGAAGACTGCAAAAATGCAACAGGGAGAAATGAAGTCAGAGTTCGTTGGGCTCAAGGGACATCATGGGAAAGGCACAGAGTCAGAAACATTGGAGATGCAGTAGAGTGCATGCGTGACCACAGCACCAGTTATAACAGGGTCAGTATAGTGAGAGGTAACATGGGATATTTACAATAGCCCATTCATAAGGCATACTTGATTTTCCATGCAGTGAAGACATTGCTATGAAAAAGGGCTTGGGTTTAGAATTAACTTTGGTGACAGAATGGAAGAGAACAGTGTGCAGGAAACTAGTGTATTCTCCTGATAAGCTTGTGTGTGTGTGTGTGTGTGTGTGTGTGCGTGTGTGTGTGTGTTACCAGGGAACCAGGGATTGAACCCAGGGCTGCCCAACCACTGATCCACATCCCTAGCCCCTGCTTTTTTATTCTTTATTTTGAGACAGGGTCTCGCTAAATTGCTGAGGCCTACTTTGAATTTGTGATCCTCCTATCTCAGCCTTTGAGCTGCTGAGATTAAAGGCATGTGCCAAAGCTTTCTTGATGGCCATACTTAGGGTGATGGTGAGATCATACATAAGGACTGAGGTGAGATTATTCAAAATTTGATGCTGATTGAAGGTAGCAAAGAAAAAAAACCCCAAAAATGCTTTGATACAAAAATAAAGCATTTGAGGGCATCTCCAAAGTTTTAAGACTAGAATAATGAGGTGATGATGGTGATTCTATTTAATGAGATGCAGAATATAACAGAGAAAGTTTGAGAGTAAGTAGGAAGAACTCATAGAGGAACATGGTGCGTTTGGTAGTGTACAACTGTCCTTGACATCTGCAAGGTTTTATTTCTGGGCCCCTGATGGATACCAAATCTGTGGATGTTCAAGTCCCTTATATCAAATGCCAGAATATTTGCATATAAACTACACATATCGTCCCAAAAACTTTACATTTATAGATTACTTGTAACACTTAATACAAAGTGATTGTTACATAAATAAGAATTATAATGTATTATTTGGGGGAAAGTGACAAGACAGAATGTCTGTGTTCAGTACAGTTTCAGTTTTTTTCCTATGAGGTTTAATCCAAGGTTGGATAAATCCATGGATGCAGAACCCACATATGGAGGATCACCTGTAGCTATTAACTTTAAAATGCCTTTACATTATCTCCATGGAATGATGCTTCACATTGATTAAAGATGCATAATTTAATAAGGAATGGAGAACATATTGAGAATCAGTACTACAGAGTGGTAATTAAGTCACAGAGAATGGAAAGCAAAGCGAGAGCCTAGAACCCTGCAAGATCCCCAGAGAAAGTGTGAGTGAAGTCAAATTCTAAAACTAGGATAAGTTTCTATCAAGGAAGAAGCCAAGGGAGGCAGATGTGAATAGGAGACAGAATGAGTAGACGAAGGATGCCTTGGAATTGCTAACTAGGTAGATATTAATGATCCCAATTTCCATAGAGGGATGAGGGGGGACTATGATTGCATGAGGTGTAAAGTTAATGGAAGGGAGAGATGGGGTAGAAACCCAAGGAGGAAACAGGTCAGAGGAACTTGGAACATGCTTTAAATTGTATATATGTGGTTGAAGGAGAAGGGCCAACGGGATCATCATAGAGAATAAATGAGACATAATATTTGTTATAATCATGCTGGAGAAATCAGTAGAGATATAAACACATGAAACTAATAGATCTCTGTTGGAAAACAGGCCCAAAGTATAAGAACAGTGGAAATTAGAGCAATTTAGCATTAGTGGGTGTCAGACAACTCTGCCAGCAAAGAATATCCAGCTCTTAGGTAGTTCTAAGGTCCAAGCAGATCACAGCAGATTTGGTCACATATGGTGCACACACACTTGGAGGGAAACCAACTAGCAACAGGGTTATCACCAAGGAAAGACTGAGACGGGGCTGGACAAGGGAGCCTGGGCATCAGCTACTCCCATGTGACGATGATATGATTAAAAACAGCATGTGTGGATCTGATGTGATTCCAGCAGAGGAACTTGGGGCAAGCAAGTGGTGGGCAAGAGCCTGGAGAGAATAATATGAGAGAACAAAGGAGGGAGGGGTTTGGAGTTTTGCAAAACCACATTAAGCATGATCTTATATTCTGAGATTATCTGGGGTTTGGAAGCTTGTTACCTCACTCTCCAATTTTGGTTGAACTCGGTATTAAATTAGAAATCATGTAATTGTGAAACGAACTCACTCATTGTTTTACAAATCAGCATCATTGATTATAGGAAAGCTTGAATTACAGAATGGGGAGCTATGATTCTCCTAGTAGCCTGGTTGGGGGACGTGGGCTCAGAGAACTCAAAGAAGCCTATTTCTTGAGGTCCCTCTCTCTGCCTTACTCAAAGCCTGGGAGGGTTGGGGAGGAGGTCATCCAGAGTGGGGAAAGTTGAGGGGAGATGGTTGATTAAACTGAACCACTTAGGATGAGGAAGGAGATTCAACCCAAATTATAGATGAAAAACAAGTCTACGAATCTTAAATGAGGAGAAAAAAAATGGAAAGAACAAATGAAGTGAGAGAATGATGCAGAGATCCATTGGCTTTAAATTTCTCTCAAAATGGTGATGTGGGTATAGATCTGGGGAGTGGGGACGAGTTGGAAAAAGTTTTCAATAGTTTCTATAAGGAGTTCAATGGCATACCTGAGAGCAGGTTAATTGGACTCATGATTGGGGGGCTAGGAACAGAAAATGCTGGTGAGGGCAGCTGGACATGATGGAGACCAGGAAAGGGTCAAGAGACTTGAGAGGATAAAGGTCTGGATGCTGAAGGATAGGCTCATCTCTGGTCAGATGTGGACCAACCATGAAAGGACAAAGATACTGCATCCCACTGTTCAGGTCATCATTACATTACATTGTATTCTTGAGCTGGATGAAGAGCTCCCTGACAGACCCCAGTGACTCCTGCTATCAAGAGGAAATGCAGTTTGGTGGAAACCGAAATTTAACTCCCAAACAGCTGTCACATATGATATGGGCTACAGAAATAGCATTCTAATTTTCTAATAGCCACATTAAAATAAGTTAAACTTGTTTTAGAGAGGTTATGAATAGTAGTAATATAGGTTATGAATAGTAATTCATTCTAACTTATCTAAAACATTATCATATCATTTCAACTTATAATCAATACAAAATCATTAATATGACACTTTCCAATTTTTTTCTTACTAATTCTTTCCAATATTGTGTGTTCTGTTTTACTTTTGGCACATCTCAACCTGAGTGAGAAATTCTTATCAGAAATACTTGATCTGCAAGTTATTTTGTATTTTGCTTTTATATATATTCTGATCAAAAAAAGTGGATTCACTTATAGTTATTGAAAACATCATTGAAAGTTTTACAATATGGAACTGAGAATCAGTTCTTAAGCGTAAAGGTATTTTAATTAAAATGAAGTAAAATCAGTGGCCACATGTGGCCTGTGGCTGCCGTGTTGGGCAGCACAACCCCAGCATATTGGATAATTGCTAGCACAGTTAAGCAGTTATTGACCACTATTGGGGTTTATGCACTATTTTATTGAGATTAAGAAGTGAAAATTGGACTCTGTACTTTGAAAAATAAAACTATAAAGGAGTGGGAGCACGGACATCTGGTTCTCATTGTGTGGTAAAGTACCAGGAGACACGTGCACACCAGCCTTGCGGTGGCTGCCAGGTACAAAGTTCCTGCATATTCTCTCATATTCAGATGACTTCTAAAGTCGACCCTTCTTCTTCAAGGGTCTTAATCATTGACATGCAAGTGATAATAACTAAAATATCAAATTATTCTGGTTCCCAAGTTCTTTTGCTAGATAGCAAAGATAAGGCCTTCTTAGAATTATCTTACATTTTCATTTTAAAAAAAAAAATCATTTGGGTCTCATTCTTACACCAATTAGTAAACTTTGATAAAAGGAAGTGATAGCAAGAAGAGAGAATGCATTATTGTTAGTGTGATTTATATTTCCTACTTTCTTTTACCTGTATATAGAGCTCATAACCAATTTGCACATGAAGTTGATTGAACTCTATAGGGATATTTAGATGAAAGAAACTCTGTAAATGCCACGTATTTGTTATCTTCATTATGATCATATAATGTGGTAATAACAGAAATGGTGCAATTGATTTAATGGAGCTTTGTAATTTGAAGCAAGCCGTTAGTGTTATTACTGTGAACTTCTTTCTTGCATTTTAATATTATTTCAGGCATGTTGCTTCATCTATGAGCATTCTCATATAGTGACCAGATGCTAAGTCTGCTTTCTTTTAACAGCATCCTGTGTATACAGTTTACAAAGGACAATTGCATATACTGTCTGTTATTAGTTTGTAAAATCAGAGAGGTTTTATGATTTACCTCACTTTAGTGATGAGAAAAGTGAGGCATAGAGATGGTAGTAAAGATTACTCAGCTGACCTTGCGAAGACTGGTACTCACCCTTTTTTAAATCTTGAACACACGATTTCTAAATGATGTGTTAATGAATAATGTTCCAGAAAAGCAGAATAAAAGAATGACTAAAAGCAATTTTTGTTACTTTCAAAGAAAATAGCAATATTTTCTGAGTACTCCCTTCTCTTCTTGGTTTGTTTTCCTTATCACACATCCTACTCTCGTGTATCTCTCAAGGCTAGCTGCAACCTACAGAATTGCTGCAGGTTTAAATTATATTTTAGTGTCTACTACGTCAATTTGTACTCTCTTTACTCTCCTTTAAATTTTTTCACCATTATTACTTGTTTATGCTTCCAGATAAGTAGAAAACTATCTTTTCAAGTTTAGTGGCTATAAATAATGACCCTCAAAAATATTCTGGATTCTGTCTTGACCAGTGAATGCTGCTTAATATGGCAAGAGTCTTTGTAAAAGTAATTAAATTAAGGGGTTTGGGTTTGGGGAAGCTATCCTGGGTTATTTAGATGGGTTCATAACCTAATCAAGAGTTCTTAGAAAGAAAGAAACAGTGCTATTTGGTGACAAAGAAGAAAGCTATCTGAGGATGGTGGAGAGAGAAATTGGAAGATGCTATGTTGCTGCTGGTCTTGAAGTTGGAGCCAGCAGCATATACCAATAAATGCAGCACTGGAAGCTGGGAAAACTAGAAAAATAATTGTCCACTGTGGCCTCCCCAGCAAGCACAGCCCTGCAACCACCTTGATTTCTGCCTAATAAAACTGGATTTGGACTTCTACAGACAGAATTGTATGAAAATAAATGTATATACTTTTAATCCATTAAGTATGTGGTAATTTGTGACAGCAGTGATAGGAAATTAATACATCAATTAAGATATCAATTTAATGACAAATGCTCATGAGATATTTGTTTCAGTGTTCACTAACGCTGCCCAGCAATTTTTGAAGAATTGACATATTTAATATTCTTTTAAGAAACTACTTTTCTTTTTTTGAGAATAATTTTATAGTTCTTTTGAGAAATCTCTTGCACTAATATTTCCAATGAAAGAGATTTTATTTTTTCAGAGAATAAGCAGCAGCATATTTTCTATAAAGCAATTTTCTTGTGGGTCTACATAGAGGGAAAATGAGTGTCATTAAGATTGGCAGGAGCTGGGATTTAACAGGTCAACTTCTATAATATTATATAAGAAGCAACAATTTAGTTCCTTAAAAGAGGATAGCTTGAAGAATAAACTTAACAATTTTCCCCAAATTGTCTTATTCTTTGAAATGCTCTTCTGTGAGCAGGTTTTGCTCACTATGTGATTATTGATGATGAATAAATGGAAATATAAAACTGTGTTATCTCCATAAAATACTATATTTTTTTACAATATTTGAATCAGAATATACTAGAAACAATTCTTGAAGACTGAAATGTTCATTAAGACATTAAAACTCTGAAAAAAGTAGATGCCCTTGTCCTTAGCATTTCCAAGAAGGACCATAGCATTTGCATTTTTAAGAGGCTCTAGACATGATTCAGATGTGCACAACATATTTCTTCTGTAGACTACATAGCAAGCCCTCAGGACTTAGAGATTTTCTTTCTCTGAACTGTTGAATCACCCCAGGTCTGCCATTTGTGATCTTCCTGAGGTCATTACATGAATGTGTCCCATTCTCTGAGCTGGGAAGAGGTTCAAGTGTTGGACTCTCACCACTGCAGTGTTCTTCTATATAATGAAACATATTAAGGACCAAAAAGGGCAACTTAAAATATTTAATCAATTTTCCTTTATTTTATGGTGAAATTGTATGCTAATATAGCATTTTTGAACTGGTTTACAAAGTTCTCCTGGTATATCTCTTTCAAATGTCAAGGGTATATTGTTTCTAGTTGACAATTATGTTATGAATGAAAGTTTTACAGGAAAGTAGAAAATATACAACAAAAGTGATAATTTTGAGAGGAAGAAGCATGCCATCTTTTCTTTCTGATTTTCTTGTCCTAAGTTTCTTTCAAGGAACTGTTTGAGTCTTCTCCTTAAAAAGATTCCATATTCAATTTTCATAGTAAGCTCTTCCTTTTTAAATTGAGACATCTGCAATTATTTTGGTGCCTGAATATTTTGGTTTCTGATGTTCTTCAATTATTTCATGTATAATTTTCCTCAGTAAGTTTGAGATTCTTTAGAACTGAGATCTTTAGTATCTTTCTATTGTTGAAAATATTGTCTGGTTCATCTCTATGAAACTTACATACTGAACTAAAGGAAGTAAAAACATCTTTCTAACAACAACAACAAAAATTAAAAAATTATAAAAAGATCTTTTCTTTTTAGTTTCAACTAACCAAACTGTCACTTCCATATTTTTCCCTCTATAGTTGAAAAATTTGGGAAGACGGAAGAGAGACCACTTTCTTCATGCCATTGATCCTCAAAAATGTGATTGCTCTGTGATTTGAGCAACTTTCTTTTTTTATATATAAGAATACATTTCAAAAGCTATCACAGTCATCTGTAAATAGAAAAAAATTTTAGCTTTTGATTTTTTAATTTTGATACAAGGTCTTGCTATGTTGCTTAGAGCCTCGCTAAGTTTCTAAGGCTGGCCTTGTGATCCTCCTGCCTCAGCCTCCTACATTACTAGGATTATAAGTGTGTGCCCCTGTGCCTAGCTGTGTGTTTTTCTCATATGTATGTGAGAAGGTGAGAGGGAAGCCTTTCTTTATTATAATTATCAAAGCAATAGTTTGAAGGGAAACATACCACAGGTATGAGATTAAAGATAATTTAAATTTGTGTCTGAGTGACTGCCTAACATAACAGTAATATATCATATAGGTGGACAATTACTTGGCAACACTGGTTGAATTTCATATTTATCATGGATGCAATGTTTGGTATAGAAATGACATCATAAATGCTCTTTTCCATCTTATGAAAGTGGAATTGAAACATCTTTACAGAATGCAAAAATCTTCTCATTAAATTGCACAGGAGTCCTTGGTGAAATAGACATTCAACAGACGTTCTCTCACCTTATCTTTCTTTCCAGCTGCTCTGTCTCCAAAACTTCAACTTCTCTTGGTGGTTTCTGTTAATAGGTAATATGACCAGTGATTTAAATCACTGATTATGCTCCTTTGCCTTTCAAACCATTCTGGTATGCTTCTAGTTAGAATAATGATTGTGGTGATAAGTTGATATGAGAGGATGGTAATTTTATACATTAATGTTCATTGAGCTTCTTAGATTTACATTAGCTCTTGCAATAATAAAAAGTGGTAATAGCAGAAGAAATATTTATGAAGATCTAAAATATATATGTGCCCTTTAGCAAGATTGGAGGTTTACACATTCCTTGTTGAGATTCATTATTGCTGCAACAAAACATTTATTTCCAGCACTGGTAATTGGTAAACTTAGATTGCTCTAGTGCTTTTGTATATGATTCTCAAAATGTTATATTTTGGTCGCATCTATTTCCTGTCACTGTGGAACTTCTCAAAAAATATTCACTTAGATTTATAAGAAGAGTTCTTAAAATAATTGGAAGTCCCTCTTTCTCCTTTATCTCTCCTCCCGCAGCTGCCGAAGTCCACACACACACTTCTGTATTTACCACTTTTGTCCACGGAGTCTTGGTGAACTGGTGACTTGCTCTGACATGTCTGGTATCAACTCTGACATAGAAGAAGATGGATACTTTTTAATTGGGAGTAGCTTAGGTTCTCCAATTCTTTCATGAGCCTTTACTTAGCATAAAGTCACTTTGGAATCAATTAAATATGAACCTTTTTCACATCAGTATTCATAGAAAAGCACTTAGGTGATTAAAGACCCTTGGCCTCTAAATATTTGACTACTTACCAGCACCAGCCACTTAGAAAGCCTTATTAACTCTTTTATACTTCCAGGGATGGCAGCCTGAAAAGGTAAAACAAAATTAGAGGAAATGTAATTGCCTCCAAATGAATGAGTTCACCTTTACCATTGTCGTGGCTTGTGCTATTCTAAAGGGATATTATTCTTTCTCCACTTCATCATACCTTTTGCTGCTAGCTGGTGGGTTGTTGCAGGCACTCTTCTAAATCCTGGATTCATTTCATAACCAAACAAAATAAAGTTATCCATCATCTAAGTGAAATTGGGCTAACATGCATTTTCTCATTTAGTAAATGGAGCAAATTTTAGTGTGTTTTGCACGTTTTATAATCTTATTACTTCTGTAAAGAAGTTTCAATTCCACTTTTATAGAAGTGGAAACAAGCATTTATGATATCATTTCTATAACAAACATTGACTTGAATTAAAAAAATACTGCAAAATATAGTGGATCACATGTAAACAATGTATATGTAAGTGATGCTAATGATGCTAGTTCTAAATAATTATTCATAGCAATACTAATCATAATAGGTTGAATTTACTGAGGGAATTATGTGCTAAGCTACACGGTAAACATGAACTCGTTTCAACTTCTCAACACCAATGCTACGAGGTCAGTATTCTCAACCCTGTTTGTGTGTGTAAAACTGAGGCTCAGAGAATTAAAGTAATTTAGATAACCTGCAGAAGGGCATAAAGGGTGCAAGTGACCTATTTGAAATTCAAATCCAGGTTTGTCTAACTTTAAATCACATTTCTTGTCTACTAAGCTCATGTGACTCCCTAAGGATCTACAAAGAGATTTCCCAGGAAGAGTTGAAGCCATGAACAAATGTTATTTTTTTTCCTACATGGTCACTGGATAAAGTCAAAACTTTCATAAAAACAACTCTTGTTCAAATTGTTTGTAATCCATAATACTACTTGCTCAAATAGAACTTTCTTTTCCTCAAGTAACCAATGCTTTAGTGGAATCTAGTCCTTTAATATTTAAAAACTGAATATAGTCTGTGTATTCACAAACACATAGGACAATGGGATATTTAGCTAAAATTTTCAAAATGTTTACCTGTGCTTTATTTGGATAATCATGATCCCTTTAAAAATATTCAACATCATACATATCCTAGTTCAAAAAGGAAAATAGCTTTTAATACATTGAAACAAGCAATTATTAAAATGTTTTTTTTTCTAATAGCATAATAATGACCATTGGTGGTCCTTAGTGAGTGGGTAATGGCCAAAAGAAATTGTGAAAGAATTATTATCAGACCATAAAATTGTCTTCTAATAAACAGAACTGATAATCTTGGTAAAAATGAAAAATGCACTTTGATGTATTTGGAAATGATGTGTTTGGAAATAACAAATCCTATTCTTCCATGTTCATGATTCTATATTTTCCTTTGTACTTATTGCTTATTTTCGTAAATGGCAAAAATTATTTTTATTCCAAATAATATGAAATCTATATACGTATTCATCTATAAATTAGTTTTAACAAAGACTGAGATTTTGGGTTTTCCTGCTATTTGTAAAGCCCTCCTATTGTCTCAGTTCTATGAAATCACAGCTAATATCATAAAACCTGCTCGGGATTGTTAGGATAAGTCTGAATAGGCATTCAGAGTTTGAATGTTTGTTCATGATATCATTCTGTAACTTTATTTCAATTTGCAATACAATGAAGCTCAGTATTTTAGGTGTGGTGTTGTTAATAGATTTCACACATTTCCTCCTTTCTCCTTTCCAAGTACAGCTTCCTTCTGTTCATGCATCATCTAGGTCAGGCACACATGTTAAACTTCCATGCGTTGCTCGTGGGGTAATCACATGGCATTTGGCCATCTCTTGGAGTCCAGGTGAGAGAGAGAAGAAACACACTAGTAGAAAGGAGGAGGATGTTTTAGGTCAGTCAGAAGTTGTGGTCAAGTAAGGGGAGAAGAACTCTGCTCACAGATTTCTAATTTCCCTATGTAACATAGTATAGTATGGTAATATGTGGTAAAGATCTGGAAAAGAAAGCTTAAAATGAATGATAACATCTTAGTATAGCTGCCTCTGGGAATGTGTTGGTGGCTAACTAGGAACATTGTTTAAGGAACGATCCTCAAGGCCCCAGACTTACATAACCTGGGTAGGTTTGCAGCATGGCCAGGATGTGATTCAAGATGAAGCCTGATAAAAATGACCTCTGGGCTGCCAGTGTCTAAATATGCCCAGAGGTTAATTTAGGGAAATAAAAAATGATATTTGTCTCAGTTACATTATTCTGTTAAATTAAATATATGTAGCAAGAATATTTCCCTAAAGACTAGAATTATTAATTTTGAATTTTAAAATAATGCCAAATAAACTATGGCATATTAATGCAATTAAGCACTCTGTACTAAAGGCAATAAGATGAGAATATATGTACTTACATCAGATTTTACAAAGACATTAAATCAAATAACAAAATACTATGCATAGTGTTTTAGCTAGCTTTTTCTCTGCTGTGACTAAAGGATCTGACTAGAACAATTTTAAAGGAGGAAAAGTTAATTTGAGGGCTCAAGGTTTCAGAGGTCTTAGTTCATAGAAGGCCAGTTTCATTCCTTGGGGCTTGAGGTAAAGCAGAACATGATGGTGGAAAAGTGTGGCAGAGGGAAGCAGCTCATGTGTGATCAGAAAGTAGAGAGAGGCTTCACTCTCCAGATGCAAAATATATACCCCAGTTCCCACTTTCTCCAACCACACCCTAGCACTTAAGTTAAGCAGGGGATTAATTCACTGATTGGGTTAAGACTCTTAAAACTCAATCATTTCTCCTCTAAACCTTCTTGCATGGTCTTGTGAGTTTTTGGGGGACACCTCACACCCAAACCATAACACATAGCATGATCTTATTATAAATAAGATGTGGTTCAAACACCCTGGAAATGTTACCCTAGACATCAGATAGAACTTTCTGGATGCTACCCTGGAAGTTGACCATAGTTTCCAGAAGATCATGGTCCTTTATTCTATGACCAAAGGCCTAACTTGAAGGATACATGATACAGCAGGAGGTTGCCCACCTGAACTGTGTCATATATCAACAGGACTCTGGATGAGGCCATTTGTATATGTGTGGAGTACAACTTGGAGTTGAGATCTGGCTAGAGAAGGCCAAAGAACTATTGGAAAAATTCATACTTTACCAGAAACTGGAGGAGTCCCCAAGTTTTCACTGTTAGTGGAATATTATGGGGAGAGAGAGGAGGCTTTGTTGATTCTGAGGAATCAAAGCTTCACTCAGGGAGCTGGAAGTAGTCCAGAGGTGACTCATCTCTGAGACTGGCTACCCCATACAAGTTTCCTTGGAGGTAACCTCCTTCAGTCAGAAGGCTTCAGAGCAAGCACTGGTCCTGGAGTGAGGCCTGAAATCTTGTTTTGCTCCTAGGATAGTAATTTTCATAAAAAATAAAACTCCTGAGATCACCTGGGTAGTAACCCTTTGACGATTTGTAGGCCACAGTATGAAACAGGTCCATAAACAAACAAGGATACTTTATTTCCCGATTCAGTGGGAATTCATGTCAACTCTCTCTGAGCTCAACTAAATAATAGATAAATATACTTAAAATATCTTTGAAGGAACTAAAAAGCAAACAAACGCATGCTGAATTACCAAACCAGAATTCTGTGAAGGATGGGAGCACATGGTAGAGAGCCTGGCTTTGGGGAATGTTTATCCTTAGGGCTAGTGATTACTAAGGAAGACTGGCCAAGAGGCTTCTTGTCCTTTCAAAATGATAGTTGTGGGAAGCCACTCATGAAAAGAATGAGGACCTTTTCAACATTAAAGCCAGTGAGGAGGTAGATCTGGTATTTGGGAACTTCTAGTGGCACTCTCCTTATTATGATTGCCCAATTACACGTGAACTCCCCCTCAGCTCTGCCCTTAAAGGTCCTGCACAGCACTGGAGATGGGCATGGCACATTAGGAACCCAGCAGCCTACCTGCTCCCACCTCTATCCTGTTTTGGTAAAGAACTTTCTATCAAATCTCTTTGATTTGTTCCAATAATAAATAAACCAGGTGCAGGCCCCATTCTTTGTAAGAAGCTGTACCCATCTGGTCAGGTTGGCCCCTTGAAACTATATTTCTGCATCCTGTGGTTATTTCGTAGTACTATTTTCCTTAGCTTTTATTTCTATGCTAGCCCATTCCTCCAGAGGGAAACTCTTTCCCTTGCCCATGCGGGACGTGAGCAAGAGCAGAGATTTCAGATAAAATACAGAATGTTCAGGTAAATCTGAGTCTTAGGTAAACAGTGAGCAGTTTTTCAGTATTGGTGTAGGAAAAACTGAATATACACAAGAGTCTCAGCACATCTGGTTGTACAACAATGGCTATTGATATGGTTTATTGCTGTGTAAGGTTTTAATTTGTGGTAGGCTAATACTTTGATGGCAATAATTTGTTATGACAACAGCTAGTTTTGTTCTTTGCTAGTGTGAAAGGACAGACATTTGTAAAACTTGAAAAGAGGGTGGCTTGAGTTTGGCAGGGAAAAGAGGAAAGATTGGAAAAAAGTGGGTATTTAAATAGGTTTCTTTTCCTCTCTCTCTCTCCCTCTCTCTCTCTCTCTCTCTATCACACACACACACACACACACACACACACACACACACACACACAGTGCAGAGAGAGGAAAATCAGATTTCCCCTTGTTTTGAGAAGATCTAAGGGGAAAGAAACCTGTACAGTTCTTCAAGTAGGAGGCTAGTTGAAGTACTTAAGAAACATAAGATATAAAAAAACAGAAGTAATGGCTGTATGGCATGTGGAGATAGGAGGAGAAAGGAGAACTTTTCTTGTGGCTTCCAAAAGGAGTAGAGAGTCAAATTGTTTCTGGGAGGAGCATGGAAGCAATGCAAGGTAAAAGGCAGTAAGCCTGCCAAGAATTTGCAGAAGCAGAAAGTGAGGGGAGATCCCAAAGTAGCAGTGAGGAGCACAGCCCACATCAGGCACAGTCAGCCTCTGTGGTGGAAGTCTCCAGGAAGCCCTGTGCAGGGAACACCACCTGTGCTGAAAGCTGAAGGAGCTGTAGGAAGGGTGGGGTCAGATGGGGGGCGGGCATATCTGCAGTCCTCTTAACAATAGCCTACCTCTAAAGAATGGTCTCTTCATCTTTTTTTTCCCCTTAGTTGTACTGTCATTTCTTTTTCTTTTTCATTTTTGAAATTTATTTATTTATTTTTTAGGTTTACATGATAGCAGAGTGCATTTTGATTCATTGTACACAGATGGAGCAGAACTTTTCATTTCTCTGGTTGTATGTGGTGTAGAATCACATCATACATATGGTCATACATAAAGCTAGGGTTATGATGTCCATCATATTCCACCATCTTTACTGTCCCTCTGGCCCTCCCTCATGACCAAATTTCCTCCATTCTTTCCATGTCCTCCCCCACATTGTAGATCAGCATCCAATTATCAAAGAAAACATTTAGCATTTGGTTTTCTGAGATTGGCTTACTTCACTTAGCATGATATTCTCCAACTCTATCCATTTATCTGCAACTGCCATAATTTTATTCTCTTTTATTGCTGAGTAATATTCCATTGTGTATATATACCACAGTTTCTTTATCTATTCACCTATCAAAGGGCATCTAGGTTGGTTACACAGTTTAGTTATTGTGAATTGAGCTGCTATAAACATTGAAGTGGCTGTGTCACTATAGTATGCTGTTTTTAAGTCTTCTGCGTATAGACCAAGGTGTGGGAAAGCTGGGTCAAATGGTGGTTCCATTCCAAGCTTTCTAAGGAATCTCCAGCTTTCTAACCAATCTGCTTTCCAGATTGGTTGTACCAATTTGCAGTCCTGCCAGCAATGTATGAGTGTGCCTTTTCCCCCACAACCTTGCCAACACTTATTGTTGTTTGTATTCTTGATAATTGCCATTCTGACTGGCGTGACATGAAATCTTAGGGTACTTTTGATTTGCATTTCTCTGATTGCTAGAGATTTGAACATTTTTTCATATCACTGTTGATCAATTGTATATCTTCTTCTTTGGAGTTTCTTTTCAGCTCCTTGTCCCATTTATTGACTGGGTTATTTATTTTTTTGGTATTAAGTTTTTTGAATTCTTTATATATCCTGGAGATTAGTGCTCTATGATGAGTGTGTGGCAACGACTTGTTCCCAGAATGTTGGCTCTCTGTTCACTTCATTGATTGTTTCTTTTGCTGAGAAGAAGCTTTTTAGTTTGAATTCATTCCATTTATTGATTCTTGATTTTACTTCTTGTGCTATAGGAGTCTTGTTAAGGAAATAAGGTCCTAAACCGACATGATGAAGATTTGGGCCTATTTTCTCTTCTATTTGGCATTGGGTCTCTGGTCTGATTCCCAGGTCCTTGATCCACTTTGAGTTGAGTTTTGTGCATGGTGAGAGATAGGGGTTTAGTTTTATTTTGCTGCATATGGATTTCCAGTTTTCCCAGCACCATTTGTTGAAGAGGCTATCTTTTCTCCAGTGCACATGTTTGGCTCCTTTGTCTAGTATAAGATAACTGTATTTAAGTGGGTTCATCTCTGTGTCTTCTATTCTGTACCATTGGTCTGCATGTCTATTTTGGTGCCAGTACCATGCTGTTTTTGTTACTATAGCTTTGTAGTATAATCCAAGGTCTGGTATTGTGATGCCTCCTGCTTCACTCTTCTTGCTAAGAATTGCTTTGGCTATTTTGGGTATTTCTCTTCTTTTTTACTAACTCCAATGAGCAGAAGTCATACAAATCCATAATAATACAAGTTAGAGAATAAGCAGAGATAGAGGAAAAACCTTGGAATAAGCATTAAGCTTATATGTGACTGAATCATAAGCCTGAATCCATCAGAAAATCAAGTGCATTGCATTGGAGAAATTCTAAAATTGATCAGAGTAAAAATGTTTATGGTAGATGGGCTGTGCTTCAGAGCCAGGTATAAACTGGTTATAAAAATAAAGATAATTTACTATATTTTTGCAATTTTATGTGTAAAATTTTGACTATAAAATTTGTGCTTTTTATATAAATCTGTGCATAGAAAGAGAACATGAGGGAAAAATCATACCAAATTGCTAATGATTATTTGAGGCTGGTGTGGGGTGAAATGGAAGGTGAATGTGAGATTACGGTAATATTCTATTAGTATTCCAGCTATTTCTTTCTTTTCTTTTCTTTTCTTTTTTTTGGCAGCAGGGATTGAACTGAGTGGTTCTTAAGCAGTGAGCCACATCCTTAGCCCTTTTTTACTTTTTATTTAGAGGCAGAGTCTTGCTGAGTTGCTTTAGCACCTCACTAAATTGCTCAGACTGGCTTTGAACTAGTGATCCTCCTGTCTCAGCTTCCTGAGCCACTGGGGTTACAGGCATGAGCCACTGTACCTGGTGGTATTTCTTAAATGTTTAAACTTTGTAGCCGGGCGTGGTGGCTCACGCTTGTAATCCCAGCACTTAGGGAGGCTGAGACAGGAGAATCGCGAGTTCAAAGCCAGCCTCAGCAAAGGCGAGGCGCTAAGCAACTCAGTGAGACCCTGTCTCTACATAAAACACAAAATAGGGCTGGGGATGTGGCTCAGTGGTCGAGTGCCCCTGAGTTCAATCCCTAGTACCAAAAAAAAAAAAAAAAAAAAAAAAAAATGTTTAAACTTTGTATAAAGAATAACATTTGTGGGAAATAAATTCTCCAAAACTCAATAAAGATTAATATTGATACGTGAAAATGACCTGAGCATATACTCTCATGATCTTCCTTCTATTGGCACTCTAAAATGTTGTTCTAGAAAGGAAAAAGTTAAGTGAAATGCTACATATTCCAGATGAGGCTTCAGGTTCACTGATAAGAAAATGCAAGCTCAGAGCACCACTGTCATTGATGCTGAGATAATTGTGGACCCATTCATTTCAAAGTAGCTCTGTTTCTTTGGCAAAGTCCAGGTTCTTAATTTTTGGCCAACCCATGTGCAACACCTCAACTTTGCAGGCAGAATCACTGACCTCTCTTCTTGCAATGTTCATCTTTAGAAGACATACTTTTCTTGCTGATGCCAGTTGTCTGAGGGGAGATGACCAAGTAGGGTGGAATTATTCCTTTTCCACATCGCAGAGAGAGAGAGAGAGAGTGGTTCTCCACACTGGAGTAGCCTCCTGGCTAAGCCTCGGTGGTTCCCAATGAGGAGGCTGCACCATTAAAAGTAGAATCAATATTGCTAAAAACCGAGTTTGTGATCAGAAGATTAAATGGGAGATCTTTCAACAGAGAGGAGAAATACTGAGAAATGTAAATCATTGTGAAAAGATAAGAGCATGGAGGACACTCCTAAGAGAAATGATATGCAAATAATCAACATTCCAGAAAAAGAAAAAGGAGCAGATGGAGGTGAAATCAATAATCAAAGCAACAATCTTCAGCTCCTCTATTTGAAAAAAAGATCAAAAGGACTCACAAATGCTGGGAAGCACTGGTGAGAAAGAAGCACATCTAGATATATTTTTGCAAAATATCTGGCCTCTGATTAGAGGAAAAATATACACATTTTCAGACAGAAAAGTTCATATAAAATGGAAAAGGGATAAATTAACATTTTTTAGCTCACACTAGAAGTTAGTCGAATAATGTTTATAAACTTCTGAGAGAAGATACTATGGTATAAAAATCCTAGTCTTTGAAATATTATTAGTCATTTCAAAAAAAGAGAAATTTTTTGAATATATAGGAATTCAAATTATTATACCTATGTTTCCATTCAAAATTACTTATGGGCATATACCAGCATAAATAAAAGTAAATTTAAATAGAAATCAAAAACAAGTGAAAAAAAGAATATAATGAATAGCAATCGATAATGAGGCTAATAAAATACTGTAGGTAATACAGTATGGATGATAATAAAGTGATTGCAAATTATGATATCATTGCTAAATAACTACTCTAAGAGTCATATTATAAGAAAATGAAAATTATATTTCTAAAAAAGTTCAAAAACTCCAGGATTTCAAAGTGGTATGAGGAAGTAAGAGCATAAAATATTCTTAAGATCCTGTTGTGCAGAATGGTCAAAATACTATTAATTTTAATTAAGTAGCAGAGAAAAATAGGTGTTCATATAACTGTTAATATGAGTAGATAAAATAGCAGATAGAAAAACATGTTTTTTTTGAATTATTGGTAGAAAGTCAATGGAGATACAAATCAAAATAAATAAAACCAAAAATAACTTCTTCAAGTCAGAGAAAGTAAAAAAAAAAAAAGAAACTTAAGAAAAGGAAAGAATATAATAATGAAATTAAGAATGAATATAAACATATCAATTTTTAACAATGAATGCAATAGATTGAAAGCTTAAATGATGATGAGAAATTTAGCTTCAGCCACCTGTGAATATAGAAGAAAGTATCCTAACCATGATTTTAGCAAATTGGATCCAGCATTGTTTTAAAATATTAATAATATTTTGTGGCAAAATAGAATTGATTCTACAAATGAAATAATGTTTCAAATTAAAATATGATATTAAATTATAGGGGAAAATTCTATTTATTAATGAATTTTACAAAATAATTTAATTAAAATAAATGATTTTATGTAAAAGAATAGAGAATAAAAATGGTAAATATTGTATTCCAGGGGAAAAAAGCAAAATAAATCCTAAGGACTATTCACTAATATTAAAATTAAACACTAAAGTGGGATTCTTTATACAAATCACTATTTTAGATTTTATTTTGCATTTCCAGATCTAAATCACAGCTAGAGAACAAAATAAATGGTATCAATTTCCTCCCTTCTTTCCTCTCTCCTTCCCTCCCTCTCTCTTTTCCTTCCTAAAACTTTTAAAAAGAAACACGCACTTAGCACAGTTTCATTAAATGTCTTTCCAGTAGTAGACATTTTTATGGAAGAATATGATGGTGCTCTTTTGAATATCCAAATTCTCTTCTCCACTTCCCCAATTCTCCTGTCATCGAGTTGGGGTCCATGTCAATATCTATGGCCAATGAATGTAAAGTAAAAGGATGAGTGAAGGCAGTTCAGAGAAATGTTCCTCCTCCCATCCCTCTTCCCCCTCTCCTGTTGTCTTAGGAGGCCACATGTCCTAGAGGAGGGCTGTAGGACCCATGTCAGATTTACATGATCAAGAAATAAGCATTTGTTGTATTATGCAACTAAGATTTGGAGGATTATTTATTATGATAGGAATTTGTCATTTTGGCTCTAAGTAAGGCCTTCAACTGGGTGAGTGCTACCCACGTAATTGAGGGTGACTGCCTTAAAGTCAATTGACTGAAGATGTTAGCCACATCTAAAAAAACCCTCACAGCAACACCTTGATTAGTGTTTGAGTAAATAACTAGGTATGCACTAGAGTCTGGCCAAGTTGACACACAAAATTAACCACCCCATAGATCTAATGTGTACTGATTGAGAAAAACATCATTATTAAGTGAAAAAAAAAAAAGAAAGAAAATTGCCAACAGAGTGTGCAGAATGTGAAGCAGATGCTTTGGGATGGTTCAAGGTCTCTTCTATTCTTGGTTCAAGGTCTGTTCTGACTTTGTTTTAGCATGCCTCAGCACCCTTCTGATACTGGAAAGGTAGAAATTATATTCCCTGGGCTTTCTTGAATCCTGGGTCACAGAGGTGGCCAAGGTCTTCTCCTAGGCTGACATAATGACAAGAAGAGGTTAGCAAAGGTGAGACACAGCTTTGTATGGGAAGATCAGCTTCTCTTGAATGCAGACATTGGTTCTGCTGGGGTGGCTCTGATAGAGGCTCAAGTCCCAAGTCTCAGTGTTCTGGCTGTCCAGTTGTGTACTGGAAGTAGTAGATTTTCTGCTTGAATAGAAGAGCTTCTCTTTTGGACTGCATATGATACAAATCTGTCTCTACAGCCTTGCTAGAAGTTTTGTATGTTGCTTGCTGCTTTTTAATAATTTCTTTCTGTTTAAACCAGCCATATTTAATACTGTTTTAAGTTTCTAAGAATTTTAGCCAATCATGTATGATCTATTACTATAAAATAGCTCTTTCTCTTTCATTTTTTCCAAATAAAGATATGCAAAATTTTAGATATGCTGAAGTAACTCTATTAAACAAATGGCAAAGATGCAGAGAGTGGTGCAGGTGGCATGGGAGTGGCAGAGGGAGGAGAATTTATTTCTATATCAATCCAGTCAGGAAAAATTCAAATCACTCAAAGCTGGAGCTGCCAGAACTTGTATGACTTATTACTGTTTGTCATAAAAAATTCCTTTTGGCTTAGATAACACTGAGTAGGGCTTTCTCTTACTTGCGAATCATATTTTAAATTTTAAAATTGTAAACTTTTGAGTGTGTATATACATTCAGAATCTTAAAAAGTTATGATAAATGCAACTAATCAAAACACAATTAATCTAGGTATAGTTACATGTATTTATTTACTTTACTCTTGACATCCTATAGGCAATCAAAATTTCTTTTACAGTAAATGTCACAGATTTATTTAAAGCATGCTGTGCCTATGCTGAAATGAAAAGAAGATTCTTAGAAATAACTGACTTTATTGCTTCAGTTTTTCATTTGGTATATTTGGTTCCTTATATCAGATTAGTTATCTTTGTGTGTGTGTTCTTACATGTTTTTAAAGCCTCCAAATGCCATGGATAAAAAAGAAAAGATCACTAAATAGGACCTCTTTTTATTACCTTCTAAACATTAACTTGTAGTGAACAGCTACTGCTTTACTTGCTCAACATCCATCCACTCTTTCCACCTACTGAGAAGTTCTCCTGTTCCTCTGCAGGAATAGTGGCAGCTGCTGAGGTCCTGCAGACCCCAGGTCTCTCCTTCCCTTGCATTTTTTTTCTGGTCAGGGACAGAAAACCCATGACTCACAATGGACATGGGGATTTTTAAAGTTGGAACTAGAGAAAGTAGGGATTGGTATTTTCTCTGGTGAAAAAACTGTGAGATTTCTTACCAAGTGCATCATAAATATGAGTTAATGAAGCTGGTTTGCAGAAAGAAGTAGAGATGGAATGGTGGAGCAGAATCTTGGTAATCGTTTTGGTCATCTGAGCCTAATAGAGACATGCATTTCAGCTACTTGCAACCTAGAGATTCAGGAACAGAATCTCCTACATTGTTTCATTTTCCTTGAGGTGAGTTCTGCAGAAAACAAACCTACTTAATGGGAAAGATTTAGGAATGAATTTCCTATGAGTGATAAATTTTTGGTGGTGGTGTTCAAAGTACTGGGTACTATTTAGAGGTGCAGTATCCACAGGTTGGTGAGAGGGGAGTCTTGGGTCAAGTTCAGGCAAACACTGAGCCCATGTTATCCAGTTTCACTGTCCTTTGTTGGAAGGTCTCCCCTGTAGCACTTCTTCTGGGACTCCCAGACCCTCCTTTCCAGATTGCTACACTCCTTTCACCACGGTCCCTATCTCCCGTCTCTTATCTAATTGGTTTTAGGGAGCAGAGAACTCTCTGAGACATTAAAGAGTTACATGACTATGAACAATGGCCTCACTTCCATCAGGCTCAAGCTGCCTGATTTATAAAAATGAAGAGGGGGCAAGATTATTCTGACTACTTTTAACTTGAAAATATTATTTTATGGATTCTGAGGTAGAAAAGACTGATTTGGAATGAGAGGTAGTTTTTTTTCAAAACAGGTAAATTGTCTTAAAAAGAAGGGTTTAACTTATGCCTTGAAATAAAACAGAAAGGGGAATTAGTGAAGTTAAGGCAACTTGGAGATATGAAATAACTAACTTCTAGAGGTAGCAAGAAGATAAATGTGGTAGCAGAGCTAAGGATGATGTGTATAAGCCAGGACTATGAGAGATGAAAGGTGACAGAAGGCTTGTCTACCTGCAAAAGGATTTGTTATGCAAAAGAAAAACAAAAGACATTACATATAAATAAATGATCTCTTTGTATAGAAGATCTCAATTCAACATTTGGAATCAGAATGTCTCAATATGAGGGACAACATCAATTGTGTAAACTCTCAATTATTCATCTAAGTCTGTATTTTAGAACAGTGATTGAACAATTTAGAAAATAAGAGAAAAGTTTTTTTTTCTCTTTTTGCTGGAAGTATTTGAACAATTTAGAAAATGACAGAGAAAAATTATAACTTCTCTCATCTGTAAGTAATTGTTCATATAAAACAGGTAGATGGTGAAGAGTTTGGAAAAGGTGAAATTTATGAGAAAATAGAAAATACATGTAACATCCATAAGGAACAATGGAAGAAGATTATGTAAAATAGAGTAAAATATTATGAATTGAAATTGAATTTGACTCTTTAATACTACATCATAATTATTTAAGAATAATAATCATATATTATTTGTTTGATTCACAAATTCTCTATCCAATGAAAATCTAAAATTTTCATAGCTGGAATTTTTTTCACTTACAATAGTATAGAATACATGGGATATTTTCATAATAGCTTAGGAGATTCAACAATCCCCACAGGTGAAGGAAAATCTGAAAAGTACAGGAGAGTTGAATGTAAAATTAAAAGAAAAAATGCGTGGAAGATACAGGTCATCTGTACAACAATTTATTCCCTTCATTTCCTATTAATAGACTTTTTTTCTTTCACAGTTTGAATGAGTAGCAGTGTACCTGGGTGGGAGGCATTGGTGGATTTCTTCTCACCCTCCATGGACTAAATCACAGTTAGACAGAACTAGGCAGGACAGTCTTATTCTCTTGTGCCAAGGACGGATTAAGGGAGGAGAGGGCAGTGACCCAGGTCTGACTCAGGACTTAGGAGTGAGTGCCTGTTGAGGAATTCTTACAAGTACTTTTCTTCCTGTTTAAAATAGACTCATTTAGGAAGAGAAATCATCCCCATTTATTTTCTCCCTTTGGATGTTTTCATATGAAGAAAAGATGTTTGACAACATGTGATCCTGATGATAAAGGCAAGAACATCTTGAAGAATATGACTCAGAACCCTGGAGAGCTCAAGATTTAAAGAACCCTAGTGATAACGTAGCCTCAATCTTCTTGATATTTGAAATAGCCCATCTTGTCTAAGGTATTTTGTTATTTGCAGGCAGACTTATACTCTCTGATACAAGATTAAACTAATCCTATTTAAGAGTATGCACTATGGAATCAAACAGTCCTGAGTTTGAATCTCAGCTTTGTTAATTAATATCCACATGTCATTTTTTTTTAAAATATTTTTTTTAGTTGTAGATGGACCCAATGTCTTTATTTTATTGCTTTGTATGTGGTGCTGAGGATCGAACCCAGGGCCTCACGCATGCGAGGCAAGTGCTCTACCGCTGAGCCACAGCCCCAGCCCCCCGACATGTCATTTTAGCGGAGGAATATAACCCCACTAAGCCTCAGTTTTCTTATTTCTACAATGGGGATACTAATGGAGTTCAACTCACTGTAGAGTATTTTTAGAGTATTTATTAGCGTTCTGCATTTAAGGTAGTTAACATAGTACCAGCTACATAGTGAACACACAGTGGAATTTAGCTATTTTTTTTATTAGAGGTAACTTTGCTTACTCTTAAGAGGATTGTGACTGTAACATATGCAGCTCTGAGGCAGCTCTATCAAAGTAAATTAGAAAAGAAACGAAGCACTCTCATCAGGGTTGCTTGCCCTGAGCAGCACTATTCCACTTACAAAATGGCCCTTTAGTTTCCTCCTTAATTGCTACAGAAGATTAAGAACAAAAGAAGACTCAGAACCTGCTGACCATTACAGGCAATGAACAGAGCCTAAAGCATGGCACTGTGGGAAACTGTGCATTGGGGTGAGCCATGAAAGTGGGGATTATGGGTGGTTCTGGAGTTGACTGAGATATGAAGCCATCTAGGGGAGAGCTGGAGGTTAAGCTTTCAAGACAGTGGACTGAAAAAAGACTGAGAAAAGTTTGAGGAAGTAACAGAACTAAGGAGATCAAAGTCAGATTTGGCAGCTGGGGAATGTAGGAGAGGGCTTTTCCACATTGTTTAACTACTCGTTCTGTTGAGTTTGGGAAGCTGTATTTCTCTTCCCTACTTTCATTTTTGAGTTCAGTCCAGGCTAAATGGTTTGAAGTAAAATGATACAAGGAGGGAGATTTCAAAACAGTTCTTTCTTGCATCTGTGTGCCCATGGAAATGTTTTTCTCATCAAATCCTGAAATACGTTAACCCCAGCAAAGCCTCTTGGTTTGAAAAGCCTGTTCTGCTAAACACATTGCAAAATAGGCAGGAGTGTGGGGCAGTGTAATCTGGAGCCATCCAACCCATAGCATTTGCTTCAAGAAGGGTTTAGTCAGGGACTCTGGAGGCCATGTGGCGGTAGAGTCCACTCCAGCTCCTGCCTCCAGTTCACATGTTTCCCTTTGTCCTCGAGATCATACAGGGGCTAATGGGCACTAGAAGTGTGGCTGGACAACCTATAGCAATCTGGTATGAGTGTTCCAGGTTTAGAACTCCACTATAAAATCTAGTTTCAGATATTCCCAGCCATCTAAGCCACCTTCAGATTGCATAAGGATCACCCAGAGAGCTTGTTAACATTGCAATTCCAAGGAGAATTTGATTCTGAGCATCTGTGTGGAGCCCAGATACCTGCAATCTTCAACAAGCGTTCTTGGTGGTTCTCATGTCAGTAGCCCGTGAACTGAATTTTAAAAATATGCCTTAAATACCAGACCTGCCTTCCAAATATCTTTCTTTTCTTTTCTTACCCTAGATCCCAAGATAGGCAGCAACACTAGATGCTACTTTTCAATAACTACTGTGAAATGCTCTTTAAAAATTAAACTTAACTGGACAATGTTCTGAAATTAGAACTTCGCTTTGGAAGACTGGACTCCTATTAGAAGGAACATGCCTCTCCTGGGTAAAGAAGATACTACTGAAATACTCAATAACTGATTAATGCAGCCTGGTCAGCCTGTGGTGCTCATTCAAAGGGAGTGTATTCTTTGAAGTGAACGGGAACTGAGCTCAGACACACTCTGCTAGAGAGGAAAGTGGGTGTGGGAGTCATGAGCCAAGGGGTTTAGAAACATTATATTCATGCACATTAAGAAATTCATGAAAATTTTTTAATAATTTGTTAGAGATAAGCAAAATTTTAATACACAGTGAAGGAATAGATCTGTTTTCTCCTGTATTGGGAGGCTCCAGTTGTAACATTAAGGTTGGATGCAGTGTCTGGTATCCGCAAATTTCAGATTGGTACTCAGCGGTGTATTACGAAGAGATTTAGGAAGGAGGGTAGGAAAGGAGAGAGGCTTCCATTCTAATGTATCATGACCAAACCCACACACAGGAAGCTTCCCTTATAAATTTCACTGGACATCTGATTAAATGGGATAAATCAGTGCCAAAAGAGGTTTTTAAACTTTTCCTTAGCATAGACTCATTTCACTGGAGTTATGGATTCTTTCAACACATTAAACATTCTTCTTCTCCAACACATTCTTCTACTCCAGGAAGAATGCAAGGAAACATACCAAGATATATGACCTCCTAAAACTTTAATGTCCACTCCACAATAAATACTGAGGACCATGAGGTGAGAGTCAAGGGAAGGGTAATCCAATAAGAAGAAATTTTGGCTGAGTAGTGTTGACTTCACTATGGGCTCTCTCTAGATCCAGACTTCTGGTTCAATTGTGGCTCCATTGGATGTCCCTGCCCCCAGCTGTGGCACCAGAGGCAGTGAACTCTCCTCCCTGTGCTGCAATTTCCACACTTACAAAAGGGGGGTGATGATACAGGTATTGTTATGGAGAAGAACTCATTTATATCTGCGAATATGGATGAAGTGTATATCTGGCAAGAAGCTAGAGCTATCATCATATTCCCCATTTTGATGAATGGTGCCAACATTAACCTCTTATCCAGCCTGTGTTGCTAGAAAGCTTAGCATATTACTTTAATTCTTCCTTTTCCATAATCCTGTATTTTGTCAGATTAACAGCTTTGTGAGAATTAATTTTGCCATTTTATACCCTGTGCTTCATACAGAGCAGGTTCTTAATAAAAATGTGTTGAAAGAATGAATTTGTGGAATAAATTTTTCTGGGCCCCTAAATCTTCCTGTTCCTTTATATCTTCATTGCTAGAGCTTTAATTCAGAACTTCCTCAGGTTTTTAGGACTGTCATAACAGCCATTGCTTATCAGAGCATTTCGTTTTTATTGGTTCTTTTTAGTTATACATAATAGGAGAATCCTTTTTGACATAATTATACAAGCATGAAATATATCTTGTTCTAATTCAGTCCCCAGTACCTCTCCATCCCCCTTCCTTTCCCCATCCTCTGCTCATTTTCCTCTATTGATCTTTCTGCCATTTACCCATAGTTGGTTTTTTAAAATTAATTTCTTGTGGATGTACACAATGGTGAGATTCAATGTGGTAAATTCATATAAGGACACAGGAAGGTTATGTCAGATTCATTCCACTGTCATTCCTTTTCCCATCCCTCTCCCTTCCTTTTATTTCCCTTTGTTTACTTCACTGAACTTCAATTCTTTTCCCCTCTCCCTTATTGTTGGTTAGCTTCCACATATCAGAGAAGACATTTGACCTTTGATTTCTGGGGATTGGCTTATTTCACTTAGCATGATAGTCTCCAGTTCCATCCACTTACTGCCAAATGTCATAAAGTCATTCTTCTTTATGGATGAGTAATATTTCATTGTATGCATATACTACATTTTCTTTATCTGTTCATCTTTGGAAGGGAACCTAGATTGGTTCCATAGCTTAGCTATTGTGAACTGTGCTGCTATAAACATTGATGTGGCTGTGTCACTATAGTATACTGATTTTTAAATTCTTTGGATATATAACAAGGAGTGGGAAAACTGGGTCAAATGTGTTTTGACTACTAGGTTTTTTTGAAATCTTCATACTGCTTTCCAGAGTGGTTGCACCAATTTGCAGTCCCACCAGCAGTATATAAGTGTAATCCTTTCCACACTTCTCACAAATATTTATTGTTACTTGTATTCTTGATAATTGCCATTCTGACCAGAGTGAGATGAAATCTCAGTGTAGTTTTAATTTGCATTTCTTTAATTGCCCAACTTGTTTTTCATATATATTTTGGCTATTCATATTTCCTCTTTTGAGAAATGTCTGTTTAGTTCCTTTTGCCCATTTATTGATTGGGTTATTTGGTATTTTTGATGTTAAGTTTTCTTTTTGAGTTCTTTGTATATCCTGGAGATTAATGCTCTATGTGAGGTGCAGGTGGCACAGATTTTGTCCTATTCTGCAGGCTCTCTCTTCATGCTTTTGATTGCTTCATTTTCTGTGAAGAAGCTTTTAATTTGATGCCTTTCCATTTATTAATTTTTGATTTTACTTCTTGCTTTCAAAGTCTTGTTAAGGAAGTCAGTTCCTGAGCCAATATGTTTGAGTGTTGGGCTTACATTTTCTTCTAGCAGGTACAGGATTTCTCATCTAATTCTTAAGTCTTTGATCCACTTTGAGTTGAGTTTTGTATAGAGTGAGAAAGAGAGAGTTGTAGAGTTTGAAGTTGTAGTACTGAGGAAAGTGGAAGTACCTTGAGAAAAGTAGAATACTTTCAAAAGTTTCTCAAGTAATTCTTAAGTAATTCTAGTCTTAGAACTACTTGGTCTATGTGAAAATGTCTAATTTACTTATCCTATCACGAAAGATCTTTGTTTGTATTTTCCAAATAATTGACTGTTAATCCCCTAAATGCACCAGACACTGCAATCATACAAAACACCTTGTTTCATTGTCTCATGTATGTTCCCTCTGCATTTTGCACTCTGAAAGCAGCAATCCACATTTGTGTTTGTTTTGATCCTAGTAGAATAAATAAATTTTTAAAAAGTTAAAAAAAATGATCAGATCCTAAAAAGTATTTTATTTCCCATATTCATGCCCTCTTAGGAATTCCCATCAAAGTCTCAGTTTTTGTTTTTCAACTTTGGGATCATTGCTGTAGCAAAGATTGTTGTCATACCCTGAATTGAATAAATCATATTTTCCCCCAAATTTGAGATATAATTCACATACCATAAATTTTACTTTATTAAATTTTACTTTATTAAATTATACAACTTGCAGATTTTAAGTATATGTGCAAAGTTGTGCAACCATCATCATTATCTGTTTCAGAACATTTTTATCTCTCCAAAAAGAAACATCTTACAAATCACTTCCTCTTCCCTGTCTTCTACCTCCAAGCCTCTGGCAACCACTAATCTAATTTTTGTCTCTATGAAGTTTCTATTGTGGTTATTGCATATAAACAGAATCACATAATCTGTGGTTTCTTCTGTCTGTCATCCTTTATTTAGAATAAGGATTTCAAGGATCATTAATGATGTACATTACCAATATTTCATTCATTTCAATGAGTAAGTAATATTTAATAGTTGATTTACCTCACATTGTTTGCCCATCCATCCATCTCTGGTAAACATTTGGTTTGTTTCCACCATTTGGTCCTTATTCATAGTGGTGTCATGGTCATTGTGTAAAAATTTTGTGTACTCTTGTGGAATATCTGGGCAATATGTTAAGTGTGTCTAATTTTCTGAGGAACTGTCAAACTGTTTCCAAAGTAACTATACCAATTTATACTCCATCAGCAATGTCTGAGGGTTCTAAAATCTTCACACACTTATGGATATTTGTTATTTTTTAATTTCTTTGTTATGGCATCCTAGTGGGTGAATATATATCTCATTGTGGTTTTTTGATGCGTTTTTCTAATGACTTATGATGCTGAGAATCTTGTCATGTACTTATTGGACATCTGTAAACCTTCCTTGGGAAAATGTGTATTCAAATCCTTTGCTCATTTTAAAATTATGTTGTTTGTCTTTTTGTTACTGTCATATTTTTATATATTCTAAATATATGTCTGTAATCAGATACATAATTTCATTTATGTGGGTTGTATTTTTACTTTCTTAATTGTATCTTTTAGAGTATGAAAGATTTTAACTTGGATGGAATCCAATTTACTTTTCTTTTGTTGCTTGTGCTTTTGGTGTCATTTCTAAGAAACTATTGCCCAATCCAAGGCCACAGTGATTTAGACATATATGTTTACTTCCAAGCTTTATATTTATAGTTTTCACACTTAGGTCTTTGCTCCATTTTGGGTGAATATCTGTACATGTTGTGAGGCAGGGGTTATTCATTCTTTTGCACATGGCAGTGTTCCAGCACTATTGAAGAGCAGACTTTTCTTTCTCCATTTAATTGTTGTAGAACAATTATTAAATACCAATTGATTATAAAGGTGAGGGTGTTTTCCTCTACCCTTTATTGTATTCCCTGATATATGTTTACCTTTATGCCAGTACCCCACTGTCTTCATGTCTTGATTATGGTGATTTTTCAGTGTATTTTGAAATTAAAGTGTGCGTCTCCCAACTTTGTTCTTTCTGAAACTTGCTTTGGCTCTCCTGAGTCCTTTGCATTTTCTTATGAATTTTAATATCACTGTCAGTTTCTTTTTAAAAAAAAGGCAGCTGAGATTTGGATAGGGATTGCGTTGAATCTGTAGATGATGGATGTATGGAGTATTGCCATGTTAAGCATGGAAATTCTTTTCATAAACACAAATATCAGTCCTTTTATTTAGGTATTTAATCTAGTCCAATGTTTTGTTTTTTTATCATACATTTTTGTACATTTTTTATTAAACTTATTCTTCAAGACTTTGTGTTTTGATGCTATTGTAAATAGAGCTGTTTTCTTTATTTTCAGATTGCTGCCAGTGTACTTACACAGAGTTGATTTTTGTATATTTCTGTATCCTACATCTTTGCTGAACTACTTATTAGTGAACTCTTTAAGATTTTCCATACACAGACTAGGTGCACTGACGCTTGCCTCTAATTCCAGTGACTTGGGAGGCTGAGGCAGGAGGATCACAAATTTGAGCAATGTCAGCCTCAGCAACTTAGCAAGACCGTGTCTCAAAATAAAGATGACTGGTCATGTACCTCAGTGAGAGTAATGCTCTGGATTCAATCCCCAGTAATGGAAAACAACAAGAAATATTGTTTACAGATTTTATACATACAATATCATGGTATCTGTGAACATTGGTATTTAGTTCACATGGAACTTTGGTCAGTGTGGATCTTATATTATTTACTGCTTTATTTCTTGACAATATTGACAAACTTTCATGAAAATAGTTTTCTTCACCTGTTAAATGATAATAATACCAAAATCCAAGATTATTGTGAGGGACACATGTACCAACACTAGTCAAAAACTATCAGTTCAAAGATTTAATTTATGAAATATAAGAACTGGCTCACTCTATATAATAATGAATGGATTATTTTCCAAATAATTTTTTTCCAGACTTACTTTTTGAGATACTTTAGTTGTTGAGAAAGAGATTATTAGGTAATATCAGGCTATTAAGGTGAATTGGAAAACAAAAAATGAGACTTCAAATGATAGATTGAAATTATGTATAAATATTTTATTAACTATAATAAAAATTATTAAACTAGAACAAAGAGACTATTAATACTTTTTCTTTAGAATACTAATTGGAAGAGTGAGGATTTAGGAATAAGGGAAATTGCATATGAGTGAAGAATTTACGAGAACCTTAACTAGACAATATCTGGGAAGATGAGAAGGCAAGAATATATGCTGAAGAATAAGAAAATGGATTTTCTATACTTTGGTAGGAGGATAACAACCATAACTTCATCCTTAATGAAAGAGATTACAAGAGGAGGGGAAGAATATTTGAGGTCAATGATGGTTTCTTTCCCCAAAATGTTGCTTAAGAAACCTGCAGAGTATCTAAGAAATCATACCAATAGGTGATAGAAAATCAGTTTAGAGGTCAGGAGAGAGTAGAGGACTTGGGATACAGAATTTTAAAATTTGCTTTCTATGATAACTTCTGTCCTTCCTTAGCATAGATTCTATGGTTCATAGTTATCATAACTTTCTTGTATGTACCTCAACTCTCTCTCTTATCTCTCCCTCTCTCCCTTTCCCTTCTTTTGCCCTCCTCCTCCTTTTCTCCTGTAAAAAAAAAGGTCCAGCTCTAGAACATCTCGGCCCAGAATTCCTCACATCTGTACCAGAGACTTCCTTCTCCTGAGACTTCCTTCCTGTGACTTTCTTCGGCTGTGAACTGAACTGATTACTTTCCAGGACTAATGAGCATCCTTGTTATTTGGGAACTTGAACTTATTTTCTTCTGAGTGGGTACTCCTATTTCTTGAATTACATAATTCTAAATTTCTTGATTTAAGGTAACAAGGAATGTGAATTCTTAAATTTTTGCTTGTATAGAAATAACTATTTTGACATTACTATAAATAGTTTGACTTAGATTAGAATTTTAGATGGAAAATTAATTTTGCCCAGAACTCTGAAGACATTTTAAGATCTAGGATTACAAGTGGGAAACCTGACATCATTCTGACATGTTTCACTGTTTATGATCTGTTGTTCTGCACTGAAGGGTATCTGGAGTCCATTGGTGGTCCTCTTTATTCCTTGTCTTCTGGAATTTAATAGTAATATGTGGATCTTATGTAATGTATTCTTTTGGGCATTTGATGGGTCCTTTCCAACTGGAAATTCATTTCCAGAAGTTTTGGGTAATTATTCTGTATTATTTTTTGACAATGTTTTCCCTGACATTTTCACATTTATTTTTTCCTAAAACCACTAAACATGGAAAAAAGACTTTTTTGGGTGATCTAATTGTCTTTTCTCTCGTATTGTCTTTTTGTTATAATGTCTGAAAGCATATTTTGATTTTTATTCTCCGTCCATTCAAATGATTATTCCATACATAAAAATTTTCTATTTTTAACTATTTTTCATTTCAAAGATTTCTTTTTTAAAAAGATATCAATAATGTCTTGTTATTTTTATGAATGTAAAGTATTTATTATCTTTCCACTAATATTAGATTTAAAAAGTGATTATTTTACTCCTTGTATTATTTGTAATTTCCAACTAATTTTTGTTTGTCTTTTTATCTCTGACATTCACATTTAGACTGATCCTCAATTTTGTTTGGTTTGTATAATATTTATAAAATAGTAGATTTCACATTTTTACAAAAGCAGTAAATTTAGCAGATCAAAATTGGCAGAACTAGCCATACTAGGATTATGGTTTTCCTGGCCAACAGAGACTGTCACTTTTAGATAGACCACGCCTGCTACTGATTTTCTATTCTGTTTGCTTATCAATGAGGCAATGTAGCATTTTGGGTAGACCACCTTCCCTATTCTCTGTCATTCCTGAATTTTCAGTTTACTCAGAAATCCCCCCATTTATACCTCTGAAAACATAACTTGTCTGTAAATACATACATACTTGCTGGGCTTTGCTTTTATAAACTCTTCTTCTGTCATCAAATCCTTTAATAATTTAGTTGTTCTTTTAACAAGACAGCAAGAACAAGTTTTGTGATCATTGAAATTCACTAAAGATAGGTTATAGTTTGATATGCTCCAAAATACTCATTAGTAGAAATAATTTAGAATGTTTTATCTTATAAATCTACTGTTGTGCAAATTAAAAAATTAAAGCTTTATGTTATATGCATATCATTGTATGAGGGTTGGACCGATTAATTACTAAAGATACATATTATATATATAAGTATGTCTGTATTGGGGATTGAACCCAGGGGCACTGAACTATACCTCCAGCCCTTTTTAAAAAAATATTTTATTTTTGAGACAGGAGCTTGCTAACTTGTCAAGGCTGGTCTTGAACTTTTCATTCTCCTGCCACAACTTCCCCAGTAGCTAGAATTATAGGCACATGCTACTTTGTCCAGCTTAAATAGTTCTCTTTTCATGTGTGGATATTGTCACAATTACATATTGACAGCTTGGTGCTTATCATAATATGATAAATAAATTTTTCTTTAGTATTTTAAGTATTTTACATAACTCAATAAATGTCCATCATGGTTAAATCAAATACTGTGTCATATCTTATGGAAGACCATTTATTTGAAGAGCTCAGGAGCTGGATTTTAGTTCATTGATCCATTATTCAAGTATATCTATTAATTGAACATCTGCTATGTGGCAGCACTCTTCAAGGTGCCATAAGCAATCAATGAAACAAATAGGTAAAATTTCTGTTTTTAGGGAGCTTATTAACATGGTAGAAGAAAATAAGAAGTATAATATTTAAAAAATATTAACATATTAACTTCATGGCTTTGGGAAGATCAATTTGTTTTTGATACTTTATATTTTTAATGTTTAAAATTAAAAGATTGAATTCTAATATTCTCCCACATCTAAAAGTTTGTGTTATATTTAGACTTTATTTTGTTCTTAACCATCTAGGAAAGATGAGGCTGATATTTGATAAATATGATATAAAAGTGAAAAAAAATGACCTGTGGTTTTTCTGAGATGTTTTCTTCAGGAACACTCTTTCATTGATTTT
Organism: Xerus rutilus; assembly: GCA_028644305.1. NCBI lineage: Eukaryota > Metazoa > Chordata > Mammalia > Rodentia > Sciuridae > Xerus > Xerus rutilus. Next base: position 55,832,101 of record CM053411.1, read on the forward strand.
TTAATTATCTGAGCCTGTATGATAGAAATATTGTTGTATTTTTCAAGGAATGTTCTATGTTTAAAATGTAAGAAAGAACCATGGATGTGATAATTTTACATAACTGTGTGACATCCATTCAACCATTCATTATATATATTTTCTGCATCTATTATGTGTTGAGCATTGAGAATAGAGTTTCACAACAGAAACATGTTCCATCTTTCTAAAACCTACATTGTAGATACAAATATTTTTCTGTAAACATAAAAAGTAAATAACATTTCAGGTAGAGGTAAGTGCTATGAAGAAAAATAAAGCAGGGTTGGAAAATCGTGACAGAGCAAGGGAGTCATATATTTGTGGTAGTCAGAGAAAACCTCTCTTTGAGGTCTATCTCTGAGGAGATAATTCTAAGGCTATCAGATAAAATGCAGAAAGAATAATTGAATTTGAATACTAGATGAATTATAAATAATTTTTTAGTATAAGTATGTCCCATGCAGTATTTGGGACATTGTGTATACAATTTTTCATTCTGTGAGATTCAAATTTAATTGAGTGACTTGCACTTTTATATTATAACCTGACATGCCTACATTTGAGCTAAGACTTGAAAATAGTAAGAAAATCATGCATATATTGTATCTAGAGGGAAAAGTTGCAGGATAAAAAGAAGAACAAATACAAAGTCTTGTGCTGGGAATGAACATGTCTGTTGAAGGTAAGGTGGGTAAGCCAATGTGTCAGTTTTACATTGAGGGAGGAAGTGAAAGGAGACATAAGAAAAATCTGCCATGGAGGTTCATTAAGACATCAAGCATAAGTTGGATTTCATCTGATGGAATGCTATTGTACAGGAACGATGAGATCTATTTAAGCTTGAAAAGTCCACTCTGGAGGCTCTATGGATAGAATAAATGAAGGCAAAGGGTGAGACAGGTCGAAGTTTTGGGAGCTAATAAAACAGAGACAAAGGCACGAGCTGTGAAGATTTGGAATGTGACATTAGCAGTGGAGGTGGTGCACAGGGGTCTGAATGGGTTATATTTTAAAGGAAGAGCCACAGTTCTTGCTGGTGAGTTGTATGAGAAAGAAGAAGCCAGGTTGCTTTCCTGTTCTTTGGCCTGAGCAACAGGATAATTGGTCATTAGCAAGTTTTACAACGATTAAGTAGAAGCAAATCAAATTTGTTTAAGCAGATGTTTATTGAAACACAAACCCTCATGTATACACCTTGCAAATTCCTTGCCAAGGTGAGCAAATCAAATTACCATTCTACTTCATCATTATTGTCATTTTCATATGCTTGTTATAGTTGGTAACATTACTAGTCTATTGTACCTGTACTCAATTATCACAAGAAGCCTGGAGCATTGGTGCTATTGTTATTATTGTTCTCATACTACAAATGAGGAAAATGAAGTTCACTGAAACTAAGTGACTTGGCCAAAGTCATGCAGCTATAAAATGCAAGGTATGAATCTAAACATGACCTGATGAATCTGACACACTTTCACTTAATAATTTTTTTGGGGGGAGGTACCAGGGATTGAACTCAGGGATACTTGACCACTGAGCCACATCCCCATCCCTACTTTGTGTTTTATGTAGAGACAGAGTCAGTTGCTTAGCGTCTCGCTGTTGCTGAGGCTGGCTTTGAACTCATGATTCTCCTGTGTCAGTTTCTCTAAGTGCTGGGATTACAGGCATGAGCCATTATACTCAGCTGCTGTGTTTTGCAAAACCAAAGGGAAAATATCAGTACCTTAAGTCATTTGGAATATTAGTAAAAGAATATTCATTCAGCCCTTAGACTCCTACTTGGGGATTCAGAAAAATGTAAAATGAGAAAAGTAAAGAGCAAATGTAAAAGAATAAAGTTTACTATGTACAAAAAGAATTTACAAATTTAAGATTAGGTCTTTATTCTTGGATATGGAGATCAAATTATAAAGAACTCAGTTTTTTCAAATTAATTTATACTAAAATTTCCATCAAACTCCATGTGTATGTATGTGTATACATTTATATATGTTCTTACTTATATTTCAACAAATCATAAAATGAATAAGCCATAATCTAACTTAATAAAGAATAAAATGAGAAAGCATAAATATAAAATAAAGGAAAAATAAAGTAATACAAGAAATATTCACATTAGAAGATGATAATAGACTATGTTTTTCTTATCCTGAATTTATTTACAGACATCTAAAAATACTATTTATATAGAAAGATTTCCAAGATACGTTTTTACTGATAATAATAAGGTGAGAGACAATAAATATCATATATTTTTTGTGTGTAAGGGGAGAGAAAACACTATTATATGCTCATATATGTTCATATTCACTTTTTCCCCCTGGTACCAAGGATTGAACCCAGTAGTACTTAACAACTGAACTACATCCCTATCACTTTTCAATTTTTATTTTGAGACAGAGTCTTGCTAAATTGTGGACACATTCACTTTTATCTTCATAGAAATACCCTGAAAAGATATACAACAAGAAATTCAAACTTTTATTTGGATAAAGGACAGAGAAGGCAAGAGGACTTTCCTCTGTATCATCTCATACTGAATAATGTGAATGTATTACCAGTTCAAAATATTTATTAATAATATCAGTACGCCTATCTTGGAACCAGAGAGACAGTTGCTTTTGTGGTAAAGAGCCTGTTGAACATAAACAATACTTGGCCAGCTTCACTAAGAGCTTGCATTGACTGGGAAGCCACGTGGTTTTGATCAAATAAATCTCTGAATGATTTTCCTAAGTCTTTCCATCACCTATTGATTTTGAAAAAAAATCTTTTTGACACCATAATCCAGGTTTGATTCAATTCCATAGTACTAGTTTAATTTTCTTTCTCACAGTCTCTGGAGCAATTTGCTTCTATGCCTGAGTGGGATTTTGGCCCAGAGATAAAATAGAAAAATTATTAACTAAATTTGACGCATTATTTATCCTGTTCTGCTTCTTACTCTCTAAATCTACAGTTCTGTGTTCAATCTGTTTTAAAAAGGAATATAAAAATTTCTAGGAATAATGCTTTTGGACTGGATTTTATGAGTTTTACTTGTTTTATCATCTTTTTTATTCTATAACAAGCAGCAAAATAGTTTGTGGGTAGATATTAACAAACTTGATAATATTGTGCTCTAGAGCTTTTAAATTTTGCATAATTTTTTCTAATTCTGATATCTGATTAGTATCTTTAATTTTTTTAGAAAAACTTCTCGCTTGTGCATTTTTAGCAAAAAATTACCTTATATCTTGTCATTTTAGTTTGTCAATACATTGTTTAGCTGAATTTGGATATTATACAATTTATCTTTTTTTTTACTTTTATTTTCTTTCAGCAGAGGCTGATAGTTTGAGAGATTATTACTAATTTTTAATTTCTTGAACACTACAGCACCACTTGGGAAGAAATATTTGCAAGCTATCTATCTGACAAGCTGTTAATATCCAGAATATTTAAGAAACTAAAAAGTTCAATAGCAAAAGAAAAAGGAAAAAACTTGATTAAAAATGAGCAGTTGATGTAAATGGATATTTTTCAAAAGAATATATATACACGGCTAACAGATATGTGAAAAATACTCAACTTCACTAATCACCAGGGAAAAATAAAACAATGTCATAATGAGAGATCACCACATTCCAGTAAGAATGACCACCATAAAAACTACTGAAGGTAACAAGTGCTAGTGAAAGTGAGGAGGAAAGAGAACACTTGCACACTGTCGGTGGGAATGTAAATTACTTTAGCCACTATGGAAAACTATGCTGGTTCCTCAAAAAATTAAATATAGGACTGGGGGTGTAGCTCAGTGGTAGAGCTTACATGTACAAGTCCTCTGGTTGAATCTCAGCCCCCAAAATAGAATGAAAGAATGAGTGAAAAAAAGGAAGGAAGAAAGGAAGGGAGGTAGGAAAAGAAAGAAAGAAGAAAGAGAAAGACAGAAAGAAAGAAAGGAAGAGAAAAGAAAAGAAAAAAAAAGAAAGAAAGGTCATATGATTTTGCAATCCTGCTATTCAGTAAATAGTAAATATCTGGGAAAATGAAGTACTTATGTCAAAGAGACTTCTGCACTCCTATGTTTATTGCAATACTATCCAAAATAGCTGAGAAATGGGAACACTCTAAGTGTCTATGAATTGATGAATGAGGAAAGAAAATGTGGTACATACACACAATAGAATACTATTCAGCCATAGAAGAGATGAAATCTGTCCTTTGCAACAACACAGATGGAACTGGATATGTTAAGGGAAATAAGCCAGATAGAGAAAGACAAGTACCACGTGATCTCCTTCATACGTGGAACATAAAAATGTTGTTCTTATAGAATTTAAGAGTATAATGGTGGTTACCAGAGGCTGGGAAGAGTAGGGACGAAGGAAGAATTTAGAAAGATTATCAATTAGTATTAAGTTATAGTTCTGAAATGCACAGTATTAAGTTCTGAAATGCACAGTAGGATCACTATAGATAACAATAATGTACTACATTTACAAAGAAAAACTACAAGAAAGGATTTCAAATGTTTTCATTATAGAGAAATAATAAATATTTGGGAATATGTGTGTGTGTACATATATGTTTACCCTGGCTTTAAATATTATACAATGTATGCTTATTGTTATATCAAAAGGTACTCCATAAATATGCATAGTTTGCATATTTTAATGTATTTTTTATGTTTTTATGTATCAGTTAATTTAATTTTTAAGAAAGAGAGGAAGAGTGGTCATTATTTACTCTCAAATTCTTATTTCCCATATTTTTTTCCCCTTAAACTCAATTTCCAATGTAGGAACTCAAAATACTTCTAAAGTTTATCTGGGAATAACTCCCTCACTACTTCCTGAAAGCTGATAATAGTTCTGAGATACAGGGAAAATCCAGAATATGATTTTAAGTTGACATAAAGAACTGTTTCTGTTATGAATGTGAGCTCTACAGTTAATTTTGTAATGCTGTGTGGCAGTACAGGTCTTCTCTTCTCAACATTAGGAATAACCTAAAAATTGTAATGTGGTGAACATGATGCCTTTCTGAGATATCTCTTTGCTATGGAAATATGGGATCCTAGTGATGTTTTATCTTTATAGATACTATGAGAATGATAATGAAATAAGTATTAACTGTGATTTTTGGAGATATTTATCTCTCTAGAAAGAAAATGTAATAAAGTCATTTTAGGAAATGGTATGTTTGAATTCGGACTATATAGTTGCCATTAAAGAGAGAGATATAAAGCTCAGTGCGTTAGAGGCTTCTCTGTTACATGGGAGGAGAAAGATATCAGAGGAGGCTTTGGAAAGGTGACTTGAATGGATCATAAAATAATATGGAGGAGTTTGTCAAGGGGAGAGAGTGTGAAAGGTGAAGCAGTGCAGGAAGAAACCATCGCATATAAAAACAGGAGGCATTCTGGTACTTTTGTACAACTGGACAGAAATATGATGAGATGCTGGGGGAAGGAATGAAAGATGAAGGAATCCATCAATATAAGGGAAAAATCAGATGTTGTCCTAACCCATTCTAAGGATTCTGAAAAGAGTTTTTCTAACCATTTTTAGATAGTTAAAATAGTAATTAAGCTGCATAAACTTTAATCTTGATTGAGAATGTATGCTGCCTTAGAGAAACAACGATAATACAATTTGCAGTGTAAACAGTGAAGAAAAATTACAGGCAACCGAAAGAGTTATCTCCACTTGTTGTGTTCACTTTCTTATTTTCCATTCACTGTGACTTGATTTTGATTCCATCACATTCCTGTAACTCTTTAGGTTGCCAATGACCTTTATTTATGAACTAAATACTTATATTTCATTCCTACTCCTGTATTGTCATGTAAAAGCATTTAACATTATATACCGCTAACTGTTCTTATAAATTCTTTCTTCCCATGTCTTCTAAAGTGCCCAGCTCTGATTTTCCTTTTATTCCTCTGTTCTTTCTTTTCAGTTTACTTAGAAAGCTTTTGTTTTATTCAACTTTTAAATTTTGGTACTTCTTGGAACTATTTAGACCCTTTTGTATTTTACCATGTCCTCTTTTTTTTTTTTTGAGGGACAAGTCTACCTACTTCCATAATTGCACTAATAATTAACATCTATACACATGTGGTTCAGCTTCATCAATTTTCTTCCTCTTGAGATTCAGATTTGCATATTTTTCTACTTGGATATTCAATATTTCAGGTTCAATATGATCAGACATGAAGATATAACCTTTTGCATATATGATCTTATATTGATATTAAAGTAGTATGTTCATTCAGTAGTTCAATTCTAATGAGTACCTGCTATTTCTCTTCCTCATGCTACACAGCCATACTATTGTTCGTACCTCTCAAATATTTGCTTAATCTCTTTGCTTCTCTTCAGTCCCGCTATTAGACAAGGCCAAGTCAGCAAAAAATCCTTGTCTGGTCTATTGTAGTAGCTTCTTCATCTTCATCCACGGTACCCATGATGACTTCAAATGCAGCCTAATTATATCACTGGATAAAACCCTTCAGTAGTTCTAAATTTTCTTTTTGATAATGTCCATGCTTCATGCAGAAATTACCTATCAAAAATATTGCAACTGCTCATTTCATTGGCTGTTTATCCTTCAGACTGGAATCATTGTTTATAGAATAGAGACAAAATAGGACATTATCCTGTATGTAATGAATGGTAGTGATGGACACATTGCAATCTACTAGTCAGTACATATATATTCAAACCTGCTATGTTCCCTCAGCTATAATGGTTGCTATATAGAAAATAGAAATAATAGTATTTACCCTCTCTAATTTTACTATCTGGGAGCTATGCAACTTTTAAGTTATAAATCAAAAGAAAACCACTCGGGAAGTAAATTGTATTGCACTGCCTGTTAGTGAAGAGATAAGAAGGAAATGAAGCTAAAATACTTCAAGAAATCTTACCAGAGTTGTGATTGGAGTTGAGACTTGGAAAACAAATAGTATTTGAATATATGAAGGAAAAACAATTTATTTCACAAATGGAGAATAATGTGAAAAAAATAAAAACAAAAAAATTAAATAAATGAACATAATAGGAAGTCTGCATGAATTTTAAAGTTTGTTGGGAATTATATTGCTTTAGTATCAGTAAACTTTTCCTCCTGGTGACTGTTAACTGGGTTGCTTGTGGTGGTTAATGATAGTCAGGCCTTGGTTTTGATCTCTGTATAGGCTGCATGAGGTCCTTAGGACAAGACTCTTACTCCCACAACCCCTCAGCCCGCTCATCCTGTCACAGAAGTGGCATGCTGGGGACTGCCTGAGGAGACATAGGCAGATAGGTGGGTTGGTGCTTTTCTTATGGCTTGGTGGAGGCATCTCTTTGGTTCTGTCCCATTAGGACCCTGTGGCTTAACTCTTCCATAGTCAACAACTGCAGGTAAGGAATAGGACTACTTACTTTTCTTTGAAAAATGTCATGTGATGTAGGTTAAATGATTACTATAAGTTAAAATTGGTCTCTTTTCCTCCCTCTGCATTCCAATTTTTATGTTGAAGTTGTAACCTCCAGTACTTTAGAATGTGACTGTATTTGGAGAAAGAGTCTTTAAAAGGGATTTAATTTAAAATGAGGTGATTAGAGTGAGCACTAATCTAAGATGACTGGTGTCCTTAAAAGAACAGGTGACCTGAGCATAAATGAGTTCAGAGGGAAGAGGATGTGAAGCTACAGAGAAGACTATCATCTCCAAGCCCAAGAGAGAGGTCTCAAAGAAACCAACCCTACAGACATGATCTCAGACTTCTAGCTCCCTCATTGTGAGAAAATACATTTGTGCTCTTTATGTCACCCAGTCTTTGGTTCTGTGTTATGGCAGCTCTAGCAAACTAATACAGTGATGAAGAATAGAAGTTTATCTTTCAAAGCAAATTTCCAACTCATAAGATAATGCTTCTGATTCATATCTCTAGGTTAATCATCTTCAAATAACTTTAAATATAAATGAGAGTGATTTTTTATTAGGTGTAATAAAATAACAATGTGATTTTAATACTTATTGATAGGTCCATGTGAGTTTTCAGATGCCGTTTCACTGGGAGGACTATTACTATATTAAATAACCCTAATGAATGAAATGGATTGTATGCATGCATATGACATTGCATATTATGGTACAACTCATAATTCATTTTTTAGAGATCAGAAAAATGCTGTTTGAAACAAGAATAAACTATGGATGATAAAATTCTTTTATGTTACCCAAGGATGTTAAATGGATCGTACAGTAATGTTAAAGTGCCAATCCTATATTTAAGGTAGAAAAAGTCAATTCCACTTAATAATCCTATTTTCCCTTCCAAATATATATATATGTGTGTGTGTGTGTATGTATACACATATATACATACATACATACATACATACATATATATCCCCTTTCATACATATAGCCGTATATTTATATATATAAATAGTATGGACATATATGTATATATAATATGAAAATACGCACACACACACTTAAATTCCATTTGCTGAAATTTTTCATGCTTCATCTCAATTTCAACCACATACGGTGAGGTTACACAAAAATTTATTCGACCAATTCTGAGGCATTCAAATGTGAAAGGGCATTTTTCAGTTAGAAGGTGTTTTTAAAATAGTTTTAAGATTTGATCATTTAAAATGATTTGACCTTTAAGTAGTGCTTTTACCTGACTTGAAATAATTTGAATTGGAAAGAGCAAAGAAGTGGCCTTTTGGAAGAGGAGACCTTGGTCATGGGGATAACCACTGCTCCTGCATGGTGCTACCCTAGTCAGTGCTGGGATTTGTCCTGTGAAGGTGACCATCAGCCACTGTGAAGCATTGTCCTCTGGGAGATGGCAGCTCACATGCTCTTCCTGTGGCCAGTAATGACCCAAAGCAGGTCAGCTTTTTCCTTTATGCCCACCCAGGCCTTTCTAAAGTTTGTCTAATTGTTTTCATTGTTTCTTATGGCAGGTCAAAATTTTCAATGTACCACATATAGCAATTTTGTTACATTATTCTGTGGAAATGAAAGCATGTGTAATTAGATACACACATATAGCTATGGCATAAGAGATTATCAAGATGTCTTATGTTAAAGCTGAGTACAAATATTATTCTACAAAACAGTGAACAAGGACCCCCAGACGCTGGCTGGACAAATTGGGGATGAGGTGGCCTGAGTGCTTTCCAGTTTCCAATTGACAGTAGCTCACGAGAGACTGAACACTGAGACTGATGTAATTTGCTTATTTCTGTTTACACACGTTAATATAAAATGTCTCTTGCTCTCCTTCTCTCCATCTCTCCAATAGAATTTGACTCATTTATATTCTTACTTTCATGTTTTGTTTAAAATTGTATTATGCCTGCTGGGGCGCAATGGCACACACCTGTAATCCCAGTGGCTCAGGAGGCTGACGCAGGAGAATCAAGAGTTCAAAGCTAGCCTTTGCAAAAAGCAAGGAACTAAGGAATTCAGTGAGACCCTGTCTGTAAATAAAATACAAAATAATACAAAATAGAGCAGAGGATGTGGCTCAGTGGTTGAGTGCTCCTGAGTTCAATCCCCAGTACCCTTCCCCCAAAATAAAAATGTATTATGTTGTGATCATTTTGCCATTTCATTAAATATTCTTAAAAAGTATGTATTTGATGGTTATGCATTATTTTTACTATTTAATAATTAAGTTGTTTCGGTTTTGTTTTATAATTAACTCCATGAATAATACACCTGCTGTAAAAATGTCGTTAAAGGTTGGGAAATTCAGTGCTAGAACAATGAATGGCAGGTATCCAGATATGACTACGCAGGAACTTTGCCTTTGGAGGGATAACACTGAAGTATGACTTCAACTTTAGAGTTCCCCCAAGGGATCAGCAAAAGCTTGCCTGAAGCATTACCTGAAATCACGCACTTGCTTGGCATCCTCTCTTTTTCTATTCTTGCTTTCTCCACTTCCTTACCACTTTTTCCGGTGAGCCCTTTCTTGATAAATCACGTGCAATAAATTCTTATCTTAAAGCTTGCTTCTGGGAAACTAAATCTAAAAGATCTTTTTATGAATCAGTGATTATTCTCATAGGAAATATCCTTATGATTATTATATCACAGGATATACACCTTTTAAAAGTGTTTGACAGCTACTACCTATTTGCTACCTACAAAAGTTATATGGCATACGTTCCTACCATCAATGTACGTATCCTTTGTCTTGTTAATAAGCAAAGTATATTTTATTGTCAAATAGTTCTGGTTTTTTTAGAGAAGAGGTTCAAAAAAGGATATAGTATAACTATTGCAATTAAGAATGGCTGCAGAATTATGCTTCTGAGCATTCCTTAAAAGGCATCCAGCAGTCTCCTCCAACAATCTCAGAACTGTTTCACCTTCTCTGGAAGCAGTGGTGAGCCCCTAGTGGCGAGATCTGTGCTAGGCAGATACCCTGATTCCCTAGCACAGCAGATGGGACCTGATTGACTGGGGCCTATCTGATTCTCTACCTTGTGAATATAAAACTGAGATTCAAATACAGAAAGTCTAAAGAGCCATAGAAACTAATCAACTTAGGGAGTGAGACTATACTTATAACAGCACCCTAAAAAAGAGGTTCCTTAGCTCAAATGGAATAGAATAGTGGGTCTAACATTTGACTCCAGCTCATATAAAGAAATCTGATTATTAAAGGAGTTGGTGTGGAAAAATAGATACTAAAGAAAGAACTGTTCAATAAATGATGCTAGGAAAGCTGATTTTCAGTATGAAAGAATGAATGTGGATTTATACTTAATACCAGGTACAAAAATCAAATTCAGTTAGAATAAGGACTTAAATGAGAAAGATAAAATTGTAAAACTTTCAGAAAAGAACATGGGATAAAAAAGACAAATACTTGGGGTATTAAGGAATGCTTATGTAAGACACAAATAATTTTTACCATGAAGAAAAGACTGTTTGGTTACATCCAAATTAACAATTTCTATTTTTCAAATTTACCATTAAGAGAAAAAACATGCCCTAAACTGGGAGAAACTATCTGATAAACATCATAATTGAGAGGTTACTAGTATCCATACTATATAAAGAATGTCTGTGGAGAAAATGGAAAATAGGTATGTATGTACATTATGCATTGAGGGGAAATATGCCTGGCTCACAAACATATGAAGATATGCTTAACTTCATTAGTAATCAGGAAAAGATAAATTAAACATAGAAAAAAATTCCATCTACTAGAACTCCAAAAATTTGTAAGTCAGATGATACTATATACTGAAGAATATATCAATTGCTTGATATATGGGTGTCATTTGGGAGTACACTTTGGAAAATTATTTGAAACTTTCTTATAACTATTAAAATTTCCATATCAAAGACTTCAAAAATTCTACTTGTAGGTATATATACCTTATAAAGCCTTGGTTATTTGTATGCCTGAAGATATTTGTATGATCATCCTCAGTAGAATTTTTGCAATAGTCAAAAGTGTAAGCAGCCTAAATGTTCATCAGCAGTAAGACGTGTAACTATATTACAGTATGTTTACATATCAATTTATCATAGAAATGAAGACATAATGCATGCGTTAACATTATGATTCCCAAAATTGTGTTTAATTGAAAATCATAGATTCTATACAGTAAATATGTTAGTTCAAAATCTGAAGAAAATAAAGGATATGTGTATGTGTGTGTCTGTGTGTGTTCATGTATAACAAAAACTAGGAAGAAAAACAGAACAATAATTAACACAAAAATTTGGATTGTAGTCAAATCAACCTCGGGGACAGGGATGATAATAAAATTGGGCAGGACATAGAGAGTCTTCAAAGTGAATAGTAATATGTGATTTCATAATTTGGAAGGTAGGTTCATAGCCTTTATTTTATTATTCTTGAAACTTTACAAAATATTATGAACATAGTATATGTTCATTCATATTCATAAGCATGGTATATTTTACAAAAAAAGCTTGTACCAAACATGCCTTTCAATGGATATCTATTAATCGAGCAAAACATATGAAGTTAACTGTTTCCACATTTTAAGCAAAAGGTTAGGCAAACACACAGGCAGCCCCAGTGATTGGTCAGGGTATGGGGGGATTTATTCCTAGGATATTTGCCATTAGAGAGCAGGAGATGGAGCCCAAGCAGCAAGTGGTAATTCTGGGTGGATGAAGCAGGCAATCAACATTCCATGATGTTACAAGTACTGGAATTTATTGGGGTGTGGGCAGCTTAAGTAAGAAGAGATAACTAAAGGGGGAAACCTGGAAGTCTGTATGGGAGTTTCTCATAAATAATCAACCAAGGGCTAAGCTGCACATATTCGGGGAAATGTTCAAAGGTGAGTGGAAATCAACCTTCAGGGTTGACAGCTAGAAGTCAGCTGATACCAGAAGTGTAACATATGAATTTGGGCATTGGGAACATAAACATTCAATCTGTAACAAGACAGACAAAATTGATAATGCTATATCAG
>CM053411.1:55845091-55896178 GCA_028644305.1 Xerus rutilus
GGAGTTACGCACTGTCACAACTACTCACCTTGTTATTGTGGTAGCTAGAGGGAAAACCTAAAAAATGGGGAAGACTGTGTTTCATAAAACTTTATTGACAAAAATAGATTGTGGGCCAGATTTGTTCTCTGTGCCATAGTTTGTGGTCATAGTGACCACTGTGACCCTGTGACCGCTGCTTTAAAGCTTATGTCACTGCTACAGTGATCAGTTCAGGTCAAAGCCTTTCACTGCAGGATGCTTCCTTAGTTAAAGGGATTCTTGGGAAATGTGATCAATTAGCAGGAAAAAAAAGATTTTTTTTCCAATTATTATGGGATCTTATATCCTGTATCTGCCACATGTGAGGAAGGAAGTTATGGTTTCCTCAGAAAGCCAACTTACTATTACAAAGGAAGCCAGCTCTGAGAATGAAGCCCAGATGTGGAAAGAACAGGGAAAAGAACTGAAAAATCACAGACATTTGGAACTCAAGCTCTGCTTTAACCATGTCTGAAAGCCCGTCCTACTTCTCTGCTTCTCCATTGAAACTTTTGTTATTTTAGCAAATGTGAGTGTGTTTTATGATACTTGTGACAGAAAGATCCCAACTGTCACAAACGTTCATGTACATGGAGTAAAATAGCATGATAAAAAGTTGCAAATATCACAGAGGTTCAGAGGAGAGAGAATCATAATTGGAAAAGTTTTATTACATGATGACATTTAAGGCAAACCTATTAGATTAGATTTTTATAGCAGAGCTTGAAGATAAGAACCGGCATGATAAAATGTTCACAGGTAGCAAATAGTGGATTGAATTTGTGGATCATGAAATATTATTAGAGCATGATAGATACATGGGGTTTCCAAGAAAGAGTATTGAGGAATTGTACTGAATCAGTGTTAAAAATCTGAGGAATATCTCAGAATGGAAAACTTGAAGATGAATAAGAGGACTTGGCAATGGAATTGGGATATCCAATCGGATCAGAAAATGCCTGAGTTTCTGTTATGAAGTGGACAGTTAATCAGGAAAGTGAGCTGGGTTCAGAGCTATGCTAGCCTCAGGGTACCAACCTGTTCAGTGCATGGGTATAACCCTGGGAAACCAAAGAAATGCAAGTTGTATCAAATTATTTTTATCTCCATGGTTATTTTGAGGAAAAACACTGACATAGTGGAAATATTGATCAATCTTTTAGGGGTAGTGGAGGTGATACTTCAAGTGACAACTGATTATCACAACAATTACTTTGAATGAAGTAGATCAGTTCACTGAAGTGCTTTGGTTTTGCAAAGTGCTCACATTCTGAATGAGAACCAGTTTGCCCCTTTGCTTTCTGTCCTTCCACAACAGAGTCTTTGGCGTTTCTTCTAAACAATGACCAGTTAACATGTAAAGCAAATAATAGTTTTAAGGGACACCAAATTAATAGTCTCCTGTGCCCTCAGGCCTTTAACCAGCCTCCTGGAAGTGCTTACTGAAGAGATGCTGGTTTTCAGTAAGAATACCCTTTACAAGGAACAAACTCAGACAAAAAAAGAAGTGCCTCCCAGCCATTCCTACTGTGGGGTTGCCTTGAGCCTGCTGTGTGCAGACACTCCTGTTAGCCGAGGAGGAGTCAAAGGCCAACAAAGCCCAGTCCCTGTTCTCAGGAACAGTGATGCTTCCCACCCACCTGCAGCACAACTTACTCCCTTCCATTCCTCTCCGCCTTCTGCCATTGTCACTTTATAAATTAGCGCCAGGCTGAGATCTCAAAAAATGCAGTGAGACAAAGCCTGGGGTTAATTCTCCATTTCAGCAGCCTTGATTAGCTACTAATTAAATGTTTTGTTAGAAAACCACCCTTAATAAGCAACTAGATTATATTAATTATCTGTTCCTTGGATCTTCTAGAACAATAGTTCTCACCCTTGGCTGCATTATTATAATTACCTAAGGAGGATTTTAATAATTCTGGGCCAACCCTCACCCTCAGAATTCTGATTTAATTAGGTGAGTGAACCTGAGCATGAGTTTTTTTTTGTATTTTGTTTTTTAAACTTTCCCCAGGTGATTCTAACAAATAGCCATGGTGCAGAGGGACCATTCTGGACTTTTATTCTATACTGTCAAGAAGCTTCTTGGGGCCTGTTTGCCTTTTTCTAGTGTCACTCTGAGAAGAAAGTTGTTATTATGTCCAAGGAATGGTTTACAATTTAGCCAATCCTAATGGCTTGCCACTCAGCCGGTTACCCCTGGTTTCTGCAACAGCTTTCTTGAATAGAGGTGCTGGCTGAACTTGGGTGACGTCTGAGGAGGAAGTGGAAACACTGAAGACTTTCCCTGTGTTGCTCTGCCCCTGGGGAAGGAGAGTGAGCTAATACCTTATGTATGAGCAAAAAGGAAAGCTGCTAAAAATAGGCTATTCATGGAGTGTGGGGGAAAGTGGAGTGGCATTCAAATAAAAGCTTTTGTGGAAAGTTACATGAAGCTTTAAATTTTATGACAACAATTTCTTTTTGATTCCAAGGACCATATATTTTTAGAGGGATGGCTATTTCCCATGTTTTATCTTTTAAAAATAGTCACCTAAAAATTAAACCTGCTGATGAATTTCCTGAATGTTAAGCTCGCCCTACAAAGAAAAAAACCGTTGTTGGCAGAAGAGGCTCCTGTCTCTCATGTTGTTTGGCCCGTTTGCTCTTGCTACATTCTGTCTTCTCCCTCTTCAGGGTTTCAATCTCGGCTTGATTTGAGGCTCCCCTCATTTGCCTGAGCTTTCCTGCTTGAATGCGGTCACTTACAGCATTCTCCACTTGAAGAGAACCCTCCTCAAACACTTTTATTAATAATCATAGAATTTAAGAATTTATTGTAAATTTTCATCAAGGACCTAACAACTTCGATTCCTGGGACCCTTATGTAGTCAGGATAAGTGAAGCTGTACATAACAAATTGATGCTTCTTGTAATGAAACATTACTTCTGTCGTTACTACTCCACCCACACACAATAATTTTAAGTTTTTTACTCTATTATATTTTTTCCATTTGTTCCCATTATCTTGGATCCAATTCCTGTAACCACATGAACACATTCTAATGTGTTTAATATGTATCTTTTTGTGTGTGTTCTTTTTATTTGGGGCATAGGGCATTTTGACTTAATTTTTAATTTTCTTTATAAATTTTTACCTGTTCTTATTTCTTCAAGTGTACTTTTTCCCCTTATAAAGGGGGCCTTCTTATTTAAGGGAAGGGGAAACTCAATTCCTATTGACCTTTCCTTAGAAGTTCAATATATCCAAGTTTTCTTAAGAACAACAATGTTTGCTGAGAAAATCATCATGAAGGGACCACTCCACTCCTAGACTTAGGTTTCTAGGTCTGGGCTTGGTGTTAGTCTTGTTTAACTCCATAAGCACAAAAGGGTAAGAATATTCTTGAAAGCAGCAGAAGTGCCTGGCAACTGGTAGTTCAGGTGGCAGCAGTGGGTCCTCTATATTGTGTATTTACCTAGAAAGGCCTAGAGAACATTGCTTTCCATGTCTAGGACATTAGCTGAATTCACAGAATTATTATATCTTGAAGACATGGATTTTAAAGGCATGATTTCCGGTGCATGAGGTGAGACTTAAGAAGAAACCTCTGTCCTCTTTTCCATTTCATTTGTCTTTCTGGTTTCCCCATGCCCAACCAGTTTACATTTTGTTCACCACTTGCACTGTTAATTTAATCCCCCAACAGATAACCGATATATGCCCACAGCTCTATGGACAGGTCATAGAGTAGAAAAGTACTGGTCTTGGGGCCAGGAAACCTCAGAGCCAGCTCTGTTTCTCCACTGACTCTCACTTGACAGTTTGGGCAAAACATTTTCCTGCTGAGTTTCAATTTCATCTTTTGTTGATCAAGTTATTTCTGTTGCCAAGATCTCTTCCACCACGGTAGTTCTAGATTTTTTAACTTCAGGTCTCTGTGAGTGAGGCCTTTCACAGTGACGGAGTGTGTCTACAGCAGCATCAGAGACCAAGAAAGTTCACATTGTGGGTTGGTATCTACCCCATACCACGTGGTGGAGAGTCTGTAACCTCTGCTGGGCACTGTTATTGTCCCTTTATCTAGTTTTGCATCCTAATTACCACACTTGCTCAAACTGAGAAAAATGGTAACAAACTTTATTTTAAGCAGATCATTTCTTGTAGGCATAAACAATAGCTCTGATTATAACAAGCTTCTTTGTTATGAGAAATAATCACTTATTAATAACCTGTCTTATGACTTGTACCATGATTAAATGCTTTTTGAGAAGATGCTGCCTCATTGTAATTCCTTGGGAGTAAGAAGGGATAAGGAATTTAGTCTGTTGAATCGAGTGGGGGCTAGCAACAAAGGAAGAAATATTTTTACTCCAAATTTGTCAGAACCAGACTATTCATTAGGCTACTAGAGGCCTACTAAAATTTGAGTTTCTAACCTTATAAGAAGCATATAAAATTGAACATACTACATTGTTAAATGCTCAAATGATATTTTAAACTGAGAGCAAAAGGACATAAACATCTTAGCTATAGAGAGAAACTGATGTTTTCTGTGACAGGTTTTTTAAAAATATTTTTTAGTTGTAGGCAGACACAATACTTTATTTTTATTTATTTATTATTTTCATGTGGTGCTGAGGATTGAACCAAGCGCCTCACCCATGCTAAGTGAGTGCTCTACCGCTGAGCCACAACCCCAGCCCCTATGACAAGTTGTTAAGGCCAAAATGTCAGATTAATTAATAAATTATATGAGTAATATTGATTTCAACTTCCTTAATTCTTTTAATAGTTTATATTTTCCAAACTGATACACATTGCTTTATTTGCTCTTCTTATCTATACCAGAACATGGTAGAGAAAGCATTATTATCCCTATTTAATCATGGGGGGTCAAGATGAATTGCTCAGTGTTGTACAACTTGATGGGAGAGTAATTAGAATTGAACTCCAGATTGTTCTACTTCAAATCTAGTGTGAACTCTGTGCTACAAACTTTGGAAAGCTATGAGGATTGGGCATTGGAGAGTGTCCTGTAAAAATAAGTCACTTGTGTCTTCATACTCGTGTGTACACACACAAACACAGAGATGCAAAGCTGTCTAGCAAAAACAAAGAATCAACAGAGGTCATATCCAAAATACAGCCAGGAGCTAACACTAGATTCAGTCCAATGCTCTTTCTGCTATTTTCACATCTCTGTGAATCACAGATTATTCATGGTACAGATAAGAAAGTGGTGTCATCTTGTTTGGAATGAGGCCTGAAGGGAGAAGAGTTTAGCCATGATGACCAGGAAACCAAAAAAAAAATAGACCAATGGTGGGAAGAAACCCCGACATTTGTTTGTAGTCTGGAGCTTGAATCAGGTTTCTGTACATGTTGGGCAAGTGTTCGACCACTGAGCTACACCCCCAGTCCTGAAATCTTGTCATTATTAATAAATACAAACCCTAATCTCCCAAAATGGCTGCAGAAGGAGGGTCTCCATGCAGCTACAGCATCACCAGCACTTTGAAGGTGACTTTCTCTCTTAAGAGACCTTTCGCTTTTGACCTCCTTGCCGCCAGTTAGACCGCTCCGCACTTTTTTTTCCTTTTCTTCGATTATTTTTCTTTCTCTCTTTTGAAGTTCTGGGGATTAAAATTAGGGGCTCACATACTTTACCACTGAGCTACACCCTCATCCCTTTTTGTTTTTATTCTGAGACAGAGTCTCACTATGTTTCCCAGGCTGGCCTCCCGCTTGCCACCCTCCTGCTTCAGCCTCCCATGTAGCTGGGATTACGGATGTGCACCACCACACCCAACCCTTGCTTTATCCTTTATGTTCTTTCCTGAGATGTATTTCCAGCAGAACACTGGGGCCACAAGGGGCATTCAGATACAGCTTTAGCAAAGGCTCTGGAGGAGCCAATGAAGAGTAACACAGGAAAAAGTGACCAGAGAGTTAGGACTTTTCTGAAGCACCTCTCTCTCATCTTACGGCAGGAATGTGTAAACTGCAGTCTGAGGGCCAAGTCTGGCTTGCTGCCAGTATTTTTTACAGAGCACAATCTAAAAGTGATTTTTTACATTTTTAAACAGATGAAAGAAAAAAATCAAAAGAAGAATAATATTTTGTGACATTTGAAAATGAAACACAGTTCTAATTTCAGTCTCTATAGCTGTGTCAGATCACCACCATGTCCATTTGTTCACATGTTTTCTATGGCTATTTCCAGACTGTGAGGGAAGAGTTGAATAGTTATAATAGAGACCTCCAAACCTATACTATTTACTCTATGGACTTTTACTGAAGATGTTTTCTGATTCCTGGTGTGTAGCCTTTAGTGTTTTCAATTGCAGGCCCATTTCACCAATTGTTGATCAATAGAAAATGTTCTGAGAGATTCACAGCATTACCTTGCGCAGGGAAGAGAGGAGAAGAAGAACTATTAATTTCAAGTCTTTTCCATTTGGTGTAAGGGAAGAGAGAGATTGTTCTAGGTAGAAAGTTGGAAGAGTGATAAAGAGAAGGAAGGATGAGAGTTAAAGGGAGACTATTCTTATATCAAAAGTGAACACAGAAAATAGTTTCTCTAGTTTAGAATAGAGGGTGCAAGATACAATACCCATCATTCTTAAATGGGCAGTTTCTTGGAGAAAATAAAAACTCCCATCTTATTTTCTGAGGAAGACCCCATTACCAACTGAATTGTGTCACCTCCTTTCAAAATCATATGTTGAAGCATTAACTAACTTTTAATCTAATTTTATTTAGAGATAGGAACTTTGAGAGATAATTAATCTCTTCTTATAAGGCCATCATTTCTTAAAATCTCATCATGAGGGTCCCATGAGATTAATGCTCTTGTCAGAAGAGACATCAGGGAGCCAGATCTACCTACCATGTGAGGACACAGAAAAATGGTAGCCATCTACAAACCAGGATGATAGCCCTCAACAGAACCCAACCAAGTTGGCACCCTAATCTTAGTCTTATGACCTCGAGAATGGTGAGAAAAGAAATCTCTGTGATTTAAGCCATCCAGTCTATGATATTTTGTTATGGCAGCCTGAACTAACTAATGTATACTCCAAGCCAGGAAAGGAAAGGGAGCTCAAAATTCCCTTATGTCTGATTTTTGCACTAGAAAGCCGGGAGAAAGAGCTAAGAAGAGCTTTATAGCTTGGAGATGGTGGTGTCAGGCATATGATAGTACATATGCTGGAAACAGTAGGGTATGTAGCAAAGGTTGGGCCCCAGAAGTAGAAGCCATGCACTAGTAGACAAAAGGTTGTTGCAGCTGCTACAACAAAAGGGTCACAGGGTTGGGTGGTGGAGCATTGTCAGGCAGTAATGAGTAAGCAGAGCACCTACTGAAAACCCAGAAGTTCGCCTGGGGTAGAGGGTCTCATGGCTCAGCAGTAAGAAGTCTAGTGACCTCTATTGAAACAGCATGAAAACTGGCTATTGGTTAGCAAGAGATGCATAATCTAGCAGATGAATGTAAAGTTGTGTGTGCGTGGATGTTTCCTAAGGACAGTATTGGAAGGAACTACTGCCTTTTGTATTGTGCATAACAAATTAGCTTTTCAGTTCTGCATAAAAAATTACCATTTGTGCTGTGGCTTAAAGGAACATAGATTTACTTCACTACTGCATAGGTCAGAAGACTGGCAGGTCTAGCTCAGAGTCAAGAAAGCCCAAATCAAGGCATCAGATAGGTTGGGTTCTTCTCTGGAGCTTAAGGATGAATCGCTACCAAGCTTATTCAGGTTGTTTTTGGAATTGGGCTCCTTGGGGTAGTAGTACTGAAGCCCCAGTTTCCTTGCTGGACTACCAGAGAGTTCCCCTATCAATTCCTAGAGGTCACCTGCATTTCTTTCTTCTCATATAGTCTCTTCCTTTAAGGAACAGCACATCAAGTCCTTTGGACTATTTTTCAAATAGTCTCCTCTTGATATTTTAAGGTTAAAAGTCCCATTAGCTTGGCATGCACACATGGAATTTTTATATTACTTCCTGTCCATACAATTTTATCATTTTAGCCATAATTTTTGAAGTGTACTCTTTTCAGTCCTTTCTGCTTATTACAAGAGGAATATTGTTTGTACAGAACCTATAAAGGACTAGGTTTTCTGCAGACCCGAGGTTAGAAATATTACCATATGTTTGAGGCACTTGTATGCCATTTTCTGTTAACTTTCTCCTTCATGCCTTTGACCTAATTTTATACCAGGTTATTGACCTTTTTCTACTTGAGTCTTAGAAGGATTTTGCATACTAGAGATATTAGTTGAGAACATTTTCTTCAGTTTCTTGTTTTTTTGATTTTTCTTATGGGATTTTTTTTATTGCATAAAACTCATTGATGCATTTTAACATCAATCTTTCCTAAAGATTCTGGGATTTTGAATTCCAATCCACAAGGTTTTCCCTTACACCCAATTCCAATATTTTTATGATTGCAGTTATACACTTATGTCTGTGATATATTTAGAGTTTATTCTAATATAGAATAAAGGTATCATTCCCCAAGTGCTCACATAACTTCACTCTCAGTAAGAGAAATAAAAATTAAAACTATTTTGAGATGTCATCCCTCATCCATCAGGTCAACACACTTCTAAAAGCTTTATAGCATATTGTGAGGAGATAAACTCTGTCATACATTGTTGGTAGGAGCACAAAATGTTACTATCCCAGTGGAGGGATATTAGTATCAAAGAAAATTAAACCCAAACATGTACATATAATGGGATGTCATTGCTTTGAGATCCTTTCAGTAGAAAAACAGTTGTGTGTACACACATGTATACCTAACTGTACATCCCATTACCAAGGAAAACATCTAGCTCCCAAACTTGATTTCTAAGTTTCATTTTCCTTTAAAAATAATTACAACTAATTTGAGAAATGGTGGACTTCAGCTCTGAGGCAAGAAAAGCAAAAAGTGAGCCTGGATGATCATATGGCAGAAAGCAAAGAAGTGCTCAGAAAAAATAGGGTAATGTCAAGATTATATGGAAGAGCCGGGGCAGTGGTGCAAGCCTGTAATCCCAGCACTTAGGGAGGCTGAGAGAGGAGAATCACGAGTTCAAAGCCAGCCTCAGCAATGGCAAGGTGCTAAGCAACTCAGTGAGACCCTGTCTCTACATAAAACACAAAACAGGGCTGGGGATGTGGCTCAGTGGTCAAGTGCCCCTGAGTTCAATCTCCAGTACCCAAAAAAAAAAAAGATTATATGGAAGATAGCTTGAAGGGCTTCCACTGGCCATGTTGGAAAATTTGAACACTAAAAAAATTATGACAAACATAGAAAACACATTAACATAAACAAATGAGTTGGGGGTGCTGATACTTGGGAGATGGTGAGGGATACAAATGAAATTACTTTTTTCAGAAATATATCTATTAGTAAGTGTAGAAGGAATGGTAGAATTAGAAAATCACAATGGACAATCCTAAATGTAGTAACTGGATTATGCAAGGTTCTAAATGGATACTAAAACTTTTAGGTGATATGTGATTAGAAAATAGGTTAGAGGGAATCAATTGAACTCAGATGATTCATTTACTAATTTTTTATTAGTTTTATTTACTAATTTTATGAAGTAAAATGTACATTTATTAAAAGAGACATCTGGAAGCCATTCCCTAACCAAACAATGAGACTTATCATCATTATTAGTGTGAAAACCTGATATCTTATGCCTACTAATGTCATAGGACCAATGATACCTATGTTATTTTTCTGAAATATGTTTAACATGAATCCATTTATGAGAAAGTAACCAGAAAACCCAAGATGTTATCTTTCAAGATTAGCTTGCTTGGATTCCTAGAAAAATTCCATGTCTTGAAAAACAAAAACAATAAACATATATGACTTCTAGGTTAACAGAGTTTAAAAAATCATAATAATCAAATGCATTGACATCCACTGAATATCATATTTTAAAACTTATAAACTACATTTTTACAACAATTAGTGACATTCTGGGTGATAAATGGTATTATATAAATGGTGATAACTGGTATTAATGATTTTCTTGCATAGAATGATGTTCTTATTTTTATGAAATGATGAAATATTTAGAGTTGAGATGTAATTATTGCAATTAAGTTTTTCATTGTTCAGGAGAAAAAATCCTGACACAACACATAAGCAGAAGAAAATATGATAAAATGCTAACAATTGTTGAGTACAGGTGAAGGATATTCAAGTATTCAGTGTATTATGCTTTCAACTTTTCTGTCAGGTTGTAAATTTTCAAAACATGAAGTAAGGAGCAAAAAGATAGCCAGACGCAGATGTAATGAAGACGTTTGATGTAGTAGGTGGGTCCAAACTTTTGACTGAGACATCTTAGAATTACTGGGTAGGAGATGGATGATTAGAGATTTTTAAATATAATCAACTCTTCATATCTGTGAGTTCTGTACCCATGGATCCAATAACCACAGATTGAAAATATTTGGAAAAGAAATCATTTAGTCCATACTGAACTTGTACTATGTGAGTCAGCTTTTCATTACTATAACAAATACCTGAAATAATCAACTTATAAAAACAAAAGGTTTATTTTAGCTCATAGTTTCATAGATTTCAGTCTTCTGTTGGTTGGCCTTATTGCTTATAGGCCTGTGGTGTGGCGGATTATCATGGAGGGAGAATATGGCAGAGCCAAACCACTTACTTAATGTCCAGGGAGCAAAAGTAAAAGAAGGGATTTGAGTCCCATAATCCCATTCAAGGACATATCACAAGTGATAATATAACCTCCTAGTAGGCCCCACCTCCTAAAAGCTCAATGATCTCTTAGCAGCAATGCCTTGGGGAGCATATCTTTGCCACATGAATCTTTGGGAAACACTGAAGATTCAAACTAGAGCATGTACTAACATTTTTCTTATTATTATTTCCTAAACAGTATAGTATAACAATTATTTATATACCATTTGCATTGTATTTGGTATTAAGTAATCTAGAGAAGATTTAAAGTATATGGGAGGATTGAGCAGTTTATAAATAAATACCATACCATTTTATACAAGGGGTTTGAGCATCTATGGATTTTGGTATGGGGTGGTCCTAGAACCAATATCCTGCAGATACCTAGGGACAACTGTACATTCTCTTCTATGATGGAGATGACTGAAACAGTTTCCAGGATACTATGAAAAAGTCTTCAATCTGCTCTTACTAGTTTTCCACCTCTTTCTGCTGATCTTCACTTGCAGTTTGGAAAGCTCCCTGAACTTCTATCTTTGTTCCAAGATTAGAACTTGAACTAGGACTAATCCATCACTTGGAGGAGGGAAACTTTCTCACTGGCATCTTTTGGGCATGCAGCAACAACTTCCTTCCTTTACCCCACTTGCCTGCTCATTTTTTTCTTTGCTGTCATAATCTCTCTGTTTCTGATTGTTTCCCCTTCTTACTCTACCCCTGCATTAAACATTGCAGTAAATATTTTTAAAAAAAATTTTAAAAAAATCTATGAGTTTACCAGGCAGTAGAGTCATCAAATTGATTTCTTTTAGCTATCTGTTTTGTAGAACTTATATAGGACTCTATCCTTCCTGCAACTTTTGGGTTATTTTTGATCAATCAAGCTTACATTAATCACTTGAATTTAAGAGAAATATCAAAAGTAAGTAAGAATTAAAAGGCAGTATTCAGGTATTCTACAAAGCATCGACATAGTAAATCTTAGCCAATTAAACTGTACAAAGTATCTACAATTTACTGCCTAAGGCTTTTAACAACTAGAATGCAAAACTGGAACGCAAGCCTGTTTTTTCAGGGCCATCAAGTTATGTTGATGGAATAATTCTTTCAAGGAGTGATGTACACCTGCCATCTTCTTATGAGTGACTGATAGAAAAACCTAAAGATAACAAGTCATTTGGATCTAGAAATTGGTTATAAGGAGTAAGGACTTAAAAGAGAATAGGAAAAGTACTAAAAAAAATTAAATGATCCGCTGTGGTGCTTTAAAACAATTTGAGGTGACTCAGACTAAAATATGGAATCAGTTTATCCACTCATACAAAATTTAAATCAACCTTGAAATAAGCTTTACTATCTCATCGTTTTTCATTTGAAAGAAAATACAGGGAATGTACTTATAACACTGGGATAAAGAAATGGTCATCATTTTTGTATGCTGTCAATTGTTATACATGGACATTGCTCTTGTGAGCATGCTGCCTAAGGCAATTTCATTATGTAATTTATTTAATATTTCTTGGGATTTAATTTGCCCAATAATGTATTCAAAATCCATTTAATGTTAGGTTGCATGCATTTAAGGATCCAGTGAGCCCTTGTCTATGCTTATAAACATGAAACTCCATCTACTTAGTCAATTCCTAGACTTATACTCTAGAGAAGAGTAGAATCTTGAAATAACAAAATAATGATACAAATAGTGTATTCTTTTATAATGCCACTAGATATTGATTATAGTTCACTGCAAGTGTTGCATATTTTAATCCAGTTAAATTAACTACTTTTAAAGTAGGTATAGGAAAAACCACATGCTGATTCACCCAGTGTTTCCAGAAGTGAACAAGACATTACTTGAAGCATTAAGGAACTTGCAGTCTTATATAACATAAAGCTGAGTATCTTTTTCCTGACTGTGATTCCAAGTTGAAATATCTGCATAAGTCTAATTTCTGTACTCAGAATTTACCAGTGACTTTGAGTAACATCTAGCATTCAGTAAATAAATGTTTGTTGAATTCAATAAGTATGTGTAAGTAAGTGTAATGCATGGCCACATCTAGTTAAAATGCTATTGAGAATGATAGCAGAGGAATGAAAGATTACATGTGCTTGAGGATAAAAGGGAAGGCTTCATGGAGGAGGGACCACTTGAATTGAATCTTGAAAAATGAGCAAGACTGAAATGGTTAGTGATGCCAAAGCAAGGTGGGAACACAGCCCCTGGAAATGCAAATATGCAAAATGGATCAGCTCGTGGGGAATGGAATGATTCAGAATGTATCTGGGGCTGTAGGCTGTAGGTGGGTGAGCACTCACACACAGTGAGTGTACAATCAGTGTCAAGTAAGGACACCCATGCATACAACGCTCAGGCCATCTTTTAAAAAATTCAGCTTGGTTAGACTTGAGGAATGATAACTCCAAAAGAGCTTTTCTATAAAAGGTGTGGTCTTGTGAAATAGTTTTGTGCAGACATTGAGATTAAGCTGGTTTTATGTATCTCTTCAAAATTGTTCACATTTCTTTGTAGAAGCACGTGGGTAGGTTTTAACTTCCAACTGATAGTTTGCTAAGCATGTCCAAGTGCCTTGTAGAAAAGTGCCTTTTGGTTCACAGTTGGCCTGAATATAGGTATTGCTTCAGAAAAAAAATAAGATTTGAGATGCTTATTAAGAACAGAGTGATCTTTGGCTTAGAGATGAGAAGTCACAGAGAAACTAGATGAGGGAGTCTATAAAATATGAGGGGAGACCTGGCTTCAAATCCTGGTTCTGATTGTCACTAACAATGCTATTTTAAGACAGTTGCTTAAACACTTTGAGCCTTATTTTACCCCCTTCTTTGGGAAAGGGCACAAAATACCTCTTAAGACTGTGTTGAGGATTAAATGAGGTAATGTTTATACCAAGCCTCTGACCCCTGGTGAGTGCTCAATACACCCTAGTGGGCAAACTTTGAACCAATTATGTCATAAAGTTTCCCTTAGAAAATGGAATACAAACACGTTGAATTCTTTCCATGCTGCAGTTCTGTTAGTTTATCCTTGTGTACAATATTTTCCAGAGATGTTTATAATTTATCTGTCTCTCCAGGGTCTTATTCAAGACTCTGTGCCCAGGAGGAGCCTAATAAGTACTTCTTAAAAATAATTTCCATCAACACTTCATTCTGAGCCTACTTTGATTCCAAACAACTCTGAACCATATCAATATCACTGACAAGTTTCATCTGTATATTGAATTACCAATTTGAATTGATAATGTGTCAACTCTGAAAATATTATCCCTAACAGCTTTATTAAATAAGCAAACACCAATCTTGTGGTTTGCTGTTTAAAGAAACAGAGCATAAAAACTTCTCCCTTAAACAGGCTTCTATTGTTTCACTGGTTCTGCCAATTGCTGTTTCAGAGTGTTATTTGCATTATAATCATATGTTACCAGAATCGGCAAGAATCTAGCAGGTATTTGCAGTCTGTTGAGTCTCACTTAAATTTGAACTTGATCTGCTTACTCCTGGATCTCAATCTCCTTTCCTAATGTATTTAATTACTTCAAATTACTACTTTTTCAATTGCTTTGTTCCTTTGTGCTCTTTGGGTGTCCTCATACACCAGGAGGCTAGTATTGCCAGCACATTAGAAATATAAGTGACATTTTCCTTTATACTGAACAAAAGGAAGCCTCTGTTTTTTAAGTCTAGAAGGACAATTACTGGAATCTGATCCTTTAATATATGCTAAGTAGCTTGCACCAAAAGGCAGTGTTCCTCTGGAGGGTAATTGAGTCAAGTACATTTTGTTGGATCTATAGGACAATATACTGCTTTTCCATTGTGAGACAAGATCCTCATTTCTAAAACTTGAATAGAATGCCGCTTACAAAGGAAAACCAACCATTCTCAGCTGGTTAACTATGAGATGTTGAGGGAAGTACCTTACAATCCCTTATAGCTCTTTAATTGGATCTTGGAGGCATTTTCATATTCTTGAAGCTTTTGTTTCTCAAGGCTTTGTAGAGCTATGCAAGCAATTATTTAAAGCTATATTGGGGACAGTCGGTTTAAATATCTTTGTCCTTAAATATTAACTTCATTCTTGTTGCTAGTTGAACATAGCTTGCATTTGTTGACATTTAGTCAAAGATTAATTATGTGAGCAATAGGAAATCAAGTATCTTCCTATGAATTGATATAGCTAATTGGAGAGTCAGGGGTAGAAAGAAAGAATAGCAAGAAAGCCCTTAAAGCTGCTCTGGAGGCAACAAGAGGAGATTAAAAATGGGAAAAAAAAAACATACAGAACTCAAACTTGAGGGAAACTCAGTGCGATGGCAAATGCATCTCTTGCAAAGGTAAGGAAGATAGCTAAGCTCTCTGGACTATGTAATCTGTTTGTCCTGATTTTCTTACCTATTTATTTACAATCTTTATATATCTCATGTTCTTTTTGTATTTTTGCATACTTCTTAAATCCTTAGAATGAAAGAAAAATATAAATGGATAGTTAAAAGTAAGTTTGCATTTTTCGATAAAGGAAAGTAATTAACAAAGAAGGTTTACACTCTTTCCTATTTATTATATGAAAGTATTTTAAACATGGACCTCTTTAAAGACACCTCAAAACAACAACAAAAATGTCCTACTTTTACTTTGCAAGGTACAAAAAGGATCATTTTTACTTTGTTTTTTTTTTTGGTACTGGAGATTGAACTCAGGGGCACTCGACCACTGAGCCACATCCCCAGCCCTATTTTGTGTTTTATGTAGAGACAGGGTCTCACTGAGTTGCTTAGCACCTCGCCGTTGCTGAGGCTGGCTTTGAACTCGCGATTCTCCTGTCTCACATTTTTACTTTGACTTTGGATAAAAGTTCATGGCAAAATATTATAGTTTTGAGAGGCAATTTTGCTACAAAATACTACACAGAGAACGTTTTGCTAAATTGATTGGTAGATGTATAACACCTTAAGCATCAAGAGAAATGAAAGGTAACAACTCTTGTAGAGCAATAGTACTCAAAGTGTGGTCCCTGGATCAGCATTATTTGTATAATCTGATGTATCATCTTTAAAAAGGAGAGAGGGACAGTGAAACACTATGTTCTGAATGCCCCCTTTTTGTTCCTCAAATCCTAGCCAAGTTAAGGGAACAATGAGAACAAGTCTGGGCTGGAGTGTCCAGATACATATTATCTTGAAGAATACTGGCTTTTTCTTGTGTACATGAGGAACTAGGGCAAGTTAGTGTGATTTGTGGAAAGCTACTTTCTTGCATGTCCACCAGGACAGTTGCTCCTTGGGATGCTGCTCATATAAGCAAGCTAATACTGATGATTTTACTGCTTCTGCAACCTGACATATAAAATCCCTCTTTTAGTGGTGACTGGGAGGAACTGAGGGCACTGTGCAGAGGATATAAGTCACTTGTCCATCTGGACACTACTGGACAAAGTGCCTTGGAAAATGGAGGCACTGTTTCCTGGAGTAGTGTCATAAGGGATGGAGGTATTACTGCTTCAGCCTGCTATTACTGAACTCCTCTTGAGGCAGCCACTGATCTCTTGTGAGCTTTCCCCAACAAATCCTATGTCTTTCATGCTATCACAGGGTACTTTCTTTGGCATTTCAGCAACCTATCCCACTACCCTGGCACAGCTGGGCTGTAGAAGTGATATCTGGGAATGTGTGAGAAATGCAAAATATCTGATTCTTCCCCAACTTACAGAATAAATCATGGACTTGGCAATAATTCTGAGGCATGCTCAAGTAGGGAGCCACATCTTAGACTATCCACTCTCTGTAGGAGTGAGCTTTTGCCTTCATCCCACTTTTAAAACTGGTACAAGTTGGAATTGGCATCAAAATAGGCATGAAGACCAATGGAATAGGATAGAAAACAAGGAGACAAATCCATATAAATACAGCCATCTGATATGTGACAAAGGTGGTAAAAACATGTTGGGAGTAAGACAGCCTTTTTAAGGAACATTGCTGGGAAAATTGGTCATCCATATGCAGAAGAATGAAACTTGATCCCTATCTCTCACCCTGCACAAAAATCAAATCAAAGTGGATCAAAGACTTAAGAATTAGATCAGAAACTTTTGAATCGCGAAAGAAAACATAGGGTAAGTACTACATCATATAGGTGCTGGTGCCAATTTCCTTAAGATCACTAAAGCTCAAGAAATAAAACCAAGAATCAATAAGTGGTATGTCATCCAATTAAAAAGCTTCTGCCAGCAAAGGAAATGATTAATAGCATGAAGAAAAATCCTTTTGAATGGGAGAAAAACTTTGCTAGATACTCTCTGAAAGGGGTTCAATACCCAGAATATAAAAAAAACTCAAAAAGTTTAAGCAACAAAACAAACTCCCCAATAACCCAATCAGTAAATGGACAAGACAACTAAACAGCCATTTCTCAAAAGAAGAAACACAAATGACCAACAAATATATGAAAAAAAATGTTCAACATCTCTAGCAATCAGGAGAATGCACATCAAAACTACACTAAGATTTCTTCTCACTACAGTCAGATTAGCACTTATTAAGAATACAAATAATAACAAATGCTGGTTAGGATGTATGAGGAAAGGTGTTCTCATACCTTTGTTGGTGGCACTGCAAATAGTACAATTACCCTGAAAAACAGTATGGAGATTCCTCAAAAAACTAGAAATGGAGCCACCATGTGACCCAGTTGTACCACTGCTTGGAATTTATCTCAAAAAAACCCCTAAAGTCAGTATACTATAGTGACACGGTCACATCAATGTTTACAACAGCTAGATTCACAATAGCTAAATTACGAAACCATCCCAGATGCCCATCATTAGATTAATGGATGAAGAAAATGTTAGGCCACAAGGAAGAATGAAACTATGGCATTTGCAAGTAAGTAAATGAAAATAAATGGAGAACACCGTGCTAAGTGAAATAAGCCAAATTCAGAAAATCAAGGGTTGAACATTTTCTCTTAGACATGGAAGCTGGAGCAAAATGAGGAAAACAGGGTGACAGAAAGGAATAGATATCATAAAGATAGGGAAAAGCTGTGGAATATAAGATTGAGAGGGAAAGAGGAGGATCAGAAAGGAGGAAATGCAGAATAAACAAAGTCATGCTATGCACATGTATAAAGATACCACTGTGAACTCTGTGCATATCTATAAATCACAAATCAAAAATAAATAAATAAATAAGTGAAAGGAAGACCATCAGAGTAGAGGAAAAAGAATAGGAGAAAGGAAGAGGGGAAGAAAAAAGAGGTTAGGGGATCAGGGACTGAAACGGAGTAAATTAATTTTTTATTTTTTGGTATTGGAAATTGAACTCAGGGGTGCTTGACAACTGAGCCACATCCCCAGCCTTATTTTGTGTTTTATTTAGAGACAAGGTCTCACTGAGTTGCTTAGCACCTCATCATTGCTAAGGCTGGCTTTGAATTTGCGATTCTCCTGTCTCAGCCTCCCAAAGTGCTTGGATTACAGGCATGTACCATTGCACCTAGAAGAGTAAATCAAATTTGATGCATGTATGATTTTTGTCAAGATGAACACAACTATTACGTATAACTATAATAAACTAATAAAAAATCTAAAAAATGATGCAAGCTTATTAAATAAAACTTGAGAATTAAAAAAGTAGAAGATATGAGAGCTGAAGAGAAAAAGGAGGAGGTGAATGATTATGAGAAAAATCTGTGGTCCCACCATCTGTGTGCACGAATTTTGGCTTACGGCATGAAAAGTATTTGCTTTTCTGCTTAGGATTGTTGTTTTTTCTCACAATACTAAATATTTTTAAATGTCTTGCATTACAGGCTGAGTTGTAAATGGAACATGTTTCCATGCTGTTGTCCTGTAAATCTCATTTTCAGATCTTCAAAAAATTTTTATCCATGTAACTTTCTGCCTATTGTTGGACATTTATACAATTATAGATAATCCTTTGGTAAATATATGGTGTTTAAAGCATTCTCTACATTTTAAAAATGTATCATTAGTAGTATCATGTATGTAAACTTCCTGGGTAAAACTGAATGATTATGTTCTAAGATAGTTTAATTGGTTAATTCTGAACTTAATCTTGACTCTAAAACTTATTTACTTCTGAGGCACACAAGTTTACCCCAGGAGGCAATCTTAAGTCAGTCTTTGGGGTTTGCTTTTTCTTTTATTCAGCTTATTGACATTTTTTCTAAAGTTTGTAGTAAATCTTCCTCAATTTTGTTGCAAGCCCAAACTAACTCTGACTATGTCATATTACCTGTATCATGCCCATGTGCAGATCTTCAAGGGGAACTTTAAAGGGAAGTTGGGTACAGAGTCAGAACCTCAGTAACTTATGAGTAACTATAACTGGCCCTAGATGTTCTCATATCATTTTCTAAGCATCCCTTCAACAATGTTCACATTTCCCTCTTTTGTTTCCCCAATTTATTTATGTGTCATATTTAAAGGTCTGCAGTCCTGTTTTGACATGTGGTGACCTTTAATAGCCTTCTTTTGGTACAGTGAAGTTCTACCTACCACCTTGTTTTACTCCTAGCTTTTCCTTTTCAATATCCTGTAACCTGGTCCTTTCTCTCCTTTAAATATATTTGCGAAAGACTGTAATTAAGGGAGGGCTATGTATTCAGTCTCCTGGCCTGGATTTGATACTTTTGTTAGACCTACTTATTCATTGGTGGGTTTGCAACTTGCTTAATTGTCTTGTTTCTGTGCATTTTATTGATCTTCTTCCTTATTTCTTGGTGCCTTTTTATCCCAGCTTCGCTCTGCTCTGCCCGGGCATTTCTCCATTGTTAGTATTTTACACAGGAACTCAGAAGGATAGCAACCATCTCCATAGTCCATGTCCCTGAATTATTCTTGTGATACTTTATCTAGGCTTACCTCCTCCTGAGCTATGTGGCTATAGGTTAGAAGTCTGGAGCGAGAGAGGGATATTCAGCAAACAAAGGGCCCTTACTTATTCTTTATGTAAATGCATTCAGAATGGTTGCCAAATCAATAAACTTTCAAAAAGTCATCTTTCCTTTACTTAAAGAAACTGCATTCAGTCTTTCAGATTAGTGGGGAAGGCCAGTTTAATAAATTTACTTCCACGGAAGCCTAAGAGGCTGCATATAGTTTTGAAAGTGTTTAATGTACACACAGGGAATGAATTACATGCCCAGAGATCTATCAAGATGTAACAAGAATTTAAGAAATTGACCCAGTGCTAAGTTGATATTAATAATAATCTAGCTAGCATTTCTACACCCTATTTCCATGCATTTATAACTATCTTTATGTACTACTTTCTTCATAGCACACTTCCAGATTGTACCATTGCACCCCTAGAAAGAACCAAATTTCCAATGTAACCACAGAGGTCACTTCATCTTTTCCCTTCAAATTTGGCAGTGAGAAAGCCAGTACGAGAAGAGAGAGCGGTGGCTCCTGTAATAAATTAAGAGATTGATCAGCTAAGTAACACTTTCTCCAATGCCTAAAAAGTAGAAACTGATCTTAATTAATCCATGAATGCTCATGTCTCACTCTAAGTAAAGGCAAGAACACAGATGGGCTTAAAAGTTCAGAAGAGGCCTGCCAGTGTACTAATAGTATCAGGCAAAAACACATTACTGTAACTGAAAGCCCAGTCAAAAATCAATTCCAACAGCAGTCTTACACACATCTATTTCGGAAAGCACTTCATTAAAAAATGAGAGCAGTTAAATTTTCAGGAAATTGAAACTGGTATCTGAAAGTTCTCCCATTTTTAGACATAGAAATGCTATATGATATACAACAAACGTCTCCAACATTAAAAAAGTTTACAAGGAAGTTTACAATCAGAAAGATGTGAACCAAGAACAGTTGACCTGAAGGCATTTGTCAATCCTTGCAAAACCTGGTTCCTAGCAGATGTTGAAGAATAGGACATGTTTAAGAATAGGACATGATACTTTGGGTCTCCGTTAAGTTGGACCTGACACTCTTACACAACACCAGACTTTTTTGGGAAGTTTGCTCATAATATCCTTATTTTTAAATTTCATCTGCCGACCACTGTGGTCTGAAGGGATTCTATAACAAAGGAGCTAAATCCCTTAGTTTTATAAACTTTTCTATTGTACCTACCAGCTGACATAGGAATAGGAATGAGGGGGATAGGATTACATGCAGCCTTCCACCTAACACCAACAACGCATTTTTCCCAATGTGTAGGCAAAATGAGTTTGAGAAGCTTTTATATTAGGGCTTTCCTTTCTGCCATGACCGTTGATGTCTATCGTGCTCCATCAGATGTGTCTATATATTAAGGTTTTGGATTAACTGAGGGTTATGAGATTCAGTTTTGCTCACTGAGCATGTAGGTCACAGGAAAAGCAAGGACTGCAGTTCCACACTAGTTTTTGTTATCTCTGAACATGTCAAATCTAATTATATTGGCTTCGTCTATCCAGAGTACACAAGAACAACTGATTGTAGAAGGGAATGAAAGACAAGGAATGGGCACTTCTATATATATCTTGAGTCTCCTGGGTTCGTACTAGACTCACATAAAGTTTGCACACACACACATACACACACATATGCCACTGTGCTTATATTATTTGGATCCTTTTAGTTGATATCGGTCACTTTCCCTATATGTCTAAAAGCTAGGAGAGATGATAGCAGGATTTCCATTTTGTTATGCTCTGTCTATCCAAACATTACTTATTTTTATGGACTATATGATGTGTAAAGAAAAATAATGCTATAATAAATGCATGTCATTCATTATGAGCAATCTAGTATGTGCTCTTTGAATAGTTAGAGTAAAGAAAAGAAATAAGAAGGAGAAAGGCAAGTTTGGGGTTTTGGATTTATGAGGCAGTCTCACTAGTATTCTACCCTAAGAGAAAAGAGGGTGCATATGTGGTAATAGCTGGAGCGGGGGTTATTACACTTTGTAGTCACATTGCATTCCTCATTAAATATGAAAAAAAGGTGGGGAAAATGAAGAGAGAGATTAAGAATGAAAATCTGGGTTGAGACATTGAAAGCCTTTATGTCATGAAGCTACTGATTTATTCATTCAACAATGCATTTGTAGTCAATGTGGTTAAGAATGACTGGAGGAATAATCCATTATGCATCTCAGCACATGTAACACCAGACTGTGGATCCATTTCATCAATTTCTTTACAAGACTGTCTGTGAAGACCTTGGGCACCAGGCTCTTGCTCTTTCTCCAGACAGGCTATTATTATGCCATTGCTTTAATTGTTTGGCTGCTCCTTCCAGCAGTAAATAAAAACCTATAAATCTGAATCCATCCCTTTTCCTCTAGTGAGTCCCACAGTTAGGTAGTTTTCTAAAGGAATATGCGTTTAACAAATCTTGACATTTGGGTTTAGCGCATGAATTAGCGATTTGGAGCACAGCTTTGATCTGCACGGATGCTAGCTCAGCACTGAGAGGCTGGGTGGACTGTGATTCACCAAGGCATTTCTTGGCAAAGCCAATGACCTAGAAAATTTCTGGACCTTTCCGGCTTTGGGTATGCTCTCGTTTTACAGTGGTTATAATCTTAGTTCTCACTGCTCAAGTACATATTAAAATATCCAAACCCTATCTCAGATTGACGCTAATTATTAATGTAAGGATTTCCAAAAGGTAAAAATTGAGTTTGGCAATTTAGTAAATAATAAATGTGAGCCTGTAAAACAGTAAAAATTGTTAGACTTTTTTCTTTAAAAGCTGAAAGAATTCAGAAGTCATGGTAGATTGGAAAAGTTTTTCTAGTTCTGAAATGTAATACATCGGGACTTCCACGTGAGCTTGTTGGAGGCGGGGCAGCCATGGCACTGGGAGTCAGACACACTGCAGTTTAGGCGTTGGTTCAGATGCCTTCTCTCCTTTCTCATCAGTTAACATGGGGAGACAAATAGGACTTCTGTGTCAGAGCGCTCTGAAGATTAGATGAGCATGTGTGTGAAGGAACAAGTATAGGGCCTCCCTCTATCCAGATGCATGGCAGAGCAAGGATTCACACCATTATTAATATACTTGTTTACAATCTGTGGTGCTCAGCCTTCCCGACTGAAGCGCTCAACAGGGCGTTGTGTATTCTCTCTTTAAACTCAACTTCTCAATTTCTACAGCAGGAAAGAATGTGTTGTTTAAAAATAAAACCACAACAGACAGCTTTGCATGAAAACTGCGAGTCTGGGAGAATAGGCTTGTAGCCAAGGCTGTAACAGGTCAGAGAGTCGCAGCAGGTTCACTGTTAGAACGGCTTCTCATACCTCACCAGATTATCAGTAAAACTTGAGCTCTTCTTAATGTGCTGGTGATGAATACTGTGGATATGAGATGCTGGTTCATCTTTTATTTGACTAATTCAAATCTGAACATGTATCAGATTTTTCTTAGGAGTAAAACACATGTTTCCCACCAGAGGGCTACAAAGGTGATGGAAATAGAACCCTGGCCTCCACTTTCCAGGTTCATCACTGTCAGCATAGCAATGATTCTTTTTCCAAAGACTTTTTTTTTTCCCAAGCGCAAACATTTATCTCAGTAGTTAGAGAAATACCCTATTGTGCCATTTATAGATCCCTTTTTTGAATAATTCAGAGTAAGGATAGAGACGCAGAAGATAAATCCTTATTTATGGTTACACCTCTCCCACCCAACGGAAAAGAAACATGCATAAATGGGAAAACAGCTGCTGCCATGCAGTCAGTAAATTGGACAGCTGTCTCATCATCCTAAGGCCAGATAGCTTTGATTATACACCACTTTGATAATCAGGCAGCAAAGCCCATTATTAATGGGGGTAGCTTTTAGGTGTTGAGGTTCTTAGTTCTTTGCAAAAAGGTAAACATCCCTTTCAAGATATCAAAGATAGCAGTGGTAATTTCAGCCACAACTCTTTTCCTGTGGCTCGTGTTGATAAACTATAATAAATGTGATGAATGTCATTTTGGTATGATTTTGGCTCACTCTTTGGTCCTGAAGTAATCCTTCTAACTTACACTGGAAATCTGCACCCTCTGCTCAATCTCTTGCTGAACTCTCATGCTGTTTTGGAGGACATTCCAAGGAGTGCTAGAATATTCCTTCAAAGGAATGAAGCTCTGTTCATTTCCTATTGAGGGACTGGAGGGAGGTTCTTCCTGTCAGTAGTTCATGTCTCTGTTGGCGCAGGAATCAGACCCTGAGATGGGGTTTGAAATGTCACTGGGAAATCTTGACTAAAAAAGTCTACGCATGAAAGTCAAATGGATTCACCCATGGCATAGGCATTTCCCAAGTGCTTCCCAGCCTTTTATGCATGTTAAAGCACACAAAGAAAAGGAGAACATTACTGGCGTAAACCAGAATTTGAGAATATGTAGGGTGTAGTGGCGAAAATAATTACATTTCTTTATAAAGCAAAGTGTTAGAAAATATACAAAATTTTAATTGGAAGAATACATCCAAATAAATTTTTCAAATTTAAAGGAGAAACTCAATCAGACTTCAATGAATATAACTGTTATTTCATATTGTGTCAGGCGTTTATACTTGAAATGACCACAGACAATTTCTGACCAAGACTTTTTAATGATGATGTCTTTAAATTTCTGATAGTCATCATCAAAAAGAAACTTTGTTTCCCAAAATAGATATTAAAAATTTTAAAAAAGATATTATAGCATTTCAAAAAAAAAGTTACAACAGTTGAAATTAGATTTAAAGACTATAACTAGTCTTGCCTTTCTTTTATTGACAAATGCAATGTTCTAATTCTGGTGTTAATGAAAAAGTATTTCAGATCTAAGAATTTTAGATAATGATGAAGCTCTGTTTTGTAGAACGTGCATCTATGGTTAGGATAGCCACCCTATGTTAGCCTGGATACTACTAAAAAGACACAATAGCCAGAAGTTAGATGTAGGTTATGTGATAACTTGAACTATTAGCCATTTCCTCTCTCCCAGTCAGCTATAGTTTGGTTCACTGCTCTGAGAGGATCTTCTTGAGTGCCCTGAGTTTTAACATTGTCTTTCTGTGCAGGGGGTGGCAATCCTTGGATCTAAACACAAGTATCAGAGCAAGCAGTAAGCATTGTGTGTAGTTGGTAGTGTCTACCTCCAGAGGAGTACATAGAGAATGCTTCCATACCCCACTTTTAGGCTGTTCTTAGAGGAGCCCTTGATGAAATATCTTATAGCCAGAGATATTTTGCCTTGAGACCCCAACCAACCCTACACCCTTGTAACATCTACCCAAAACCAGAGGAGATGAATGTCTCACAGTACCAACATAAGTCTTTTGTAAGACATACAATTTACAAACATTTAATGAAGATTCCCCCCTATGGTCTATAATAATGATTGAGTATCTATATAGACTAAACAGAGGATGGCACTGGAGTGTACCCTCCTTCCCTAAGAACAGAGACGTGACTATTGAGTGTATAACATTTTTATCTGACTAATTATTATATTTTCCATTCCTAATGAAAAGAAGGAACTCGATAAGTAGGTTCTAAATGAATGAGTGAATAATAAAAGAGGGAAGGTTGCCTCTGATTGTTACAACTAATCACGGCAATGCAAAGCAACTGGAAAAAAAATGAAATGCAAAAGCCATGAAAAAATGTGAGTAGAATGCTAGCTTGATTCATTAATTCAACAAATAATTAGTGAAATTTTACCATGTGCCAGACACTCTTCTGAGTACTAAGGAATTTCATAGTGAACAGAATTGTCATAAATCCTTCGGAGCACAGTGAGAGGGCAAAAAAATTAGCAATATAAATAAATTCAATGTATATATGTTGGATGTTTGTGAGAGATATAGAACAAAATAAGGCATTGAAGAAGAATAGAGAAAGCTAGAGAACTTAATATTAAAATAGGAATTCTGAGAAGATGACATTTAAACAAGGAAGTGAGGATGGAGCCCATGAATATTGGGAAATGGATGGCTGGCAAAGGGAACAGTGGTAGCAAAGGCCCTGAGGCTGGAGCATCTTATGGTCTGAGAGATGATATGGAGGCCAGTCCAGCTGGAATGGTGAGAGTGAAGAGGAGATCAAAAGGAGATGGGAGTGGTCCAGATCACATAGAACCCTGGGAGGTATAATTGAGTTCTATTCTTAGTGAGCAGCCATGTGAGAGGAGGCACCATGGAGTAGCAGGTATGATAAGCAAAGGTGTGTCAGGAATTCAATATTTATACAGATTTAATGGTACTCCTCTGGCTGTCCTGTCGAGGAGTACTCAAAAGAGAGAAAGGACAGATGCAAGGATAATATGTGTTTTTCTGCAAAAAAATCAGACAAGAGATTGTGGTAACTGGGGAAAAGAGAGATGCAGTGCAAGTGCTGAGAAAGAGTTAGATTCAGGGTAGATGCCAAAGGTAGAGCAGAGATTTGCTGATGAAGTCAATTGGAATATGAAAGAAAAGGAGGTGGCTAGGGTGATATCCAGGTCCTTGTCCTGAGCAACTGAATGAAGTAAGCTGCCATGAAGACTGACTTCTGCTTAATCCTCATAAACCCACCCAATGGAATGATTTACCAAAATGGAATTAGAGAAACTTTGGCT
This sequence comes from Xerus rutilus, assembly GCA_028644305.1. Taxonomy (NCBI): domain Eukaryota; kingdom Metazoa; phylum Chordata; class Mammalia; order Rodentia; family Sciuridae; genus Xerus; species Xerus rutilus. The sequence goes on from CM053411.1 coordinate 55,871,404, forward strand.
ATATATCTCTAGCATGTTCTTCTTCTTTTGAAAAATATCTTATTGAGGATGGTATACACATAAACATAAAAAATAATATAATAAACTAGATTCAATAGTGATCAATTTTCACCAGTCTCATATTCTCTGTTCCCCCTAGACACACACATTTTTATTTTTCTACAGTATTCAAAGCATGTTATTTTTCTCCTACGTCATTGAGTATGCTTCACTAACTGACAGTGATTTTTTAATATACCACTAATTTATCATTACACCCCCAAAAGTTGAGATTTATAAATATCATCTAATACTCAAGCCATATTGGAATTTCTCCAGTTATTTTAAAATTATCTACTGACATTTATGTTTCGGTCAGCTTTTTTACTGCTGCGACAAAAAGACCAGACGAGAACAATTTCAAAAGAGGAAAAGTTTATTTGGTACTCATGGTTTCAGGGATCCCAGTCCATAGATAGCCAACTGCATTATTTTGGGCATAAGTGAAGCAGAACATCATGGAGGAAGGATGTGGAGAAGGAAAGCAGCTCATGCCATGGCCACCAAGAAGCAGAGAGAGAACTCTGCTCACCAATGACAAAATACAAATTCCAAAGGCACACCCTCAATAACCTACCTCCTCCAGCCACAGTCTAGGTGACTACAGATGCCACACAATTAATCCATTCAGGAGGATTAATGCACTGGTTAGGTTAAGGCTGTCATAACCCAATTATTCACCTCTAAATTTTCTTCCATTGTCTCACACATGAACCATTGGGGAATTCCTCATATCTAAACCATAACAACTTGATTTGTTCAAAGTAACATGCAAAGAAGAGCCTCATATCACATTGATTGTTGTGCTTTTAAAGTCTGTTGTTCTATGGCAGTCTCTTTCCTTCCTTCTCTTCATGTCTCTGATTGACTGACTGATTATTTATTTATTTTTGTGACAGAAACTGACTTATTTGTAGGATGCCCCACATTATAAATTTGGCTGATCATTTTTTTCCCTAGAGGATTTCTAAAAAATGGCCCTCTACTTACCTATTTTTAAAAATTAATTGTTTTTCCCCCTTATAATGGGATTTGATTCAACTCTAGCTCTAGGAATTTAGAACAGAATGAACATAGTTGGGACTGATTACTTCCTGTTTCATCTTAGGCTTTAGCGTTCACTGATGAATATTGCTTAGATCAATTATTAATAAAATTGGGTTTACAAAATAGTTATTTTCCAATTTCTTCATTCTTTCAATACTTATTACCAGGAATTCTATAGAAAAGGATTTTTTGTTAAATATTTTGTTACCCTGAAATAAAATGTGTAGGAGAAAAGGGAGATAAAAATATGATTATTTTCCTTTATCTGTTAGTTTGCAGAATATTGAATTGCTCCATTATGGAAAACAATTCCTTTTAAAAAATCATTATTTTGAACTTATGTGTTTAATAGTTTGACCAGTTGTAATCATTACAATTGCTCTTTTTTTCTTCCCTCCCTCTTTTCGTCCATGCTTCATTGATTTTATCCTAGGCCAGGTGAAGCCACTTTGGTGTGGTTCTTCCATTCCTTTGGCATGAGCTCATTTGTCTTTGATTAGCTTCTTTGCTCTCTTGCACAAGATGACTAAGTTTCGTCTTACACTTTTCTGTACTTGACTGAATCAGTCCCTTTTCTTAAGATCTCTAATTGCTGTGAGTTGATGTTAAGAGATTACGAGCTTTATGCTAGTGAACCTCATTGATGTAGATTGTCCTTGCTTCTAGAGCCAGCATATTATTAGGAAAAATGGTACTGAATCTAGACGTCTCTGTATTTTGATTTGGTATGTATTGGCGTTTTGTTCAGGACTGACTATGTAAATAGCATCCTACTATGTGAATAACATTCTACTCGTTTGTCACTAAACTCCAATAATATACCACAAATAATACCAGTCATTGTAAATGCAAACATTTTTTTGCAACATTCCTTTCTTTATTTCAGAACCATCAAAATATGCACCAAGATTATTTTCTTTCTTCCATGCCTTCATTTCTGTGCTCATGAACAGAAGAAGGAGGAGAAGAAGAAGAAAAGGGAGAGGGAGGAGGGAGGAGGAAGAGAAAGAAAGAAAAAGTTAAGATGGATGAGTACTATTTTAACATTACAGTTGTGTTAATATTGGAAAGAGAAGCCATGAGCAGAGAATTTAAACACTTGGAAATTAAATGAATAGGTTATTCGTTAGACAATTGGCACTAACTCTCTTATATTATCCTTGTTTGAATTTGTTTGATATCAGTGCTCACAGAAAGACTGACCAGGATGTACTGATACACTTCATTTCAATTTCTAGATGTACAAGGCTGAGAACCAGAACTTGGATCTTGGTGAATTTATCAACGTAATATTGCCTTTGCAGACTAGTTGTATTTTCCATAATGATTCCCTATTTAACTTTCCTTGAGCATATTTTTATTCACTTCATTTGTGATAAAAAGTTATTGAAGACACATAAATACTCTAGAAAGAGTGAAAATGATAACAGTGTTTGGAATTTCCTATTTGCTTATTTTTAATGAAGAGCTAATGCTACCCCAATTATTCCTTGGATCAATGGTAGATTTCCCTTTGGTTTCAATTAGTATTCAATTGGCTGCTGGCCAGAAAAACTAACTGAGCTGGCCTAAACTGAAAGGGGAATTTAATAAGTCACAAAACTGGCAGTCTAGGTTCAGGACAAGCTTCTGACATGGCTTAATTCCAATGGTTAAACAAGGTTGTTAGAATCAGATTCTCTGAGTTTGTTGTCTCTGCATTCCTCAATGATTTTTTGGTTATTTTCATTTACTCTAGTAAGATGGATGGACTAGAATCAAGCCTTACCTCTTCCAAATTCTGTTTCTGGAGGAAAAACTAATCTGGAAGCCCCAGCAAGCATACTTATATATTTCATTTGCTTTGATTAGGTTACTTGCCCAATACTGAACTGACTATCTTGGCCAAGGAGACTGGATCCCTGAATTATTTAAATAAATCAAAGCTTCTCCATGGAGAAAATTACATGGAGGCAGAGGAAGGAGGGAACAGAGAATGATTTTTTTGGCCATTTAATTTTTTTAAATTTATTTATTCTAATTGGATATACATGACAGCAGAATGCATTTTGATTCATTGTATGCAAATGCAGCACAACTTTTCATTTCTCTGGTTGAACACGATATGTTGCATCATATAGGCAGTCATAGATGTACCTAGGGCAATGATGTCCATCTCATTCCACCATCTTTCCTGTCCCCATGTTCCCTCCCATCCCTCCTCCCCTTTGGCTAAAGTTCCTTCATTCTTCCCATGCTGCATGCATGTCCCATTATGTTTTCTTTTTTTTTTAAATTTTTTAGTTGTTGATAGATCTTTTATTTTATTCATTTGTTGTTTATATGTGGTGCTGAGGATCAAACCCAGTGCCTCACGCATGCTAGGCAAGCACTCTACCACTGAGTTATAGCCCCAGCCCCGCCTCCATTATGTTTTTAATGGATGATTACCTTATCTAGGGGAAATGGATGCTGAGTGCAAACCGTAGCTAATCTTTTACCTTCCTGAAACAGTCTTCTAAAACCTTGAGAATAAAAACAAAAACAATAGTGGCTATAGTCTTAAAAAGTTGATTTATTTCAATTTAATAATTAAGGTTATCTATGGACCACAGGTATACAATGAATACAAGGCCAAGGGTTTTCATAACAAATTGAAAAATCATTATTTTAGATGTATTAAGAACTACTTTTTCATACTGCAAACAATGGATATGGGAAATCTGCAGAATTGCAGTATGTTTATTTAATGATAAGCCTTAACTATACTCTAGACTAAATTGGAGTCATGCATTAACCCATGAAAGTTCCTTTAGTTTTATATTATATACATTCATTTTTAAAAGCAAATCTTTAAAGAAAATCTACTAAAATCCTTATTATTTATTTATTTATTCTTAGGTTTGCTTATTTACCACATCAGAATAACTAATAATAAATGAATGATTTTGATGATAAGTAAGCAAACATAAAAAGAAACAATGATTTTTTATAGTAACCAGGCAACCATATCTTTTTACTATAAAATTTCTTCTTGTAGATTCCACAAATAATGTTGGATAGGTTTTCAGAAAACCATTATATGAAAGATGTAATAACTGTGGAATCAAGTACAAATAACTGGACAGAAGTAAGTAAGTTGCACATGTAAATACCCAAAGGCCCATGTTATCCATCACTTCTGCCAGTGTCTTTCCTTCAGCTCCTATTGCCACATGAGAGATCCCTGATTACAATCTTACAGAGACAGAGAAACACCTGAACATGTTTCACAAATGTGCCAGTTCAGTAGTGCAAGCAAAAATGTATAAAGCTGTCTCTAAAACTTCCCTCAGATATAGCCTTGAAAGACAGTGGTGAGAAAAAAAATCCTTGTAATGGAAAGAACTTTTAGGTTTTTTCCATTTAGTCTAGTAAAATGAATGGAGTAGAACCAAGACTTACCTCTTCCAAATCCCAGTTGTGGAGGAAAAAATAACCTAGAAGCTCCAGCAAGTATGCCTATGTATGTCATTGGCTCTGGTTGAGCTACTTGCTCAATACTGAACTGACCACCTGGGCCAAGTTCAGGTTGAGGCCTCTTGTTATCAATATTATACAGAAAGAGAATTTTTCCAGGGTTAGAATATAATATATTCATGGGAATGAATTTGGTGATCAGGATCCCATTAGAAGAAATATTGGGAAACTGAGAACAAGAAAAGTTGATTTAGATATATGTAAATGGACATATGAAAGTGAACACAAAGGATAAATATCATCTATGGCATGTTAATACCCAATAGAGAGTATTCATCAAGAACCACACACTTAAAAATTATGTAGACAAAATATTTTAACCTCTTCATGTCAGTAAGGCTGTTATCAGCCACAGTAATGTTGGCCTGATGGGCACAGGATTAAAACCATGGTGACAGAAATAGAGAAGTACATGGGCCCAGTAGTTACATATCAATTAACTACACACACACACACACACACACACACACACACACACACATACATACAAACACACATGCCAAGAGTTTATTTGTGGCCAAAAATATGGTCTATTATTTTGGAGAAGGTTCTATGAGCTACTGAGAAGAAAATGTATTTAGCTGTTTTGGGATGAAATATTCTATAGATGTCTATTAAGTCTATTTGATTTATACTATTTTTTAGATCTGAAGAGTCTTTACTGAGTTATGTCTGTATGATCCATTTATTGGTAAGAGAGGTGCATTGAAATTACCTAGTATTGTACTGAGGATCTCTCTGAGTTTTTAATTGATTAATGTATGTTTTATGTAATTAGGTGCACCAACATTTGGGGTATAAATATTTAATATATTTTCTCATTTCATTGTTCCCTTTACCAGTATGAAATGCTCTTCTTCATCTTTCTGATTAAAGTCCTATTTTTTGATATGAGAATAGCTTCTCCTGCTTGTTTTCCAGTTCCATTTCCATGGTATGTCAATTTTAATCTTTTAACTTTCAGTTGTGACTGTCTTTGCCTGTAAGGTGAGACTCTTGACTCTAGTTGGGTCTTGTTTTTTATCCATATGCCAGCTATATCTTTTAATTAGAAAGTTGAGACCATATACATTCAATGTTATTATAAAGAGATGTTTATTAATTCCTGTCATTTTAATTCATTTCTAATGTTTAAATTGGTCCTGTTTAGCAACTCTTCAAATGATTTGTCCATTTGTGAGCTCTGGAATCTGTTTTTGATTTCTTCTGTGTTAAGTATTTGTTTTCTATACTGCAGGCTTAGTAGTCATGAATTACTTTAGTTTCTACTTATCTTGGAAGTTTTTTATTTTCAATTTGAATCTGAAGGATAGCTTTATTGGACATAGCAATCTTGGTTTTACAGTCATTTTTTTTTTGGTCAGGACTTGGAACACATCATTTTAAGCCCTCCTGGATTTTAGAGTTTATTTTGAGAAATGGGATATAATTTTGATTGCTTGCCTCTAAATGTGATCTGCTATTTTTTTCTTGAGGCTTTTCAAATTTTCTCCTTGTTCTGTTGTTAGGCATTTTAATTATAATGTATTGTGGAATTTTTTTTTTTTTTTGATGAAGTCTATTTGGGATTCTAAATGCATCCTATGTCTGGATGTTCCTTTCATCCTTAAGGCTTGGAAGATTTTCTATTATTATTTCCCTGAGGATGTTATCCCTGTCATTAGCATCACAATACTCTTCAATTCCAATGATTATTAAATTTGGTCTCTTAATGTTTTTCCAGAATTCCTATATATTCTGGCCATGGTTACATATTTTATTCTCCTTAATATTGTCTGAATTTTCAAGGTCAGCAACTTTGTCTTTCAGTTATGAGATTCTGTCTTCAGGGGGGGAAAGAAAAAAATTTCTTAATGAAAAAGGAAAGAATTGTCTCCATTTAGGTAGTCAAAATTGTTGGTGAGGATGGATTACTGTTTGGTCACTGTTTATACTTGACAGTTCTTTCTGTTGCTTCTTAGGATATGTAACAAAAAGGAAGGGGGGAGGAGAGAGAGAGAGAAAGAATGAATTATCAAGGGGGGCATTGTTAACCCCTGCCTGTTTTTGTGGTACTCAGTGAACTGCCAGCTGGAGTGGACTAACTGGTTGAAATAGCTTTCAACCTCCCTCCTTACTAGTATAAGTTAGTAAGGAAAGGAAAATAATATTGATTGGAGTTTTGTCCAGATGAACCAGATTATTGCATTCCCAAAGTAGGGTTGCTGCAGAGTTCTAAGAGGCAAATTCTGGTAGCTGGGTTTTAAAATTAATCAGGTCTTAGGGACTTCGTTGAGTGATATCTACTCCAGAGAGATTAGATCAATTCACTCCGTAGGGTTGGGCAGATGCTGATCTCTGCTGATAGTCTGTATCTCAAGAGACTTCTGAGACTTCTACTCATGGGGCAGAGGATCCAACTATCCAGAGGTGTCACACACTCTGCTTCCCATGGAGCAAATGGAAATGCATCTTTCCTCTAATCCACTTTTTAGAATCTCTTGGCTGAGGTTTTATTGAGATTGTATTGCTATTCTATATCTTACTGCTAACTCCAAATCCCGAATTCTTTCTCTATCTTAATCTTTACATTTTATAAAATTGCCCTCTCAGTAGGTAACAACATCTTAACTTCTCAGCATTCCCTCAAGTATCAGAATGCTAACATCATAAAAACTCTTATCTTAATATTATTTAGTATAGTGAGTGAGAGAACATGAGACTGTCTTCTTTGGTGGAAGGAGGTGAAAGCCACTAGTTTGTCAGGATGGCTGGAGCAAAATCCACTCCCAGTTACAGGAATGCTTCTAGATTGTATCATGAAGGCCAATGTTTACTTCTGCTATGGATGGATTATGATGTCTGGGGAACTTTTTCTTGTGTTAGTCCGCTTTGTTTCACTGTGATCAAAATACTTGACAAGAACAGCTTAGAGAAGGGAAATATTATTTTGGTTCATGGTTTCAGAGATTTGGTCCAAAGTGTGTTGATTCCATGGCACTAGGCCCAAGGTGAGACAAAACAACATGGTAGAAGGACACGACAGAGGGAAACTTCTCTGGAAATGACAGCCATGACTGATTATGTTATAGCTCTCATAATCTAATGATTTCACTTCCAAACATTTCTCCATTAACATGGGATTTTATGGGATACCTCATAACATTTAGAAACATATTTTATTGCAAAATAGTTCTTTTGAGATTTAAAAACCTACCCTATCATAAACCCAAGGAAAGTGAGTTTTACTTAATAGTTTACCTGGAAAATGTTGGCTAAGTGCATACATATATGATTATACGTGAGATATTAAATCATAAATAAATTGTGTTAAAATTAGTGGAAGAATAGACATTTTTCCTTGGAGAATGATTTATGTTAATTGAATAAGAAATGATTAATTTTGTTTAATTCAGTTTAGTAACACTTTTCTCTAGTATTTATTAGTCAGGTCCTAGAAACTCCACTTATGAGTTTTATAATATTGATCAAATTTTTTGACCTTCCTGAGCTTTTTCCTCCTCATCTTGATAGTTAGAATAACAGTAGAACCTTCCTTATTAATGTGAGAATTGAATATGAAAAAATTCTCATAGTGTACCTCATAGGGTAGACATTTTATGAATGCTTATTGTTGCTATAATTAGCATTAAAACAGAAGTAGAGGGTTTTTAAGACCAGTTACCCTTCACATGATATTCCTCATCTTCTTGACCTTGTCCATGTGTCTCTTGCTCTCTGTTTGTGCTCTTGAGCCAGTGGCTCAGTGTCCTTTCATTGTGTGGGTTCCTCTCAGATCATTGGTCTTGCCCTTTTCATAGGATTTCTTTTCTCTCAGGGTGACATATTAAGCTCTTCTCTGAGGGCAATGAGTTCTCCCCAAAAGGCCCAGACTACTTTATTTTTATGTCCAATAATGTCATAATGCCATTTTCTGAACTGTACTTTTCTTTTTCTAATGGCCTTTTTCAAAAGAAAAAAAAAGTTCTAGTGTAAGTGACACCCAGCTCAGCCTCTGAATAATCATGAGGGGATCAAGTTGCATTGGCTTATTTGGACTAACAGATCCAGATAATTTTTCTAAGAGGAGGCAACATAAGGAGAACTGAAAAGTGTTAGAGGCTAAATCACCTGAGTTCAGTTATGGATTTGCTTATAAAGCTTCCTGTGCAATAATTATTCTCATCTTTATGTTTCCACAACTGTGTGTGTGTGTGTGTGTGTGTGTGTGTGTGATTTCACACCCTTTCTTTCTGACATGGCTGCAGAGCAGCAAGTTCCATTGCTTACCTGATGGATTGGCCACATTAGATGGAGGAATGGTTATGAGTGACACATGCAGTTACTGTATATCTGGGCACTGGGGTCATTTCTCATGTCCTTTAATTTGTTCAATTTGCTGACTTTGCAGGAATTTCAAACAAGCAAGACTTTATTGTAAAGTTCTATCCATATATTACTCCAGAGGGACCCCTGTCTTTGCAACTGTCACTTTAGTTGATTTGTTGTATGGCTATTTCTCTCCACATCCTGATCATACCTTGACCATATCTTAAAGAAATCCTTTAAAATTCTTTATCTTAATTATGAATATCTTTTCTATTTTCTTCACTGATAAAATTTTAACATACAATTTTAATTTTAGTCATTTCAGGAAGGAAAATTTAATTGGCCTTCAGTAGCTATCTTGAGATATACATACTTCAGCTCATTTACACAGAATTAACCATTTTAGTCCCCAATCTTAAGAGATAAAGATTATTTTTAAAAATTTTTATTTTTTAGCTTTCACATTTCTTTTAGGAAGAAATTCAGCTTCAGAAAGATTATGTGGCTGTTTGAGGGTCATGTGATGGGATTTGTCTTGACTTCCCTGTCTCACATTGTCCACCACTGAGAGATTTATACAGAAGTGGCATAGGCCTGCCCTCCTGGTGTTATTGGAAGAGGTCCTAGAAATGTCCCTTACCTGAAACATCAACTGCACTACCTTCCCTTTCACTATCATTACAAAACTATTGGATAAGAGATTCTAGTGCTTAGGTTGCAGTGAGAGTGTTAATTTTCTTTCCACAACCAACTTAAGAGAATTGATCCAGACTCCATTGGGGCATGCACCTTCTGATCTGTTGGTATCTGACTTCATTCATTTGATCCCTTTACAGCTCAAATGTATCCTATTTCCACAACTTGTAGTTTAAAAAGCAAGTGATTTGTATCCATCAGCTCAGCAGTGACAACAGGGATAAATCCATCATTTGGTATTACTTGGTCTTCCTGCACAGGCTGCCAAATGCCTTCCAAAGCCACTGAAATTGATGGTGACAATTTTCCACATTCTTCATTTGTGGTTTACACTGTGATTCTCTTCAACTTCAGTCTCAAGGGAAGAAGTCCAGTCTGTTTTGTGTTAGATTTTTATATTTATAATCTAGTTCATCTTTTGAGGTTTACCTTAGAAGAGTCTTCTCTATGTAAGTGAATTAGTGAAACCACTTGCATCTAGAAAGACTCTCCTTTCAGTCTTCTATTACCTCTCACTGTTTTCTTAACTGATGAGAGTAGTATATTATAATTTTGTGGTGTCAAATTTTTCTAATATGTCTGCTTTGATTTGATTATATCCTTTTTGGGTTTTATTTTCCAGTGACTTATACTTATAATAAGTTATTGCATGTACATATCTTGGACCACCTCTGCTCGGCTGGATTGGTTATATTGAAAGCATGTCTAGTGGCAGGACATTAAGTAGCACCTGCTTGGCTGTAGGAGTGGGCTGACCTCAAAGAGAAGAAGCAGAAGTGCCAAAGAGGCACTAAGGAAAATTTTAACCATGAAATATTGATGCTGACAACTATTGTCAAAGGCATGAATGAAAGATGGGCATTCTGTTATCTGCAAAAGCTTTATACAATTCATTAAGGAAAGTGAGAGCACTCCAAAAGGACAAAAATTACTGAGACTATCTAAGGCTGTCAACTGGATGTACTCATTGTAAGATTCCTTCAATTCACTTAAAGAATAATATAAAAAGTATGAGTTTTTTTTAAACTTGTACATGTTGAATTTGTTTTCAAGTTGTGGTATGGATGTATATGTGTTATTGCTTCTGCATAAGGGTTTGGTTGCTTTTAAATTTGTTCTCTGAGATTAATTAATAATTGAATTTTTCAATTTTGAAATTTTGGGGACTTTCTCTACTGTATTTCCTTCCCTTGACACCCTATTTCCCTGTTTATGTTTAGGGCTTATGTAAAAATAATACAATAGTTAAAATTGTTCCCATAAAACTCAAACAATATCAACTAGAACTTTTAATATGTATGATGTTGGAAGCAAATATCTTTTGCTGAAAATCTTACATATCCAGAACTTTTAGAAATCTGCTTTCAGTTCAAGGTGATGCCAAGAGTTAACTGTGTCTAAATGTGAAGGATAGTTCTTCCTAAAGGGGAAAATCTGGAACACCATGTATAAACAGATCAAAGCATTAATGCTATTGTTTCATAATCACACTTTTAATTTGAATGAATTTTGTGAATGAATAATATAAATATATAGGGAAGGAAGATAGGATATTAATGGAATTATTATGTAGAGAATTAACTTCACTAAAACAAGTATGTTAGGTATGTTTCTCATTCATTACAGTGGAAATAGTCTTCAAGCAAAAGAGACCCAAACCATACCACAGTTTCTCCCTGATGAGATTTATTTCTTCTGTCTGTATCCTTCCCAGGTATATAATTTGAGCACATGCGGTTGGTCACTTGTGGGCATATGGTGTCCCATGGAGATGATCAAGGAGAACTTCCAGCTTATAGATGCCCCTGCATAAGACTTATTGCTGCTTCACCCTGACCCTGCTGATAATTTCCTGTGAACTGCATCAGAGCTACCCAGAAATTTCTGTTGGAAAGTGGATTCTGAATCTGCTTGCTTTACTGCTATCACTTTGCTATTCCTCACTTGAACAAAGCTCTCACAAACAAAGCTTTTGAGAGTGATAGAAGAGGAAGTTTTTTGCTAAAACTAAATTATTCTGTTGTATTTTTAAATGTCTCATTTGTTTTACATCACTTTTTTCCTTCAATACTTTTCATTCCTCAGTGAGGTGTTGTAACCTGGGGTGATATTTCCTGTTATGGCTCCTTCTACAGTCACATTCATGGTACATCACTGAAAACTGACTAATCACTGAGTAGTTTCCACGGAGTGGGAAACAAATTCTAAATTTAAAAGTATCTAGTCTCCAAAATTGAAACCTGGTGTGTTTAATGGAAATAGGATAACCACACGCAGAACAAGAGGAAAATTTTAAATTACAACTAACGGAAGACAAATTTTAAGTCATGCACCAAAGTTGTGGACAGCTATCCATGCCAGGACCCAGGGTACCCTCTTTCAATTGCCCCAGATACTTTATGGAATTTTGATCAGACTTCTTGTTAGTGTGTGCAAGAGCCTTCATGACCTAGCTCTGGTCATTGCTTCTTTTTTACCTTTGAGAACTTGTTTCCTACACACCAGGTTGTTTCATATCACCATGCCTCTTCCTATGCTACACTTTTACTAAGGATGAAACTTCTTGTATTTGCTAGGCTAAATGCTTTACATCCATCAAATCAGCTTAGGCATGACCTTCTTAGAAAGCTTTTCCAGGCATGCTCTGGCCCATGATGTTCTAAGTGAGCTGCGTCTGTCCTCCCCATAGCAACTTGTGCCTGCCTACTTCTTAAATGGAATGCATGTATCATGTATGAATGCTGTTTGTTTTCATATTCTGGTTCTGTTCCTTCTTAATGTTCCTGAGAATCAACTCAGTGCCTGACACAGATGATGTTTAGATATGTGTATTAGTCAGGGTTCTCTAGAGGAGCAGAACCAACAGGATGTGTGTGTGTGTGTGTGTGTGTGTGTGTGTGTGTATAAGCGTGTGTGTGTGTGTGTATATAGTTATAAAAAGGGGATTTATTAGACTGGCTCACATAACCAGAAGAACAAGAGCGATCAACAATGCTACCTCAGTCCATAATCAAAGAAGGCTTCTGGAAATTCTCTGGATAATCACTGGCAGAGTCCACTTTGGAAGAGTGAAGGAGCTGGAGTCTGAATTCCTCAGGCAATTGCCACAGCAATCAAGAGCTCGTTCAGGAAGACTTGAGCTTGCATCTGCTGCTGCTTCCTTGTTCTTCCAACTTTTATTCAATATATTGGATGTTTCTGCTCACACTTAGGAAGGATTTCCACTTCAGTTTGCTCTCCCACATGCCAATCATTCTTAGACACATCCTCAATGACACACCCAGAAGCCTCTTAATCTCAGGCAGCTCTTAATCCAATCAAGTTGACAATTCAGATTGACCATTACACATATATGTTTGCTGCAACATTACAAACAGAACAATGAAAAGATGAAACAACAGCCGCAAATAAACACATCTCAGTCCAATGAGAAAGAGCACCAGGAATGGAATCTCATTTCAACCTTAGCATAGATAGAAATTTCCCCATGCTTACCAGCAGGAGATTTCTTTTGGTTACTTCTCTCCTTCAAAGTGGAATTTATGTGGTTTGTTTTGCATGCTGAATTAAAAAAAATTGCCTTTGTAAGCATAAAATGCTGAATTATACCCTTTAGTTCCTTGTCTCATTTTCTTCTACTATTCATTCTATGCTTTCAAAGTTTCAGCATTTCTTAGCCATGTGATTTTGAGGTAATTATTTCTTGTGGAGTCTGTTTTATCATTTATAAAGTGAGAATAAATGATATTTATTTTATAATATTACATGAAATAATTACATAGACCACTTAGTCCAGAACACTTATTCAAAATTTTAGCTACTATTAGTATTGAAAAGGCACTATGAATCCCCAACATTTTACTCTATGCAGATACACTTATGAGCAAGTCTTTGGATATATTTTTGCTTTTCTGCTTTTTTGCTTTTGTTTCCATAATTTCCATTCTCTCATCCAAATCATAATTAGCATTCAAGATTCAGTCTTCTATAGTGTTATGGTTTGGATATGAAGTATCCCCCAAAGCTCCTTTGTTAGTACAGGAATATTCAGAGGCAAAATGATTAGAGTATGAGAACTATAACCTAACCAGTCCATCTTAGTTTAAATGGACTGACTGGGTGAAAAGTGTCCACAGGTGGGGTCTGGCTGGAGGAGGTGGGTCACTGGACCATGCCCTAGAAGGATTCACTTTCCCTGTAGTCCCTTCCCCTCTTATTCTCAGTTTGCTGGCTACTGAAAGTGAAGCAGCACTCCTCTGCCACATCCTTCTGCTGCTGTGTTCTGCCTTATCTTGGGCCCAGAGCAATGGAGTCAGCCTACCATGAAATGAACCCCTGAAAACATGAGTCAAAATGAACTCCTCCTCCTCTAAGTTATTCTTGTCAGGCATTGTGCCACAGCAATGACAAACTGAATAGCACACACCTTAACTCAGAATCGAACTGATTTGTGAAGTATTCTTTGACCATGTATAAAATATGATTATAATCAGTTAGATGGGGTGTCCCCTGAAAGCCCACATGTGAGACAATGCAAGAAGGTTTAAAGGAGAAGTGATGGAGTTATACCCTTAACCTAATCAGCGAATTGATCCCTGATAGGATTGACTGAATGGTAACTGGAGGCGGGTGAGGTGTAGCTGGAGGAAGTGGTTCATTGGGGGTTGGGCTATGGGGTATATATTTTATATCTGGAGAGTGGAGTCTCTCTCTGCTCTCTGATCATCATGTGAGCTGCTTCCCCCCACCACAGTCTTCCACCATGATGTCCTGCCTCACCTTGAGTCCTGATGAATGGAGCCAGCTGTCTATGGATTAAGAACTCTGAAAGCATGAGCTCTTAAATGAACTTTTCCTCTTCTGCAATTGTTCCAGTCAAATCTTTTAGTCCTAACAGTAAAAGAGTTGACTAAAGCAACAATCTTTCTCTCACTTTGTAGAAATTATCATGTTTATAATACATATGAAAAACTTTGAACTCATTCATGTAGTCATGCAGCAAATTAATATATAATTTCTGTATATAAGTCACTGTATTGGTAATGGAGATAGGTGGTAAATGAGATACCACCATCACTGCTTCCAAAGAAATTATATTGTAATATTTATAGAATGGAATATGAACAACAATGTTTAGGTTTGTGTCCAGTAATGGGGTATCTTAGACATTAGTAACTCCATTTTGGTTCTAGGGCTCCATTTTGACCCGAAACTGAAACATATAAACTGCCAAGAAAAAGAAACTTAAGATACCCTGTTCCCACCACTACAGTCCCCTAAACACAGAAAAACCGTTGTTACCCAACCACCTGCACCCAAGGTCAATTCCAGCTTGCTCTTGTTCCTTGTCCAAAAGATATATAAGCTCCCATTCAAGAGACACTCGCTGCTGCGCCACTCACTCGACTGGGCAGCCAGGCAGGCCATTCCTGTTAATAAACTTTCCTTACTGAGTGTGAGACCTTGTCTGAGAGATTTTCTTTTGAGCATCTGTCCTGACATCCAGGCCCCATGATTTACTAACTACATGACCTAGGAAAAGTTGCCTAAACTCTCTGAGCCTTACAAATGGAAATTGATAAGAAGAGTGTCTAGTACTGAAAAAACACTAATGTTAATTATCAGTATTTGTTATTATGATTATTGATATTGCATGTTAGTAAGAGTGAATAACCTTAAGCAATTCTATAATTAGTTTTTGTTATAACTGCTGTTATAAAATATTTTGGATAATTAAATGATAATTCAGGAAAACATATACGATTTTGCAGTTTAACACTCATACTCGAAAATGGATAGGGAATTTGCATGCAGATGAAAGAACATGGAAATTATATACAGAGAGTATAATAGCACTGTTTATTATATCTTAGAAATTAAAAAAAACTAAATGTTATAAGTCTATGTAATGTTCTGGAAACAACAAGATATGATATTGCAGATTTTAAAGGGATCTAACTAGAAACAATGTAAGTGAAAAATACAATGATTGATATTAAAATTTAAGAGGTGACCACTATGGCAAATGAAACAGAGGTGAAAAGAGAATGAGAAGATTGAAGAACTTAATGAGAAGATTGATCATAAGAAATTCAGAGTGAAATATAGAGAATTAAAAAGATGAGAGTTATCACCACCATAATGGATAGGGTAAGAATGTCAAAATCATTTATTAGTTAGAGGGTCATAGGAGAAGTGAAAGAAAATGAGGAATAAGGAACATATGAGACAATAGTTGACAATTTTCAAAAGTAATTAATAAACTGAAAAAAGTCAAAGGGGATAATGAAAGAGAAATCTGTTTGAACATATATAGAAGTGCATAAAGATCACAAAAGCAGAAAACTCTAGAAAGACTAAAAACAAAAAAATCTTTAAAAGCAGAGAAGTCTAGATTATTATAATGAGAATAACAGATTGAATTGGCTGATTTCTCAATAGAAAAAAAAGAGAAGTCAGGAAAAATTTCATTCAAGAAACATGTAAATAAAAACGTTATCAACAAAACTTGCAAACATTGATTATTTGCAAACTTGCATTAATAGAAAGTCAAAAGACATTTCTTTAGATAGAAAGCAATGATCCAGTTTAGGATACTGGAGATGAAAGGACTGAAAGGGACAGCAAAATAATGGTAAATAAAAAACAAATTTAAACGAACACTGATTGACTTACAAATTGTAATACAGACAAATAAAATACACCAGGAAGTGCCATGAATATTGAATAGGGTGAATGGAATTAAAGTATAGAGCATTAACTGAGACTATAATATTATTACAAATAAAATCAGTCTTTTAAAATAAAGGATGCATATAGACTAATCACTAGGGTACTAGAAGAATATAAAAGTGTGCATAGTAATTTCAAAAATATAAAAAACATGGGATCAAAAAAAACCATTACTAGTGGCTTTATGATTCATCAGTATGGCTAGGCTAAACTACATTTCCTAGAATTCCTATCTGGTAAGTTTGTGGTTGGAGTCAAGAAGCCATTAGATAATCCTGTGGGAGATTTGGAGGGTGGAGAGAAGCAGCAGTGTTTCTCCATACCTTAACGTACTGTATGATGCCCTTCACCAGCTGGCCTACCTGTGAGCTGGAGTCCATGGCTGAGCCTGACATTGTTCCATATTTCCTTGGGTCCAACATCAGCTTCTCTGACTCCTCAGCTGCGGGAGTGCATGCTTAATTCCATAATGAAGTTTTCTGGCTTCTGCAGAACACTCACACCCTCAAGGTGTCTATCTGTATCATCATCTCTTCTAGCGGTGCTGATTCTCTAATTGAACCCTGAGGGTGCAGTGCTCAGTTATGGTAATTAAATGCAAGAAAAGAGAGAAAATGAACACAGAGCAATCATTATATATAATAGTAACATGGTAAGATATTAGGTATAAACTCAAATATATTAGTAATTACATAAAATGTAAATAGCCTAAATGCTGTCTATAAAAGACAAAGGTTATTCAATTGGATTTAAAAACACAAAACTCAAAATAGATGATGTTCATAAGAGGCAGATATGTACTAAATACAAAAGGCTGTAAGTAAACAGAAGAAATGAGAAATTTATGTACACGATAGAAAAGTCTGTTTGATATAATTATATTAAAAAATTGACATTAATGCAAAAAGACTTAAAGAATCTTTATAAGAGGTAAAGGAAGGCATTTTGTAATGATACATATTTCTATCACCAGGACAATGTAATAATTAAAAATTATATGGCCACTCTGAATGTTTTCTCTGATAAGTGGATGCTGATCCATAATTGGGGAAGAGGGAGTGGGAAGAATGGAGGAACTTTGATTGGGTAAAGGGGAGGGAGAGGAGGAGAGGGGGCTTGGAGGCAGGAAAGATGGTCAATAAGATGGACATCATTACCCTAGGTACATGTATGACTGCACATATGGAATGACCCTACATCCGGTACAACCAGAGAAATGAAAAGTTGTGCTGGATTTATGTGCAATGAATCAAAATGCATTCTGCTGTCATATATACCTAATGAGAATAAATAAATAAATTATAAAAATGTATATATAAAAAAAGAATGAAAGGAGTTCATTGTGTATTCAGTCCTTGAGCTCTTTGAAGAACTGCTATAAAAATATCATTTTCTCTTTTATCAATTAAAAAATAGGGACACAAAAGACATTTGAAAATAAGTAACTTAGCTGAAGAGAAATATACAAATTCAAGCTTGATGCAGTGGGTACATGCCTGTAATCCCAGTTGAGATTACTGACTACAAAATAATTCATTTATAAAGCAAAACAGAAGGAAAAACAGGAAATCTTAATATATTTGAAGGTAAGCATACACTTCTATAACTCATGGATTGGGTGAGAAATCATATTGTGAATTATATAACATCTGGAAATGGAAATAAAAATATCAAATATTAAGCCTTTTGTGTTACACCTAAAGCTATACTTAGAAACCGATAGCATAGGAAACAAAATAGAAAAAGATGCGAAATAGAAGAGGGCACTGATTAAGGTGGCAAACACTGTAATCCCAGGAACTCAGCAGACTGAGGCAGGAGGATCACCATTTTGAGGCCAACCTGGACAATTTACTGAGGCTCTCAGCAACTTAGCAAGAGCCTGTCTCAAAATTTAAAAAAAAGAAATAAAAAAGGACTAGGGAAATAGTTTAGTGGTAAAGTGCCTCTGAATTCAATCACCAGTACCAAAAAACAAAACAAAACAAAAAAGAAAGAAAATAACATAACTCATTATATATAATTTAATCATATCATAGAGATTTGAAAAGAGATATAATTAGGAATATTAAAAAAACTTCAAAGAAAACATAAGAATCTTATTGAAAACTGCATGATAAATATTTAGATGAACACATTTCAAGAAAAAAGCAGCTTAACTCTGACACAACAATAAATATTATGAATCACACACTTTTTAAGGAACCCTGATTTAAAGTCTACACACACATAGACACACAGAGAACTCAGTCCTTTTTTGGGGGTAGGGTACTGGGTATTGAATTTAGGGACACTTGACCACTGAGACACATCCCCAGACCTATTTTGTATTTCATTTAGAGAAAGGGTCTCACTGAATTGCTTAGCAACTTGCTTTTGCTGAGGCTGGCTTTGAAATCACCATCCTCCTGCCTCAGCCTCCCAAGCAACTGGGATTATAGGAGTATGCCACCTTGCCTTGTGGCAATCCCAATCTTTTACCAGAAAATTCTACCAAATATTTTAGGAAGAACAAATTCCAGCTCTTATACAAATTCTTCCAGATAGAAAAAGAAACTTAGGTCATATTTTGAAAACAGTGTCACCTTGGCTCTAAAACTGAAAAAAACTTTATAAGAAAGGAAAATTATAGACCAATTTCAGTCATGAATATATTTATATAAGCTCTAAGATATCATTATGATGCCAAATCTACCTACAAAAAAAAAGTAATACTTCACAACTAAGTTTGATTTATTTCAGGGTGCAAGGTTGGTTTTGCAACATATGAAAAGATGTGGTTTATCACACTAGTCTAATAAAGAAGAAAATTATGTGATTATTTCACTAAGTGCAGAAGAAACATTGGCTAAAATTCAAAATTCAGTTATATTTGAAATTCACATACTAGGAAAATAAGAGAATGTTAATTTAATAAAACATATCTTACAGAAAACTTAGAGAAAGAATTATATTTAACAAGGAGAACCTAGGAAGAATTTCCTTATTGGTAAGAAAATAGAAGGCTGTGTGCTAGTATCACTTACACTTCCAATATTGTAGAAAAGGAAATGAAATGTATAATTGTTGGGAAAGAATAATTAAAAATGTAAAAGCAGAAGCAACAACAAAACATCATAAATATCACTTTACAACTACCAACTTTGCAGAATTTTAAAGTTGAAAACATAAAATATTGGTGAAAATATGATGTAATAAACTCTCATAAGTTAATGATAAGGATGTGAAATGGTAACGGCCACTTTGGAAAGCAGCTTGACACTATCT
Organism: Xerus rutilus; assembly: GCA_028644305.1. NCBI lineage: Eukaryota > Metazoa > Chordata > Mammalia > Rodentia > Sciuridae > Xerus > Xerus rutilus. Next base: position 55,890,991 of record CM053411.1, read on the forward strand.
GGAAGATGCTGAAAATATGAATAATATAATCTAACCATTCCATTTCTGTGTGTGCATAAGAACACTAGGAAACATGGATTAGAATATTTATTGCAGGTCAATATCGCAGGTTGAGTGCTCAACCTGGAAACACTCAAGTAAATGTCCATCAACATTAGAATGGATAAACAAATTATTGAATGTTCATCATCTAAATGCTAGACCTCAATATATACAGATACATGCAAATCAATCAAAGAGTAAGTACACCTTCAGCATGTTGAGTAAAAGAAGCCAGATATAAAGACTTCTGTATGATTCTGTTTGTATAAATTTTGAACACAGGAAACAAATTGAACCACCTTGCTATGAGATCTACAATTAGATAGTAAATTTAGAAAGAAGACAAAAGCAAAAAAAAAGAGAGAGAGAGAGAAAGAAAGAGAGAGAGAGAGGCAAAAAAGGGAATTTTAGACTAGTTAGTAGCATTATTACCAATGGAATAGAGGGGTGTTATAATCTAGGAGGAGTACCCAGGGGCCTTGTGAATGCTGGCCACACACTGATTCTTGATATTAGGAAGGGCCACGGAGATGTTGATTTTATACTTCATTGGAACGTATATTTGTGTTTTTGAATTTTTTGTATGTTTGTTATATATTGTAATTTAAAAAAAATAAGTGCAGAGACACAAAAGAACTAAAATGAATAACAAATGGTAAGGAAGAAATATCAATCTCAATATTAGAGGATGACATATGATTATACATGTAGAGAATTTTTAGTAACCCACAAATTCTTCAGCACGGAATGGCTAGATATGAAGGTAAAGAGGTAGGCAGAGGTCAAGAACAGCGGATTTCACTGAAGGGATTTCAATAAGAGAGTGACTTGATCAAACTTGGATTTTCTTGAAACCACTTTGGGGGCCAGAGAGTAGGGTGTACTGGGGTTGAAGCCAGGGGTGCTCTACCACTGAGCTACATTTCCAGCCCTTTTTATTTCTTATTTGGAGACAGAGTCTCCCTAAATTCCTGAGGCTGGCCTCAAACTTGTGATCCTCTTGTCTCAGACTCCTAAATCACTGGGATTATGGAGGTGAGCCACTGTGCTGGGCAAAACCACTACTTTTCAACTAGGTTTAAAAGCATTAAGACTTTACTTTTTGCCCTATAAATGATGTTAGATGCTAGATTTTAAATATTAGATGTTAGAGTTTAGATATTAGAAAATGGATGCTTCTAGTTTCTCTCTGGTTTTAGACCATGGTATGGTACCCTTTCCATTGAATGGTCTTACTAATTATTTAAGTTGATTTTACTAGAATATAGGATCACCATTAATATTGTATTCCTTGAATAAAATATTTTTCTTCTACAGTGTAATATAAGCATAATAATATGAGGCTTCATAAAATTACTGGAATTACTATTTGTAACAACATACAAATATAATCAGCATGGATGTTGTGTCTACATATCTAATGTGAAGTGATGACTATAGATTAATACCTTTGGTGGAATTCAGGCTGAATGTAATTATAGCACAAAAAATAACTAACCAAACAATCGAGAAAAATAAACAAACAAAAAATACCTTAAATGAAATTTTGCCTAATTATCTAGAAAATGGCTTTTATTCTTCATTTAATATTGCCTATACAGATGTATGTTTGATTGATCATGAAAAGGTTTTTAGTCTGCATCTAAGTACTCTCATCTAGTAAATGACTTCAAACCAGTTATTAATTTCCAAGCTAACATTTTAGCATCACTCTTGTGTTTTCTAAATAAAAGATGCATGAAAACGCATAGTAATTCAAGCCTCATAGTAATATTTATAATACACAAATACATTAAATATTACTAGAATGTTAATGAAATTGTAAAGATGTGATCTGGAATAAAAATAACACAAGTAGTACTAAAATTATCATTGTGATATTATCTTGGAATACTCCATGTAGCAAAACATAGTCAGCATTAGAAATTGTAGTCAAAATATTTAATAACAATACTTTTTGTGTTTGGAACCTTATCTGTAAAGCTGCAGAGTTAAGATCTATACTTTGTTTTAATTTGTGAGAGAAAGTAAGATAATAGAGGATAGAAAAAGGAGACTGACTAAACCAAGTAATTTTTTAATAGAATTATAGGTAAAGTAACCTATCAAAGCATATATTTTTGCCTAGCATTAGTTAAAGTTCACACACACACACACACACACACACACACAATCACATCTACTTGAATTATTGTACATAATGGCATTATATTGTTCCAGCTCATATTTGGGCTTTGAAAAGTAGCAGGTTTCCAAAAACACTTACATTAGAGGGCAGAGGTTCATAATTCTTAAGATGCACTGGCCAATTGCCTAAAGAAACAGCCAACAGGTTTCCACATGGCTCCAAGCTCTGGATGAGTTTCCTGGTAGTTGCTGTGTTCTAGCTTCTGGCTCCAGAAAGGGAAACTAAAACCCGACTGCTGCTATCTAGACTTACGTCCAGAAGTGTTGTAGGGCTCCTGTGATCACTTTTGATGTCATTTCCTGGGCTCTGTGAGAATGAAGGCCTAAAGCTCTATGATAGTGCTCAGCAAGCAGGTACTCTAGGCACTATACACTTGGCTTTGGACTTTATTTCCATGTTTAATACCCTCTTTTACTTGAAAGGTTCATTCCTCGCATGCGTATCTGCGTTTCCTTCCTGTGTTGTATCTTTGCTTATGTGCGTACAGTCTCAAAAATGTGAATATCCACCCTCTTCACTCACAGGTGGTGATCCTGCCATCCTCTAAAGTTCAAATTAAATTATAATTTTCCTATGAAATGTTTTCTAATGAGTCCTCTCTGGAGAGAGTAAGTCCTCTGGTTTTATTTTCCCCTTTATGTTGAATAGTCTTCATTTATGACCTCGTGAAGGCATGAAAGTTCTTCCAAATGAAATGTAAATTCCCTAAAAGCGAAAACTACCACCTTTCTTTCAGATCTCTGCCCAAAGCCTACCTCAGAGCAGATGCCTATCCATCCTGACCTGATGTCCCTGTGATGCTGTTCTTGGCTTGTTGAAGTTCACGAATAGAAAGGTACTCCTAGTGGATGCTCAATGCTCCAGTTTGATTTTGCTCAGTAAGTCTGCAGCGATGATCTCCAACTATCACTGGCTCACAGTACAGGTGTATTTCAAATCAATGGTAATTGCTGACTATGGTGGCTTCAGTGCTCACGGGTTTGCACAGTTCTTGTGTCTACTTCATTCCAAAACCCAGGCTGAGGAAGCAGCCCCCGGTCTTGATTTACTCATCTGATGGTAGAAAAAAAGAGCAAAAGTATGGACAGAAGCATGCAGTGGTTTTAAATGCAAGAATGGGCAAACGTGTCTCCTGCTCACAGTTCATTGGCAGTGCAAGTCCAATGGCCTCGCTCGACAATGAGGCAAGGAAGGAGACACTGCCTGTAGAGACACAATGAAAGTACCTGTAACCCATGAGGACACACAGAGTAATGCAGGGCAGACAGACAGCTGGACAAGCTTTCTCGCATAGGATTCACAGTGCTGTTCTTCTCGCTCTCTGCTTGTTTCTGGACTGGTAAAGTGTCCTGTGCTTGGTTTAGCTTTGAGGAATCTCTCTCCTTTGCCTTAAGTATCTTTTTTTTTTGGTACCAGGGATTGAACTCAGGGGCACTGGACCACTGATCCACATCCCCAGCCCTATTTTGTGTTTTATGTAGAGACAGGGTCTCACTGAGTTGCTTAGTGCCTCGCCGTTGCTGAGGCTGGCTTTGAACTTGCGATTCTCCTGTCTCAGCCTCCCAAAGTGCAGGGATTACAGACGTGCGCCACCACGCCCGGCTTGCCTTAAGTATCTTATCAGTGACTATTGTGTGAGCAGAGTTGTTGAAAATGTTCAACAACTCTATCAAATCATTGTTTAAGAATCAGATTATTATTTAACTTGTAACATTTGATTAATTAAAATGACCGGGAACATTTGCTATGGAGTTTAAGGACTCATTTTACCATTGAGCACTAAGATTATAGCACCACTTTTGTTAAGAGTTACCTTGGACACCACTGAAGGTGGCAATCATGAGATTCTAATTCAGCCAACCTACCTCCACTGCTTTTCTGGAAGGTTCTTCTCTACTAACATAGCTTGAGAGGAGGACTAGTCAGGACATACACCCTATAGTCTATAGTTCTTTTAAGTTTTCTTCACCAAGGGGTAAATTCTGGTTAAAATGACTTTCGTAAATTTACAGTGGTAAAGAAAAAATCTGAGAGTGAGCCAAGTCCTCAATGTAATTTAAATTAGGCAAATTTTTGTGACCAAATTTTCATGAATTTGTTTTTACAATTCAAAAATTTTTATAGTTTAGATTTCAGGTGAGATAAAAATAACCTATACTCAGTTCAGAAGGCTGAGACAGGAGGATCATAACTTCAAGGCTAGCCTCAGGAATTTAGTAAAGCCCTAAGCAACTTAATGAGAACCTGCCTCAAAAAATAAATAAGTGCTTGAGATGTGGCTCAGTGGTCAATTGTCCCTGGATTACATCTCCAGTATTAAAAATTAAAAAAATAATTAAAATAGAAATAACCTATACTCCTGGTAATAAAGAAAAGTGATTATTTATTCCAAAGCTAATAATAGCTTCACTTTTTTTGATGTATAGGCCTACATTTATTTTTCTGCAGTTGTTTTTCTTTATAGGATGTGAAAATTCCATTGCATGCTTTTGTATAAGATGGGGTGTTGACATGTAATTATGTGTAATATTCACTTGTTTTCTTTCAAAAAACATTTATTAGTATTCTACAAATGAATATATGACAGTTTAAAAGCAAATAAGAACCTTAGTGCTGAAACTTAAACATTGATGATACAATGGTGTACATAGAAGTTTTGCTTTCCTGCAATTTAAGGTAGATCAAGGAAGTCAGCTATTTAAAAAGGGACTAAGAAACAAATACATGATAATTATTTTGATAAATTTTCTGAAGAAAAGAAACAGTTCAGTAAGGATATATCATCAAGAAATATCACATAGGGTTGATAGTCCAGGCAGTTTTCCTTAAAGAGAGTCTCAGGTGAAGGTCTAGAGAACGAGTCAGAGCTAAACAATGTATAGGTGACTATGAGAAAAGTGCAAGGAATAGTAAGTGCAAAGGCCCTGTGGTTGGTGCCTGCATGATGAACTCTAGGAA
>CM053411.1:55896678-55920712 GCA_028644305.1 Xerus rutilus
CTGGAGCCTTGGCTACTGCTGGAGGTGGCTCCAGACCTTGTTGTCAACCATGCTGTGCTGGTTTTACAGGAATGCAGGATGCTGAAGTTAGGGGGTCATGGATGCTTCCACAATGATTTTCAAGGAAGGCCTTGGAGGCCTTACAAAATGCAGCATGGTTGGAGTCCCTGCAGGCACCCTGTGAGAAAGCAAAGTGTGGAGATTTGAGGAGAAAGCTGAAGCTATAGTGGAGACCCCTAAGGTTAAGAAATGCCAGTGTTGTGGGCCATAGTTCTAAGAAGGTTGCAGGAATCGAGCAGAGACAAGCCAACAGGAAGGCCATTTGAGCTGCAATCAACAAGGCTATGGGGCATACAAGCCTTTTGGAGAGAACATCATGATGCCATGTGCCCCAATGCCAGACATGGAGCTACAGGACTTGTTTGCCCAGCTGGGTTTCAGTCTAACTTTGGTCCTATCCCTTCTTTCTAGGCTCCTAATTTTGTGAATGGAAATATTTACTCTGTACCATTATATACTGGATACTTGTAAATTGCTTTTAATTTTACAGGAGCTCACAATATGAGATTGCCTTGAGCTTAAGGGAAGACTTTGGATTTGAGCTTTGAGCAATCTTGGAACTATTGATACTATGGAGACTTTTGGGAATGAACTAAATGTATTTTGCATTATCAGATGAGTAGGACCCAGGCAGAATGTTATGGTTTGGATGTGAGGTGTCCCTCAAAAGCTTATGTGTGAGACAATGCAAGAAGTTTGGAGAAGAAATGATTGGGTTGTGGCCTTAACCTAATCAGTGAACTAATCCCTGATGGGATTAACTGAGCGATAACTGGCTGCAGGTGGAGTGTGGCTAAAGGAAGTGATTCATTGGGGGTGGGGTTATGGGGTCTATATTTTGTGTCTGGAGAGTGGAGTCTCTTTCTCTGCTCTCTGAGCATCATGTGACCTGCTTCTCTCTGCCACACTCTTCTGCCATGATGTTTTGCTTCACCTTGAGCCCTGAGGAATGGAGCTGGCCTTCTATGGACCAAGACCTCTGAAACCATGAGCCCTCAAATAAACTTTGCTCTCCTAAAATTGTTATGGTTGGGTCTTGTAGTCACAGTAGCAAAAAAAGCTTACTAAAGTACACAAGATGCAAAGTTCTCATTCGTGAGAGACTACATAAAATATGGCTTCTAAGGAATCTGAAGGTGGAAAAGATTTTCCACAATCTTTGTTATGGCAAATGAATATATCAGAATGAGCCATCTAAACTTAAATTAAATTATATTAGGAAGTATTCGGCTCCTTCATCTCCCATTTTATTCATTCAAATCTTTTCCAATACATAAAGAAATTGATCTCACCTGACTTGTTTACATAATAAAAACTGATCCTATGATCAAAGACTTTTCTAAGAAAACAGATTTTATTTTTATTTTGTTCATAGAGTCAATAAAGTACATGCAAAAAGTAATTATTGATGTTCAACTTTCCAGAACATGAAAGGAAAAAGTAATTATTATTTATATTATTTGCTTTTTTATTTATTTAAATTAATTTTTAGCTGATATATAAAAAATGTACAGATTTGTGGGATACCATGTGGTGTTCCCATGGAACTCTACACAGTATATTGTCCAAATTACAGTGAATGTATCTCCTCGGACTTTCATCATGTCTGTAGTTTTAGACACTTCATTTTTTTTTTTACACTTGTAAGTCTCTTACGTCTTCTTGTGAAGTGCACATGTATTTTTCCCCTTTACTAGTGTAATGCCAAAATTATGCAACAAAGCAAGCCAAGGCTCTGATCTGTACTTGTTGTCTAGTTCTTCTTCCTCAGGGTCAAAAATATTTCAGAATGCACCTTAATGGGAAGAAACAGCTAAATATAAACACCACTTTGAAATCACTTCTGTGGATATCATCTCTCTTTTCTGTTCTTCTGTCTTCTCTCTTGCTGTCTCACACCCATGTATAGGCTTTATTAAAGAATTTTCACAATCTAAGATGTGAGACTTTTTTTCTTTGTTAAAATATTTTTTAGTTGTTGGTGGAAATTTATTTATTTATTTATTTGTTTGTTTATATGCAGTGCTGAGAATCAAACTCAATGCCTCACACATGCTAGGAAAGTTGTATTACTGAGCTACAACCCCAGCCTGAGAACTTTTCCTTAATAGAGAATTTTTTAGATCTTTAATTGCTGTTTTTTTCTTGTGTAATTTTGGGTGAGACTTTCATTTCATGTAAGTTATAGTTTTCCATGGAGCTTTCTCTCATGTACTGCTTTACAGCCATTGTGGATAAGAGCATGGAGATGTCTTCAAAAACTAGAAATAGATATGCTGTATCGGCCTGCTATCCCACTTGTGAGTGTGTAACCAAAGGAAATTAAATATGCACTTCCATATTTATTACAGAGCTATTTGCAATAGATAAGATACAAAGTCTATCTAGGTGCTTATCAACTGGGGAATGATTAAAGAAAATGTGGCATATATTCACAATAGAATATTATTCAGCCATGAAAATAATAAAATCTCATTTGAGGTAAAATGGATGAAACTAGAGGGCATTATGTTAAGTGAAATAAGCCACACACATAAAAAAAAAGCTGTATATTCTCTCTTTAAAAGTTGATCTCAAATGGAAAAGAATAGAATAGTAATTCCTAGACACTAGGAAGGCTAGGGGTATAGAAGAAGGTTGGGTAATGGTTACCAGAACACAGCTAGACTGCAGAAATGAGTCCTTCTTTTCTGTAGTACAGTGGGTGACTACAGTTTATGATAACCTAATATGTATCTTGTGGAAGAACTACATAAGAAAAACTTGAAGTATCTCAACATAAAGAAATCATAAGGAAATGGAAATGCTAATTATGCTGATTTGATCAGTACATATTGTAGTATACATGTATTAAGATATCACAGTGTACCCCATAAATATGTGCTATTGTTATATATTAACTAAAAAATAAAATTCAAAAAAATACATTTTTCAACAATAAAATTATGTTTTTCTTGTTCCATTGAGAGAACTATGGCAGACTCAAATACACAACTCCACTTTGGGTCATGTTTTAGAGTAGATAGACCAAAAAATGTAATAAATATAATTAAATAATAATTTAATTTTAATAGTTCTAATAATTATGATTATTAATGTGAACTTTATGTTTTTTCTAATAGAGTGCACATAGTAAATTTCTACGGGATTGCTCTATTTACTCGTAATACAAACAGTATAATAAAATTAGCAAATATGTGATTAGCTAAGGAAATGTCATTTTCTGGATAATTTACCTCCAGCTATTTTTTTCCTGATATTTATATTTCAAAGAACAGCTTCGGGGAAAAGAAAGTGCTTCATTTCCATTTTAATTAACTTTAAAGGATGCTGAGTGAGAGCTTCTTAGCTAAGTAATGGAAGAGTGAGAGTCAGAAATGGTAGTGCATACCTGTAATCCTAGTGATTTGAAGGCTGAGACAGAAGGATCCCAAGTTAGAGCCCAGCCTCAGCAATTTAGCAAAACATTGTCTCAAAAATAAAAAAGGTGGGAAATGTAGCTCAGGGCTTCTATCCCTGGTACCCCCTACACACAATGAGTTAGGACTTTTAGATAGAGAAACAGGAAATGTAAATCAAGTGGCTATGGTACTTAGAGGAAGAAAACATGTATGGGGCCGGCTAAACTGAATAACTTGGGTCGATGACTCCACATTAGGAGATAGGTTTAAATGTCCTTGGCAGAAACAGCCCATTAAGGTGACCACATTGCAAACAGCCAGTTGCATGCATTGTGGCTATAGGCTCTGTGGAATAAAATGTGAAGGGACCATTGCTGGGCACAGTGACACACTCCTGTAATCCTAGCAGCTGAGGAGACTGAGACAGGAGGATGATGAGTTCAAAGCCAGCCTCAGCAAAAGCACGGCACTAAGCAACTCTGTAAGACCCTGTCTCTAAATAAAATACGAAACAAGGTTGGGGATGTGGCTCAGTGGTAGAGTGCCCCTGAATTCAATCCTCGGTACCCCCTCCCCCTCTAAAAATGTGCAGGGACCCTTTAGATTTGTGCATAACAAGTTGAATAGAAACTTTGTTGATAATACGAATATAATGCTTATAGATTTAAGAGTCTGTCTTAAAGGAGGCCAAAGGGGAATCTCTGTAATCATTGCTTCTAGACATGAGAAAGTTCCATCTTCCTGTGATGAAAGTTGAAATGTTGAGTTAATGACTAACTCACTGTCTGCATTTAGGGTAAAGGATTCATAAGCTAAAGAACCTAATGGGTTCTTATTGTTTCCTCTAAAATTCTTGTAAGGTGTTTAAAAAGAAGGGCAATAGTTCTATGCATCAGAAAAATAATTTGGGGAAGTTACTGTATGCATCATTTTTCTTCATAACCATATTGATAGACACACAAAAAATTCTTTGTCAGTGTGGTGGTAGATATCTCTTGTACCAGACTTAACAAAATTCAATTGTATGTCCAATATTCAACAAACTTCATAACAAATACACAGAATACTTTATGTGTGAAATTGTACACAACCCTTGTAAACAATGAAAGGTTTGAATAAATTTTCTGTTGAAAAGATTTTAATTTTGACTGTGTCCACTTTAAATATATCAAAGAACATTACTTATATGGAATTATTGGTATCTTCTCTTAGTATGGAGCTAGAAAAAATGATTTTGCTGGACTTTTTCAACTTATAATTTAAAAAATGTTTAAGACCTTACTTAACTCATCTTGATGTAGATTTAAGTTTTTGCCCTGTAGAAAGTGTGAGACATAATGATATATATATAATAATGCATGATTGCTTCAGTTACTTGTAATATGGACAACATAATAAAATTAACAAATATGTGATTAGCTAAGGAAGTATCATTTTTTTGGAAAATTTCCCTCTGGCTATTTTTTTTCCTAGTATTTGTATTCCAAAGAACATCTTCAGGGAAAAGAAAGTTAAGAGTCAAAGAAGACCTTCATCATTATCTAGATCTGTAAAATCTCATAAAACAGCTACTGCCACCTATGGCTATCAAACAACTGGAAAGTGACTAATCCAAACTGAAACATGCAAGAAGCAAAAATACACATCAGATATCAAAGACGTTGCATCAGCCAGGTGTGGTTGCATAACACCTGTAATCCCAGAAGCTTAGGAGGCTGAAACAGGAGGATCACAAATTCATGGCCAGCCTCAGCATCTTAGTGAGGCCCTGAACTAAGTGAGACTGTGTCTCAAAAATAAAAAAATGAAGAGGGCTGAGGCTATGGTTTAGCAGTTGAGTGCCCCTGGGTTCAATCCTCAGTACCAAAAAGAAAAAAAAAAAAGAAAGAAAGAAAGAAAAAGAAAAAAATTTTGCATGAAAAATGATTCAATTTTAGACACATTGACTAAATAAGTTTTATTAAAATTAATTTTACCTGTCCCTTTTCCCTTTTGCAATGTGTACTCTAGAATATTTTGTTACAAATTTAGCTCCTATTATATTTCTATCAGAAATGACTGCTCTAGATTAACCTTCTCATTTCACAGGTTAGAAAACTGAGCACCGTACCAAGTGACTAGATTTTCTAATTTCAGTCCAGCGATGGTCACACTGGACTGCATTTGTGAACAGCTTCAATAGTTTGACATACATTGCATTTTGATTTCTATAGTAGCCTTATGGGGAACATAGATTAGGAATTATAAATTCCAATTTACAGAGTAGACAAGGAATTTTAAGTGAATTGGTCAAGGTTGAATGCCTGCTAAATAGAAGGCATGAGTCTAGACCTAATCTCTCAAGAGCCCTAGATCATGTCATTTATTGACACCATGCATTAGAAATACAGGGATTACTACAGGTAGAAGAGCTAGTTTTGTTTATTGTAAATTGTCATCGATGACAAACTAGTAAAAGTTTATCCAGCAATAGTCAGCAATATAAAGTCAGACATTTTAGATATGAAAACTAGAAGAGCCAGGCGAGGTAGCACAGGCCTGTAATCCCAGCAGCTCAGGAGGCTGAGACAGGAGGATTGTGAGTTCAAAGCCAGCCTCAGCAAAAGCAAGGCGCTAAGAAACTCAGTGAGACTCTATTTCTAAATAAAATACAAAAAAAGGGCTGAGATGTGGCTCAGTGGTTGAGTGTTCTTGAGTTCAATCCCTGGTAACCGCTCCCCTCAAAACAAAACAAAACAAAACTAGAAGAGGTGAAAAATACACCAGATCCGGATTTCTCCAAATTAATTGATAGAATTTCCAAAATATGTTTGAGGATAATGTGGTGAAATGTTAAGTATTTGATTGAAATCTAAACTTTTGGTCTTACTTTAAAAGTTGAATATTTGCAGACACTGGGGTGGCATAATGATATGAGTAATTGCTTGGAACAGAGTCACAGCTGCTCTCAGTGCACATTCTAGTTGGATACCCTCCTCATCACTCCCTAATGTGTTAGAAATATTCTGCTTCCTTATCTGTCTGATCCTAGACTCAATGCTTTAAAAAATACTTTCTAACTCCCAGGCCTGGTGCTCCCTCTATGATCCAAAAATTATCTAATTGGCTTGTTAATTTCATAATTGAAAGCTATTCAGTGGCTTGTTAGATGATACTATCTTTGTGCACATCATGCATAAGATCTATTTTTTCCCAGTTTCAGATTTATATCTTTACATATTTGCTGAATGCATTATGTATACTACAATTTTCATGTTTATTAATGCCATTTACACTCTAGCTCTGGTGCTGCATTTTCAATATACTTCATTCAGATGAAAAATACATAGTTCCTTAGTGGCCATGTTTTTAAAGTGATGTGATCTGAATTAGCCTGGATTCAAGGTTTTGCATGAACAGTTCCCCACCCACTTCCACTTCCTCATTATACTCAACACAGAGATGGAAGGCTAGCCAGACACATCTCCTGTTGCTCCCAACAGGATTTGGTGCAGTGTTGTAGTTCTCAAACACCAGTCAGTGTGCTTCTCAGTACATGTGAGTCTCACTCAAATACATACAGGTTTCTCAGCCCTTATCTCAGATTTACTGAATTGAAACCGATGTAGATAGGTTCTAGATGTCTGCTGCATACTATGGTGTTTAGTGTTTACCCTGAAACCAAAACAGATTTGAATTTTGGCTTCTATATTTATTAGCAGTGTGATGAGGGTAAATCACTTCATCTCTCAATGCTCCAGTTTCCTGATCTATAACATGGAAATAACCATGGTGTTTACCTTAAAAGTTTGTTATGTGGATTAAATGAGAAAATATCTTCAGAGTGTTTGTAACACTTTCAGGCATAATTAGCACTCTGTAAATGTGTGTTAAATAGAAAAATCAGAAATTTTCAATTTGATTTTGACACAAACAAGATTTAGGATCCCATGGAAGTGGAAGAAGATAGCCTGTGATTTTTAGCTCATTTCTCTTTAAAGATCTGTCCTCTCTTCTACTTGGAGTTATTGAGAACAGGTACAGCACATCCTCAAAGGATGCTTTCATGAAGGTGGAGGTGAGTTCAGTTGTTACATGATTGGGCAGGGAAGATAGAGGAAGATACTAGACACTTCTTCAGAGGGCAGCCTTACACAATAAATGTTCCTAGTCTTCATCTTATTTGAATAGCCACTGTTGTTCCTAATGATTTAGACCAGAATTTAACCCTTTTAACATAGAAAACTAATATTGTGTGTGTGTGTGTGTGTGTGTAATTTACAGTTCTAATACACACTGGATTTTCTCGTGAGTGTAACTTAGGTATACATTAAGGGAGATTATTTTTCCCTTGGAGTCTTACCAAATGCCAGTCAACTCTTTGGAACCACATTGCGGTCCTTGATTTTCATGTCATCAACACATCTGTAATCATCACATGTAGGCCCAGTATCTGATTCTACTTAATTGCCTTTTAGTGTGCATATGCCTGGTCAATTTTATTTTGAAATACATGTTATTTAAATACAAATTATTTGGCTGTATTTTTACATTGCAGAGGAGGTATTAATTTCTTTGGACAATGCACATGGTTACATTTTAGCATTTATTATTTTTATTTTAGCATAATAATGGGGAAACAATAAAATATTTATTATTTAAAAAGGCACGATGTCTAAGAGATGAGATTCAAAACCCTCTGATCTAAAAGGAAATTCCTAAACAATCTCACTCAGGACTAAATAGCATTTCATGCTTTCAGACTATACATAATGGTTATGCTAAATAAATACTTGCTTATTTCAGGCTCTTTTGACACGTTTTAGGTGCTTTTAATGGGGATGTATGTTTTGTCTCACCAAGTAGATTTTAGATTCTTCAAGGAAAGAAAATGTTGCCTTGATTCCTTTTGTATCTTTTCACAGCAGGCATTCAATAAGTGGGGTTTACAGCCTAACTGAAGTTTAAAAAGAAGCACGAAAATTCAGAAAGCAGAGTCAGAAATTTAAGGTAAATTGAAAATAGAGTGCCTGAAAAACACTAGTTCACTAGAAGAAAACCAGAAAACATAAAGCAAACACAGAATCAGGGAATGCCTTCAGGTCTGAAATAGGAAATGTGATGTGGAGGCAACTGGAAAGTTCAATTGGGAAGACACATGCTGTGTGCCAGACCTTGGCAAAACCCCAAATAAGCATGGAGTATTTAAAATTTAAAATGAACAAACCCAGATAAATTGGAGGATTTTTCCAGGATGCAGTGAGGAAAAGAATCAATCATAAATATTGCAATTGGGTATTTGCTGTGTACACAATGCTGCATTAAAATGTGTAGATTTTTTAGTAGTTTTAAGATCATCCACTTAAAAAGAACTTTGGTACACTTAAAATAGGGCATTATTGGTAAAGCATTTATTTAAGCTTTTTGGTAGCAAAATGATTTAAAATAGTAAATGAATCACTATATTAGATAAAGCTAGGTAATAATTTTATGGGAAGACCTTAAGATGGGGAAATATCAAATTTACCAAAAAAAAATAGACATCATCTGATCTTCTCTTGTTCTATCCCAAATAACTCATTAAACACACACACGAACAAAAAGAGACTAAACACCTTACAAATCATTTCAGCTGAAAATTCGTTTTCTAAATGAGGAACTATGTGGCATAATTTGGGATGGACTATTTATATGGTTGATTGACAATGAATGTAACTTGAAAGCAACCTGGCTGGCTCTATCATGAAGATGAAGAGTCTCTGATCACTGCAACAATATGGGACACCTTGAGCTTTGCTTGTTTTCTGTCCTCATTATGTTAGATTATCTTCAAATTATTTATAGAGTTTATACACACATATGCATATACACATATACACAGATATACATATGTAAATAAAAAATTAACTGCAGTTATATAGCAATTTGTTTTCAAAATGAAGCAGGAAGAAAAAGTATACAATAAAATAGTTGAGTTCAACAGTTTCCTAAATATCCATTAGACAGTTTTCAAATTATTTAAAGATCAATATTAAGATTTGGTAAAATTTGGAGAAATAGATATATTCATACCATTTTGGTCTGTCTAGCATACGTCAAAGAAACTTACAAAATTTAAAATATGACATATTTGGATACTTATCCAAACAAATAGAAAAATGTGAGTTAGGTAGTTTATAATGCCATTCTTTCTAAAGGTAAAATTTACAATTATGGAATTCTCTGTAGGTGTTAATAATTGAATTACATTTTATATATGGACATGTAAAGCTGTCTGAAAAATGTAGCTTAATAAAAACAAACCCCAAACCCCTGAAAGCTGTGGACAGCAATGTAATGAAATGGCTGGAGCTGCAGCAACCATTAGTATAAAGGGAAGAAGGCTTTGAGTTAAATTCTCTATTACATATAGAGAAACAGATAACTTCTAAAATTAAAAATATAAAAATGTCAGTATGTGCATCATATAAAAACAAAACTAAAAAATATAGAAAGTGAGAATGAAGAATAGGAGAAGGGATGAAGCGTTTCATTATAATTCTCATCATCTACTTCACATTTTAAATTAGTACATGTATTTTTTTAGAAAATATTATGTTAATTAATAAAAAGAAATGTTAACTCATATTCAATGAGTTTTTCTTTGATTTATTCCTTAACCAACAATTATTGGCTGAGTACCTATTATATTCTGAAACATTTTCTGAATTTAGTGATGATGATTCTGCTGAAAAAGGCACTTAATAAACCTTTGTGGGTTGTACAAATTAAACATTCTAGAAATGCTCCACCAGAAGATACACTTCTTTTTACAAGACAGGTATGCCTAGGCACGTGTGTAAAAACATACAGGTGCAGACGTGTTTACATCTTAAGTGTTTCAATTACGTTTATTATGATAAAAAATTCAAGTTGTGGAAGAGTTTTAATTTTTATTCTTACACTTAAGGTTAATGTTCTGTATTTAGAAGAAAGAAAAAAGTGTTAGATGAAGAACACTTTTTAAATAGAAAATAATTCAAGGTGATGAAAAAGAAAGGAAAAAACTATATTACAGAAAAGAGATGATTTAGAGATATATTAGGATATGAGTGAATGCATCATACAAAAGAAGTCAAAGAGTAAAAAAAAAAAAATCCTGAGGAAGGAAAATTTCTTTGTTTCTTTTTTTTTTTTTAAATAATTTTTAGTTGTAGATGGACACAATATCTTTATTTATTTTTATGTGGTGCTGAGGATGGAACCCAGTGCCTCACGTATGCGAAGCAAGTGCTGTACCACTGAGCTACAATCCCAGCCCTCTTTGTTTCTTTTAAGGTGTCAATCTTTCGGTTTTAATTAGCCAATTCATACACACATTCCCTACTTCTAGAATATTTGATGTTAGTTAACTTTATTTTTTATTGTAATAATATTCTTAGTTTTGAAAATATTTGTATCTATCTTTCTCTCTGTATGTATGTATGTATATATATACATATATATATATCAATCTCATCTGTTTTGCCATATGTAATATGGTTGTCATATATAATATCTGCTTTGAAAAACAATTTGCTCCCATATAATATTGTTATATTAGGAAATAATTTTAGCATGATGTGCAATTTCCCTTTGCTTATGTATGATTTCACATGTGGAAACAGTGGATGAACACAGAACAATGCGCCCAGCTGAACTGATTCAGGTGGGAGCACAGAATGCATATGTGTGCACATAACACACACATGCACACACACACACACCCTTAGGTCATCTTTCAGCAACTTCAGTTCACTCTTTGTTATGAGCCATGCCCAACTTCATATAGTAAAACTGTTTTCCCTCTGAGGTTCCATAACAGATAACTCTTCTTCACCTTTCACAGTAACTCACAAGCTGCAACTCCTCTGTTGCCACTTCCACAAGCAAACTTCAGATCTTTTTCAAGGTAAAGTAATATATGCATTGTAGTAATTATGAAGTATGTAATATATGTGAAACTAATATTCATTAGGCTTCTATCTTTTTTAAAAAATCGTGTTACTGATGAAATTTTTGTATATTGGGCCTCTAACCTATTTTTCTTTTGCATAAACCTTTTGTTTTTTATTGCACAATTTGCAGAATGTCGTGATCTCTAGAAACCATTACACCGTGTTATTGTAGAACTGATTGGTAGGTCTTATTAGCCAAGCCTCTCAGAGCTCCTCCCACTCTACTGTCTTTTCACCAGACTTACAGATTAAAATCTTGAGGGAGATTCTTGCCACAAACAATTTTAAGACTTTTGGCATTTCTCCACTATTCAATTTAGCTACTAAGCCATCCTGTGGGATGTTCTCCTATTTATGCTTGTAATTATAGATTCTTTGTATATTTAGCCATTGTTTCAAATGAGAGTTCATTTGGCAGCCAAAAGACTCAGCATTTTAAAACAAGGTATGCTTTGACAGTGTACTTTACGAGTGTGTGTAGAACTTTAGAGAGGTGTGATCTGACCTCGTGATTTCTAATAAAAATGATGGGAAAGCTGCCTGCCTAGCACTCAAATGAAGAGCCCTGCACCATGCACAGCAAACAAATGCCTGTGGAAAGGTCAAAAATTCACAAGCTCAATGCAGTCGTGATTATAATTTAGCCATAGCATTCCCCAGTGGTGCCCATTCAAGAGTCATTCTCAAGTACTAAAAATTGTTAGATGTCTTTAGCTACATTATTTCCCATCTTAAATCGATTGTGATAAATTTAATAGACAACTTTAAAATCAGTATTGTATCTTGATGTTTTAATAGTTATCAAAAATAATATTATTCAAATATATCAGATAGCATGAGATTTGGTAGATAACAATAACTTATCATTGCTTGGGTAGTGTCACAAGAATTGTTCAAAAATCCTGAAATGGGTATCAATCCCCCTCTTCAATCATATATAAGAAGCCCAAAATGTCTTCACGTAATTTACTTGAATTCACATAACTACCAATGAAGTCTAGGGTTTGAACCCAGTAATTCTGACTTCTGAGTCAGTGTGATTAATCATTAGTGTCTTTTTCCTGGGAGAACTGAATATATTATTGCTTGGATTAGGAGAGGCAGCTTGCTCTCTGGTGTTATCCTATTGTAAGAGGGATTCTGGCAGAAAAATTTCAAGTAACTAGGATGGTAGTGTTAATATCTTTCCTCAAAAAAGTCTGAGAATTCATCTACCTTCACCATCTTCTTTCCCTCACTCAGGGCTGGGACAGAATTAAGATAATCCACCCCTAAGAACTGCTTCTTGGTTGTATCTGTATTCACCTTCCTCTAACTAAATTTTATCTGTGTGAAGATGGGGAATAATGTGCTAGATTTGTCTTTTAGCTATAAAAATTTGCTCTTTGACCTTTTCCTCTCTAGACTTTACAACTCCAAATCCTTTATTTGCCATAACAAATGTTCTCTGCTTTTTCTTTTTTGTTTATTCTTACATTTATTGTTCATCCCTGTAGCATCTCATGTTCCACTCTAAATGATGTTCTACTAATCATATAGATCTGGAATTGGCTTTTTGAAATTTTATTTAATTGCATATTAAACTATATGGGTGACAGTGAGAATTTGTCAATTATTTATCACTTAGAGATTTAAATAATAAATTGAGTGTGTCATCATAGGACCATTTACTATGGTGAGAACATTGAAGTTTGTGGGACTAAAAAGACTAAAGAATTGGATCTTAAAACAACAGCATGCTTGCTCTATGGGTCATCAACAACTTCTGAGGACATAAATGATTCTTTATTTACTTCGGTCTTACAAAGATAAGGATTGTACTAAATGTCCTGTACCATTCCCTTAGGTGGCTGCATCGTCTAATGTACAAGTGCCTTCCCTTGTCCTCTCATTCAGCTGTAATGTGGTGCAATTGTGTTAATTAATAGATATTTTGTTATTAACTCAATCCTGATTCACTATTCTTCCTTTCCTATGTCTAACCACCTCTATACCACTAAGAGTTTTTTAACTTGGATTTGTCTCCAAGGACTTATTTTACTTACAGATCATTTGGCCTATTTATCATTCACATGATCATTCCTCCCCCCCTCCTTCCTCTCATTATTTAAAAAATCTGCCCACATATATACAGTTGTTTTCTTTCTATATTTTCATTTAAAACATTGATTAGGATTAAAACATGTCACCATAGACTGGAAGAAATGTGGGTGGGAGGCATGCTTTTTCAGAATGATGTGTCTTTGGTAAACAAAAAATGTACAATATGTTGTGTGCTCTCAGTTTTCACAAGTACTCCAAGGCTATGCTATCAGAGGCCAGAAACAGGATTTTCCATAGCCTATTGAAGAACATCAACAATTTCACATAATTATATATTGCCACAGGCTTAATGTCCATAAAATAAAACTTTTCAACTTTTAACTCATACAGTTTAACTTTAATGAAAACAAGGGAATTGTGAATTATATTTCAATACAATTATTTGATCTTTAGAAAAATGGAAATGAATATTAAATAAAAGCCTTATTACATTTTCTGGTCGTCACAATATTGCAGCCATTAAAGAGGACAGAATGCCATATATAATGAAAATAGTATAGCAACAAACCAGAAAGAGAAAGAACAGAGAAAGCACAGAGAACTGCAGACATTTTCCGTGAATTAATAGAAAAGTGATACTTAAAAATATATTGACAGACAAGAATTTTCAGAATAAAAGGATCCACTGACTCACACAATAATTGGAAAAAAACACAAAAACCAATACAAAGCATATAGTTGTGAAATTTCAGAACAAAAGAGACTAAGTGATGATCTTAAAAGTTTCCAAAAGGAGGAAAAAGTAGGTCACATACAAAAGGTAAGCCCCAGAGCTGAGGAGTGTAACTCAATTCCACATTCCATTTCATCCGAGTAAAGAGGAGAGGCATTATAGACATAGGGACTTGGCTCATTCTCAGGGTATTTCTAAGCTCTGTGTGTGTCTGTGTGTATGTTAGGGGATTTGAGAGACTGTGATGTGTTGTTAAATGAAGGAACCTGTTGAAGGAATGTGTATAAAGCAGGGTGGGTTTCTTGTTTGGACGTGGAGAAAAATGTTAATCTCTAGAGCATCTTATAAAGGAGCGAGAGGAGAAGGGACATTCAGTTCTCACACTGGACCATGCCTAGCAAATCGGGATGATTTGGCCATGCAAAGAGAAGCTCCAGAGAATGAGAATGAACAGCTAATAGATGACTACAATTGGAATAGAAAAGAAAAACACAGAGAAGAACAAAAATGAAACAAGACTAACCAGAGGTTGACATCAGGGTTCATCATAAGTCAACTTTTGAAGAGCCCTTCAAAGAGGTGAAAGGGTGAGTGTGGAGCTGTAGTGAAGTGGACATCTCTGTGCTCAAGAGAATGGCCAGCTCAATCCTGCCCTTCCTTGGATTTTAATATGTCTGTGTACAAGGTAAAAGAAGACAAAATTTCAGACCTACTTCTTCTGAGAATTAATTGGTGGTACGTATGAGTTTAGTTAAAAAAAATCAGATTATTCTAGATATTCATATTCAGGAGGTTTGCATTTTTTGCCCTGCATCTTTGGACCTCCATGCCATACAGAACCATCACTATCATTAAAAATCAAACACTCCCATCAGAACTAGGCGTTGACATGGATATTCTGTGCTGTCTTCCTCCAATGCTTTCCTATAGCCCTTGCTTTATTACCTTTTGAAATTCCCAAGGACACAGTTCATTTTCATTAATACAAGATGTGACAGAAATTCAACAAAGACCCCACGACATTGGCTGCTGTCAGAGAAATGCCTAATTGGTCTATCTGCTAACGAATATGTTCAGAATACAGCTCTAGAGTGAAATCGTACATGCTGATGTGGAAAGATCTGCTGAGCCAGGGGGTTTGACAACATATCTTTAAAGAAGACAACATTAAAGTAGAAATTGAGGCACACTTTGAATTTGGATTTTCGTGTTTCCCTTTTCTTTCTCATAAAAAGAACATACAAGCTCTTCCTGAATATGACGGCCACTTTTCCATCATCAACACTGTTGAGAGTTGACGCCATAATTTTCCATCATTTAATTTACCACAACATTCCTGCATTTTGAAACACAGGATAATTACTCTCTACATTGTCTCTTCATTTCATGTCCCATGTGGGATTAACTGGAAACAATATTTTAAAAATTTGAATGTCAGGAAAAGTAACAAAGGAAATGAAATACTACTTAGAAAAGCAGGTTAATGTCTTTGATGGGAAATAAATGATAAAAAATTCAAATGGACATAGGGAAGATAGAATTGTAGAGAAATAATGCAGCAGGGCATACATAAATGAGAAATAATAAATTAGATATTGAAGTGAACATTCTTTACGAAGGGCAATTGCAAGTTGGAATGTATTTCATATCTCTCATTATGGTTGAGCCTATTGTTTTCAAAGTCATTGATAAGACTTAAAACAGACTATCACTACTTTTAATAAATTCAAGTCTGTATAACCTTGGAGCTTTTAATCCGTTTGCATTTACCATCTGCTTTGCATGCTTCTTAACTTAATATGCATATCTCAGAGTTGATTCAACTTCAAGCTGCTTCAGGAAGCAATATGCTACTATTTATTTCAGAAATGATGATATTCTCTAGTCTGTACAACATAAATCTGAAAGGACAATACAGAACAAACACTAGACAAAGAGGTAAGTGAGTTAAATTCAGTCACATCATAATTACTAATTCATTTCTTGACCTTGAACACAGCATTTAGACTTCGGTTTTCTCATGTGTGCAACGAATTAGGCAGCCTCTACAAAATTCCTTCCAGATTCAAAATTCTCACAACTACATCATCTCCGTTTTGAGAGGAGAACTGGTAATTCCAAATAAGAATGGACTTCTCCTGGAGACTGTTTTCCTCCTTTTGATATGTGCATTTAAAAAAGACTTCTCAAGAGTTTCAGATGAAGAATTATAAGTGGTCTTGTAAGGAAGACAACTGGAGAAAAATATTACAAACTGGATTTTAAAGCTCCATATTTAGAAAAGATCATGAAAGATGAAAGTTAAAATGAGTTTAAGTGTATCAGTAATCACGACAGTTAAAAATATAAGAAACTTCCTTGCTGAGACATTTACAAAAGCAAGAACTAAATCTAGCTGCCAGTTCTTTACAAGATTCATGCCCTATAATATAAAGACACAGAAAGATTGAAAGACGAGTGATATATATGCATATATCTATGTGTGTGTGTGTGTGTGTGTGTATATTTCAAACAAGACAAAGTAGGTTCAGCAATATTATCAAAAGGATGGCTTTCAAAGACAAATGCATTGTTAGAGAAAATAAGTATTAATAATTAATAATAAAAACACAAATCACCATGAAGTTATAACAATTTTGAATCCTGAATTTAATCTTTAAGTATATGAGACACTACAGAATTAACAAGAGAATTTGCCCAAACTGAATTCTGGTAGGACCTTTGTGTGCACTGGTAGACAAAGCAGTTTAGTGGAAAGCCTAAACTGATGGATGGATGTACATGGAACTCTGCAGCCAGCGTTATGAATGTACTTACATTTTTCTGAGGCAACATAATCCGGTACAAAAATCTATGTAGCATCCTCACATGGCCTCTTTAATAGAAATGGCAAATGTGGACTTCATGACCTATTATTGATTTTAGAGGCAAGTATTAATCCGTCACCACCGATAATGAAATGAAGTAACAGAGATAGGCAATGATCTCTTTATCAAGTTGAAGATGAAATTCTTCCTCACTCTTATTTACCCAACAGTTCCATGCATGTATCCTAAAAATGTATTAAATATTTTTTCTGTATCCTTTGAGATAATAATATGGCATTTCTCACTGAATCTTTAATCATGGTGAACTATATCGCTTTATTTTATTTATTTATTTTATTTGTTTATTTATTTATTTATCTATACATACTGGAGATTGAACCCAGGGGTGCTTAACCACTGAGCCACATCCCCAGCTCTATCTTTCGATCTATTTTTTATTTTTTAACCAACCAATTAATTAATTAGTTTGTTCTATTTAGGTTTACATGATAGCAGAGTGCGATTCATTGTACACAGATGGAGCACAACTTTTCATTTCTCTGGTTGTATGTGATATAGAATCACAACATACATGCAGGCATACATAAAGCTAGAGCTATGATGTCCATCATATATTTATTTTTATTTTGAGACAGTGTCTCACTGTTATTGAGGGCCTTGCTACGTTGCTGAGCCTGATATTGAACTTGCAGTTTTCCTGCCTCAGCCTCTTGAGTTGTTGGGAATACAGGTGTGTGTAATTGGGACTACAGTTAAAGGTGTACTTAATTCATTAATGATTTGTGCATTTATATGTATGATGGATATTGGTCTACAATTCCTTTATTTGTTATGTGTGTACCTGATTTTGTGTCTGGGTGATGCTGCACATAAAATAATTTGGGAAGTTGTCTGTCCTCCTGTTTTCTGAAAACGTATGTGTATGACTGGCATTAGTTTTTCCATAGATATCTGCCTGAATTTACCACCAAACTGTAAGGTCCCACCTGTGTTTGCAGGAAAATATTAATTATTTTTATCACATGTAATTAATGTGTAAAACATGATGGTTTGATATACATAGTACAATAGTTACTGCAGTGAATCAAATTAACATACTCATCATATAGTTAGACTTTTGTGTGTGTGGGGGCGGTAAGAGCACCTAAAATCTACTAACTCTTAGCAAATTTCCAGTATGTCTTTACTGTAACAATACAATATTAACTATAGTTGTGATATGTATTTATTCTCTAGATTTGTTCATCCTACATAACTGCAACATTATGTCCCTTGAACTACATCTCCCCTCTGCTCTACTGTTTCTTTGTATTCAATTTTCCTTCTTGCCTTTTTTTTCTAGATTCCATATGTAAGTGAGATAATACAGTATTTGTGTTTGTGTGGCACAGAATCTTTGAGGTTCATTCATGCTTTGGTAAATGACAAGATCTCTTTCTTTAAGGCTGAATATTGATGTGTGTGTATATCACAGTTTCTGCATTCATTCATTTTTTTGATGGATACCTGGGTTTTTTCCATAGTTTGGCTATTTTGAATAGTGCTGCCTCAAGCACAGGAGCTGAGATATTTCTATTAGGTATTGAGCTATGTCAAACTGAAAAGCTTCTGTGTAGCAAAGGATATAATTAAAAGGCAATCTGTGGATTTGAAAAGTATTTTCTAACCAACTATTTGTGAAGAGGTTACTATATATGTATATATATATATATATATATATGTAGATATTTATATATATATATGTAGATATTTATATAAAGCCCATAAAACTCAATAGCTAAAAAATAAATTACCTGATTTTAAAAGTGCATAAAGGACTTGAATAAGTATTTCTTCAAAGAAGAGGCACAAATTGCCAACAGGTATCTGTAAAAATGCTCAACATCATTAACCATCAAGAAGATCAAAAACAGTGAGAAATCCCCTTGTATCATGCCAGGATGACTCTGGTGAAAAAGATAACAGATACTATGTGTTGGTGAGTTTGAAGAAAGCCGAATTCTTGTACCCCATTAATGAGTATGTAAGTGAGCGCAGCCAATATTGAAACAGTGCAGAAATAAATCAATAAAATTAAAAATAGAACTAACATACAGCCCAGCAGTTCTTCTGGGTGTTCCAGGTATATTGTATTCAAAGACAATGAAGTCTGTACTTCTTAGAGATACCTACAGGAAGATATTTGAAAGAAAAATCAAAGTTTTCAATGACTACCAGGTTAATGAGATTTTCTACATCATCTATGTGGATTTTGATTTGTTGTGATTTTTTCTAGCTATGTTTTTATTGAAGGTAAAATATATTGTGATCAAGTTGTTAAAACTATCATTTATTATATCTTTCATATATATGAGATCTTTAGTAATGTTTCCTCTTTAATTTCTGGTGATTCATGTCTTCTCCCTTTTTTCCTTGATCAGACTAGTGATATAGTTATCAAACTTTTTCTTTGGCCTCCTTAAAGAAACAACTGTTAACTGAATTTTCACTCTTTTTTGTTTCTATTTTACTGATTTTCAATTGTTTACTATTTTCTTCATTATACTAATTCACATTTTAATTGCCTCTTCTTTTTCTAGTTTCTTAACTAGAAACAGTTAAAACACTTCCTCATTTCTTATTATACCTTTTTTATTTCCTAAAGGTAAGTGTTTCTAGTTATACTTGTCTGCCTAAGCATTGTTTTAACTGTGTTTTATAAATCTTTATATTGTGGTGATTTCCTTTTTTATGTAGTTCTGGTGTTTTCTAGATCTTTCTGTGACTCTTTCTCTGATATATTTATTTAGATATACATTTTTGATGTCCAGCTCTTAGAGAATTTTCCAACTATCCTTCAGTTGTTGATTTCTTTATATTTTTTTTTGTCAAAAAATATCCTGTGCATTTGAATCTTTTAAAATTTAGTAAGTCTTGTTTTATGGTTCAAAATATAGTATTTTTGATAGATTCAGTATGTCTAGTTGAAAATAATACATATTCTGCTGTTCATAAGTAAAGTATTATATAAAAATCAATTAGATCAAGTTGTTTGTGCAACAATTTTCTGTGCCTCTACTGAGATTCTGTCTGTGTTTCATCAAAATTCGAATAAGAATGTTGAAATCTTCAGTTGTAAGTCTGGATTTCTCCCTGTCTTCTTTCAATTCTGCCCGGTTTTGCTTCATAAATTTTGAAATTTTGTTGAGACACTTCAGTGTAGTATTGTTATATGTTCGATATTCACTATTAATACTCCTTGATTCAAAGTTTACCTAATTATAGCCACAACTACTTTCTTATTCTCAGTGTTTGTGCTATATATATTTTTTCATTCTTTTCCCTTTTTTCTACTGTTATCTTTGTACTTAAGTAGTAGGCATAATGTAGTTCATTATTACATTTTTGTTCTTTCTGATAGTATGATTTTTAGAGTGCTTAGGCCATTTATATAAGTACATATTTGCACTTAAATTTACCATTATATCATTTTATTTTTATTTCAATTTCTCTTCTTTTGGATTAGTCAAATTTTTTCTTCTTCTGCTTTACTAAAATTCTACTTTATGTGCACAATTAGCTTATTAGCTATATATGTTTCTATATCGTTTATGGCTAGTCTAAGTTTTATATGATACATCTTTAACTTAACATATTTAAATTATATGTTTGCCTTAAGGACTTTAAAACACTTCACTTACCATTTCCCTCCCAATTCTTTGTGATATTTTTGTGGTGCATTTAATTTATTTATTTATCCATTTATTTATTTATTTTTGGTATGAGGGATTGAATCCAGGGATGCTTAAACCCTGAGCCACATGCCCAGTCCCTTTTATTTGTTTACTATTATTTAATTTGAGGAAAACAGGATCTCACCAAGTGGCTGAGGCTGGCTTTGTACTCACAATCCTCATGTCTCAGCCTACCAAGCTGCTGGGATTACAGGTGTGCACCACTGGGCCTGGCCATTGTGCATTTTATATGTATGAATGTATATGTGTGTGTGGTGTGTGTATGGAAAAGTGTGTATGTAAGCATTTGTGTGTGTGTGTGTGTGTATGATTTATTGACTCTTATTATGGTGCAAAAGTAGTATGCATACACTAAAAATCATGATTTGAATTTTGACTATTGATCTTTTCCCAATCAGTCACTCTCTTGATGCTGAGTGCTTGTAGTGAGCTCCCACCTCCCGATCACTCGCGTATGTAATACTCCACAACACACTATGTTGCAAAGATATTATATTTTCAACTTGTCAGGAGTTCATTAGGATGTAAACCTATCACTAGGTAAGGAGGGTGTGTGTGTGTATAGTTTTGTATATATGTATATTATTTATTTTAAAGATTTTTTAAAAAATTAATTAAAGATATTTTTACATTTGTCTATGTATTCAAAAATTGTATTTATTTATTTATTTCTATTTATTTATTTGTTCTATTTAGGTTTACATGATAGCAGAGTGCAATTTGATTCATTCTACACAGATGGAAGATAATATTTCATTTCTCTGGTTGTATGTGATATAGAATCACAACATACATGCAGTCATCATAAAGCTAGGGCTATGATGTCCATCAAATTCCACCACCTTTACTGTCCCCATGCCCCTCCCTCCTTACACCCTTGTGAACAGAGTTCCTCCATTGTCCCCGTGTCCTCCCCCCTCTTATGGATCAGCATCCACTTATCAACAAGTACATTCAGCATTTGGTATTCTGAGATTGGTTTTCTTCACTTAGCATGATATTCTCCAACTCCATCCATTTACTTGAAAATACCATAATTTTATTCTCTCTTATTGCTGAGTAATATTCCATTGTGTATATACCACAGTTTCTTTATCCATTTATCTATCAAAGGGCATCTAGGTTGGTTCCACACTTTAGCTATTGTGAATTGAGCTGCTATAAACATTGAAGTGGCTGCATCACTGTAGTATGCTGTTTTTAAGTCTTCTGGGTATAGACCAAGGAGTGGGATAGCAGGCTCAAATGGTGGTTCCATTCCAAGTTTTCTAAGGAATCTCCATACTGCTTTCCAGATTGCTTGTACCAATTTTCAGTCCTGCCAGCAATGTATGAGCGTGCCTTTTCCCCTACATCCTTGCCAACACTTGTTGTTTGTATTCTTGATAATTGCCATTCTGACTGGAGTGAGATGAAATCTTAGGGTAGTTTTAATATGCATTTCTTTGATTGCTAGAGATATTGAACATTTATTTATATGTCTGTTGATAAATTGTATATCTTCTCCTGTGAAATTTCTGTTCAGCTCCTTGGCCCATTTATTGATTGGGTTGTTTGATTTTTTGGTGTTAAGTTTTTTGAATTCTTTATATATTCTGGAGATTAGTGCTCTATCAGATGTGTGTGTGGCAAATATTTGTTCCCAGAAGGTTGGCTCTCTGTTCATTTCATTGATTATTTCTTTTGCTGAGAAGAAGCTTTTAGTTTGAATCCATCCCATTTGTTGATTCTTGATTTTACTTCTTGTGCTATAGGAGTCTTCTTAAGGAAGTAAGGTCCTAATCCGACATGATGAAGATTTGGGCCTATTTTTTCTTCTTTTAGGCGTTGGGTCTCTGGTCTGATTCCCAGGTCCTTGATCCACTTTGAGTTGAGTTTTGTGCATGGTGAGAGATAGGGGTTTAGTTTTATTTTGCTGCATATGGATTTCCAGTTTTCCCAGCACCATTTGTTGAAGAGTCTATCTTTTCTCCAGTGTACATGTTTGGCTCTTTTGTCTAGGATAAGATAACTGTATTTAAGTGTGTTTGTCTCTGTGTCTTCTATTCTATACTGTTCATCTACATGTCTATTTTGTTGCCAGTACCATGCCATTTTTGTTACATTAGCTTTGTAGTTTAATTTAAGGTCTGGTATTGTGATACCTCCTGCTTCACTCTTCTTGCTAAAGATTGCTTTGACTATTCTGGGTCTCTTATTCTTTCAAATGAATTTCATGATTACATTTTCTATTTCTATAAGGAATGATGTTGGGATTTTAATTGGAATTGCATTGAATCTATATAGTGCTTTGGGTAGTATGGCCATTTTGACAATATTGATTCTGCCTATCCAAGAGCATGGAAGATTTTCCATCTTCTAAGGTCTTCTTCAATTTCTTTCTTCAGTGTCTTGTGGCTTGCATTGTAGAGGTCTTTCACCTCTTTTGTTAAATTGATTCCCAAGTATTTAATTTTTTTGAGGCTATTGTGAATGGGATAGTTTTCCTAATTTCTCTTTCAGAGGGTTTATCACTGATGTATAGAAATGCAATTGATTTATGGGTGTTGATTTTATATTCTACTACTTTGCTGAATTAATTCTAGAAGTTTTCTGGTAGA
This sequence comes from Xerus rutilus, assembly GCA_028644305.1. Lineage (NCBI taxonomy): Eukaryota > Metazoa > Chordata > Mammalia > Rodentia > Sciuridae > Xerus > Xerus rutilus. The sequence continues at coordinate 55,920,033 of CM053411.1, forward strand.
ATTTTTTGGATCCTCTAAGTATAGAATCATGTCATCTGCAAATAATGATAGTTTGAGTTCTTCTTTTCCTATTCATTTCCCTTTAATTTCTTTTGTCTATCTAATTGCTCTGGTTAGTGTTTCAAGGACTATGTTGGATAGCAGTGGTGAAAGAGGACAATCCTGTCTTGTTCTCATTTTTAGAGGGAATGCTTTCAATTTTTCTCCATTTAGGATGATATTGGTCTTGGGTTTAGCATAGATAGCTTTTACAAAGTTGAGGTATGTTTCTACTATCCCAAGCTTTTCTAGTGTTTTGAACATAAAAGGGTGCTGTATTTTGTCCAATGCTTTCTCTGCATCAATTGATAAAATCATATGGAAACTAAATAATATGCTATTGAATGATGCATGGATAACAGAAGACATCAGGGAAGAGAGAAAAAAATTCTTAGAGGCAAATGAAAACTCCAACACAACATATCAAAATCTCTGGGATACCATGAAGGCAGTGCTAAGAGGAAAGTTCATTGCATTAAGCTCACTTATTAGAAGAAGTAAAAGTCAACAAATGAATTGACTCTTCATCTCTCAGCCTTAGAAAAGGAAGAACAAATCAACACCAAAAGAAGTAGAAGACAGGAAATAATCAAAAGCAGGACTGAAATCAATGAAATTGAAACAAAAGAAACAATTCAAAA
>CM053411.1:55930641-56006561 GCA_028644305.1 Xerus rutilus
ATAGACATATATAGAATATTTCATCAATCAGTGACTGAATAACTTTCCTTCTCAGCAGCACATGGATTCTTCTATTTTGGCCACAAATCAACTCTTAGCAAACACAAAATTTAGAGATAATACAATGTATTCTATCATATCATAATGGAATGAAATTAGAAATCAATGCTAAATAAAAAAAATAGAAGCTACTCTAAAAGCTGGAGATTAAATAATACACTTTTGAACAACCAATGGATAGCAGAGGAAATCAGGGATAAAATTAAAAATACTTGGAAGTAAATGAGAATAGCAACACAAGTTGTCAAATCTCTAGGACACTATGAAGGCAGTTCTATGAGGAAAGTTTATTGCATTGAGATCATTATTTAAAATAATAGAAAGTCACCAAATAAATAACCTAAGATTACATACCAAAGTCCTAGGAATAAAAGAATAAATCAATACCAAAAGCAGCAGAAGAGAAAAGATCATTAAAATCAGAGCCAAAATCAATGAAATTGAAACAAACAACAACAAAAAATTCAAAAAAAATTGACAAAACAAAAAGTTTGTTCTTTAAAGAAGTAAATAAAATTAATAAACCTTTGGCCAAGCTAGGGAAGAAAAAGAGAGAAAACTCAAGTCACTAAAATTCATGATGAGAAAGGAAATATCACCATGGATACTACTGAAATACAGATAATAATCAGAAAATACTTTGAAAATCTCTACTCCAATAAAATTGGCATTGATAAATTTCTAGAGACATATGACCTACCCAAATTTGAACAGATCAATTTCTAACAACAAATTTGATGACACCATCAAAAGCCTACCAACAAAGAAAAGCCCAGGAACAGATGGATTCTCAGCCAAGTTCTACCAGATCTTTGAAGAAGAATTTATATCAATCCTCCTCAAATTATTTCATAAAATAGAAAAAAAGGGAACCCTTCCATACTCATTCTATGAAGCTAGTATTACAATGAGACCAAAACCAGACAAAGACATATCAAGGAAAGAAAACAGACCAATATCCCTGATGAACATAGATGCAAAAATTCTTAATAACATACTGGCAAATTGCATACAAAAGCATTTAAAAGTGCACCACGATTAAATGTGGTTCATCTCAGAAATGCAAGGTTGGTTCAACATATGGAAATCAATAAAAGTAATTCATCCCATCAACAGACTTAAGACAAGAACCACATGATTATCTCAATAGATGCAGAAAAAGCTTTTGACAAAATTCATTCAACATTCACTCATGCTCAAAACATTAGAATAACAAGGGACTGTAAAAGCTACATATGCTAAACTCAAGGCTAATATTATTCCAAATTGGAAAAAAAAAAGAAAGCATTTCCTTTAAAAACTAGAACAAGTGAGGGATGCCCTATTTCATCACTCCTTTCAACACATTCCTTGAAACCATAGCCAAAGCGAAGAGACAAATTGAAGTGATATGTATTGGAAAAGAAAAACTCAAACTATCATATTTGCTGAAAACATGACTCTATATATAGAAGACCCCCAAAATTCCACCAGGAATCTTCTTGAACTCATAAGTGAATTCAGCAATATAGCAAGGTATAAAATTAACACCTACAAATTAATTGTGTTCCTATACACCAATGATTAATCAGTTGAAGAAATCAGAAAAACTATCCCATTTACAATAGCCTGAAACAAAACAAAACAAAACGCAAAATAACCCTTGGAAATCAATCTAACAAAAGAAGTGAAAGATATGTACATTGAAAAATACAGAACACTAAAGAAATAAATTGAAGAAGATCTTAGAAAATGGCAAAATCTCCCATATTCTCAGACAGGCAGAATTAATATTGCAAAATGGCACTATTATCAAAAGTGCTATACAGATTTAATGCAATTCCTATTAAAATTTCAATGGTGTTCTTCATAGAAATAGAAAAATCACTCATAAAATTCATGTGGAGAAATAAAAGGCCCAGAATAGGCAAACCAATCCTTAGTGAGACAAGTGAAGCAGGAGGCATCACAACACCAGACTTTAAATTATACTACAGAGCTATAGTAACAAAAAATGGCATGATATTGGCATGAAAGGAGACATGAAGACCAATGGAACAGAATAGAAGAAAGCAACACACACCTATAAAAATACAATTATCTCATACTACACAAAGATGCCATAAACATACATTGGAGAAAAGATAGCTTCTTCAACAAGTGGTGTTGGAAAAACTGGGAATCCACATGTAGTAGATTGAAATTGAACACCTCCTTCTCACCCTGCTCAAAACTCAACTCAAAGTGGATTAAGAATCTAGACATGAAACCAGTTCCCCTGTGCCTATTAGAAGAAAAAGTATGCCTAACACTCTATCATGTCAGCTCAGGAACTAGCTTACTTAATATGACTCCTAAAGGCAGGAAGTAAAATCAAGAATCAATAAAAGGGATGGTATCAAACTAAGAAGCTTCTTAACAGCAAAAAAAATAATCAATAACTTGATGGAGAGAACTTACAGAATGGGAGAAAATCTTTGCCACCTGCGCCTCAGATAGAGCATCTCCAGGATATAAAAATAACTCAAAAACCAATCAATAAATGGACAAAGGAACTAAATAGGCACTTACCAGAAAAAAAATACCATCAGTCAGCAAATATATAAAAAAAAGTTCAACATATCTAGCCATTAGAGAAATGAAATTAAAACTATACTGAGATTCTATCTCACTCCAGTAAGAATGGCAATTATCAAGAAGACTAGTTCATTGAATTAGACAAAGGGGAACGAAGGGAAGGGAGTGGGTATGGATATAGGAAAGACAGAATGAATCGGATGTAACTTTCCTTTGCTCAGATATGAATATGTGACCAGTGTAACTCCACATTATGTACAACCACAAGAATGGGATCCTTATTGGAATGGATTTTACTCCATGTACATATAATATGTTAAAATACACTCTACTGTCACATATATCTAAAGACAACAACAAAAAGAAGTGAAGGCAGAATTACAATACTCAGCCTTTTCTACTAATTCTGATTTAGGAAGCATTAATGTCCTTCCCCACTATTTCCTAGCCTGAGAGAAGGAATTGGATTCAATGAGACACTGACCTCAATGGTATAATTCAGGGAGGCATCGTAAATCTAAGCCATCAAGAGAAATGCCATTTTAATGCAATAGTTTTAAAAAATCAAAATTATTACAAAATTCATGGATTGATAACAGTACCATGTCTTGCCACATTGGAGCCTGAGACAAAAAGACAATTCTGCAATACTGGTCCTGTTTATATTTCAAATTCTGATCTTTTATTTATGATAGATTTTTCTTCTTGGCATTGTCTTAACTTTTGCCCTTGATGCTAGTGCATCACTCTTTGCTACCCACATCCCAGACCCCTGTAGACTGATATATTTTTCCCTTTTTTCTTTGTTTATATCAGCTGCCACAGGAGTACCAGGTCTCATCCTCTGGACTATCAACCTCATGTAATTCCCCTTTGTCATTCAATTTCAATCTTACATAATTTTCACCCTGACTTCCAGAATTCAGTTTTTTAAGAGCTTATCTATAAACATTATATTAAAAGATTATTTCTCTTCCATCTTCAAGCTCTTTCCTGAGTGTTTCTCTATCTCTTTCCATGGTCCTTCTGTTTCCCTTATTGCCCACTCACGTGGTGACTGTTTTCTTTTCCATACTCTTTATAACATAGACTTTGAGATGATGTAGATGTCTTTGTTATTGTTGCTTCCAGATTCCTTTTTCTCCTTTCTCCGTGTAATCACTTGAGTTTTGAATATCTTATGGTCAAAAGATATCATAAATCACCCTTTTATTTTGTAGTCAGCCACCAACTCCACTGCCCATCCTACTTATTGATGGTCCCTTGGTGATTTCCATATCCATTTTAGTGATCCTTCTAATAATCTTGTCTCAAACTCTGCCTTTCTCCTTTCTAATGATCTTGTCCTTTACCCTTCTACAGCCATAAACTCCTGTGGCCACAACCTAGATCACATCATTACCAAAACCTGTCATCTGTGTAAACTTCATTATAAGCATCCTATTTTCCAAATATTTTCCCATACCTTTCCAGCTCACTATTCCCAATTCAACAAATCTTTGAGTACATTGATATAGTGTATGGATTCTGTCACTCACTTTTTACCCTCCTTTACCACCTGTCATGTTCATACTTGTTTCCTTATCCAGATTAGATTCCCCCATTTGGTATTAAAACCCTTCTTTATATCTCACTTTATCATACTTGGCCTAGCCACATTCCAAAACTGGTTAAATACATTTCTCCACAGACATTGTCCCTGAAAACACAGAGCAAATGCAGTTGGAACAACATATAAAACCAGGATGTTAGGTCTCACTGTAGATTCATGACATCTAATCTCAAATGGATCCTCAGTGCTTCTTAGCTGTCCTCTTGCATTTCCCTGGCTCATTCCCTATCATTCTCCCAGATCAATTTCTCCTCAATATTTCCTCTTTTATAAATATCCAGTCCTTTTATACTTAATCTTAACTGATTACCTCACTTTAATATTCTAAGAAAATAATGAAAATCAGAAGGCAATGTCAAAAAGCTCTCATCTCCACATCTAACTATCTAAGCATCTCACTCTGCACCTGTATGTTATGATTTCAGTTCCCTGTAGTTTCATGGACTGTGCCCCTACTAAAGGTGGACAAGCCATTTGTGTAACATTTGTGTAACTACTCTCTTCTTATCTACCTACTTAAGAACTCTACTTAAAACATTTCTTCCCGTGCTCCTGACTCATTCGTTTCCCCCTTTCTACCAAATCATATCAATCAGTTCATAAACTTACAATTTCATCCATTTTTAAATAAGTAAAATCAAACTCAAAAGCCTCTCTAGACTCCTCATTCTCCTCTGCTCACTTATTTTTTCATTGCCCTTTAAAGAATAATAGTTGAAATCAGTGTCCATATCCATTGTCTCTGAGTACATCCAGCTTCTCTCTTAAACATTTCTAAGTCAATGTTCTTGTTTTAGTCACCTTTTTCACTGCTGTGAAGACAGACCAGACAAGAACAATTTTAGGAAAAAAAGTTTATTTGGGGGCTCATGGTTTTAAAGGTCTCACTCCACGAACGGCTGACTCCATTTTTCAGGGCTCAAGGTAAGCAGAACATCATGGCAGTGGAACAGAAGAAAGTAGCTGGTGACATGGTGCCAGGAAACACAAAGAGAGAGCTCTGCTCAACAAGGACGTTTTAGTCAGCTTTTTTTTTTTTTCTGCTCTAACTAAAATACCCAACCAGAACAATTATAGAGGAGAAAGAGTTTATTTAAGGGCTCATGGTTTCAAAAATCTCAGTCCATAGACAGCTGACTCCATTCCTTGGGGCTCCAGGTGAGGCAGAACAGCATGGTGGAAGAGTGTGGTGGAGGGAAAGGAGCTCACATGATGATCAGAAAACAGAGAAAGAGACTACTCTCCAGATAAAATATATTATGTCCCACAGTCATGTGCAGAATGAACCACTTCTTCCAGCCATATCCCACCTAACTCCAGTTACCATTCAGTTAATCCCATCAGGGCTCAATTCACTGATTAGGTTAAGGTTATAACCCAATCATTTCTCCTCAAAACCTTCTTGCAGTATCTCACATGTGAGTTTTTTGGGGACATCACATCTAAACCATAACAAAGAACAAACTATATACCCCAAGCAAACTATATCCCACATCCTCCAGCCACACCCCATCTGCCTTGAGTTACCCCAAGTTACCCTTGGTTAATCCCTATCAGGGAATTAATTCACAGATTGGGTTAAGGCTCTCATAACCCAATCTTTTCACCTATAAGCCATCCGGCATTGTCTCACACATGAGATTTTTGGGAACACCTCATATCTAAATCATAATAGTTTTGTTTCTACACATATAATCAACACGGCTCTCTTCAAAACACCAAATCTCCTCTGTTAAACCAAATAATGAATTCTATCTGGATCTGTCATGGTCTGTCAGCTGTGCTTCCTCCAGTAGTTAAACTGCCTGCTTGATATACCTTCCACCTGTCATGTCCATAGTTGTTTCCTTATCCAGGTTACATTCCCCCATTCTGGTTTCTAGAACACCACACTCTTCCACTTATTCTTTTAATCTTCTCCATCATTCAGTGTTGGAATACTAAACTGGAATTTTTGGTCCTTAGAATTCCACTCTTCCTCACACATATTCTTAAAAATATTGTCAAATCTCATGGTTTTAATCAACATCTTTATATAAAAGAATCTTTAAATCTATCTTTAGCCTAGACACCTTTAGCACACATGATTATCTAATAAACATCTGAAACTTAATGTGCTCTAAAGTAAACAACTGATCAAACCCTGTGATGGTTAATTTAAAAGTATTAACTTGAATGGCCTATGGAATACCCAGATAACTGGTTAGATATTTTGAGCTATGTCTGGGAGGTGTCTCTAGAAGAAATTAGCATTTGAATTGAATTTAGTAAAACAGATGGCTCTTTCCGATGTGGGTAAGAATCATCTAATCTGGTGAAGGTCTATGAGAAAAGAAAGGCAGAGAAAAGTTGAATTAGCTCTCTGCCTGACTGTATGAGCTGAGACATCAAGCTTCTGCCCCTAGCCCTTCTAGTTTTTAGGCCTTTGTATCTGGACTGGAATCTCAACCATTAGCTCTATAATTTTTAGGACTTTAAACTATGCTGGTCTGCTCTCCCAGGCTTCCAGCTTGTAGAGAGCAAACTGTGGAAGTCTCAAACCTTCAAAATTGTATGAGCTAATACTTCATCATAAATCTCTTTAAATCTTTATATCTATAGAAATAACCATATCTCCATCTCTCTCTATATTCTACTGATTTTGTTTCTTGAGAAAACTCTGAAAATATATACTCCCTTTACCCCCATAGAACAGTTTCAATCCTCTCCATCTTAGTAAATGGCAACTTCAATCCCAGTTTCTCAGATCAAAAATCTTGGAGTTATCTTTGACTCCTTTTTCTTAAGTGTCATACATACACTAGCAAGTCCTACCTTAAAATACATTCCAAATCTGAGGACTCTTCTTTATCCTTCCAATTGCTTTTTTAAAAAAATTTGTTGCTGTAGATGAAGAGCAAGCCTTTATTTTATTTGGTTTTGGTTTTTTTATGCTATACTAAGGATCGAATCCAGTGCCTCACACAGGCTAGGCAAGTGCTCTGCCACTGAGCTACAGCACCAGCCCTCCAGTTGGTTTTATCTGGGTCCAAATCAACATTCTCTCTTGCCTGGAAATTCTCCTTAAGTAATATCCCTGCTTCCCCACCCCCACGCTCCATCTTACAACCTAATCAAACACAGCAGCCAAAATGATTCCTTTAAAATACAAAGTCAGGTGATATGTCTATTCCTGAAACACTCCTTGGCTTCTGTCCCTTCATAGTAGAGCAAAGCTACTTCAAATGACATATAAAGGCCTCCAGGCCTACATGACTTGTCCTCCCTCATCTTCTCTGGCCTCACTTCTTCCTCCTTTCCTTCTTCATCCAGACATTGAAGAGTCTATTCCATCCCTGGAATATGCCAATCTTGCTCCCATGGTCTTCAGTCTTTGTCTTATTTTATCTCCTGTTTGAAAAGTTCTTTCTCAAGATGCTTACATTGTTTCCTCATCTTCTTAGTGACTGTTTGTTTGAGCACCTTATTTTAATTATAATAACCCATATTTCCCTATTCACCTTTCTAGATTTATTTCTCATGAAACTCATCATCAACATTTGACTTATTATGTTTTAAATTATTTATTTATCATTCTTTTTTCTCCCCTTCCTCTATATACACAATCGACAAAAAGCTCTCTGAGGGCAGGCATTCAAGTCTCTCCTGTTTTCATTGCCTCCATCCAGCACCATAAATAATGTCAGGCAATATATATATAGTATATTTTCAGTTATTCAATCAATAGACACAGTCATGTATACTCTCTTTTAAGTCCAACACATTAGTTTCCCTTTGTTCATTGGTCGACTTACCAGTTCATGATGCCAAAACATGAGATAAGAGAAAGAAAGAAAGAAAGAAAGAAAAAGCACATCATCCTATTGCCAACAGCTTAGGAAAGAAGCCTGAGTATAGGTATAATTCACAATTCATAGATTGCTTATTTTCTCATGTCACACATCCATAGCTATAGTGCCTTTATTATTGGATAACAAATACTAATTAAGTTGAGGACATTTACATAGATGTAAGTATTTAAATTAAGTTTTCTAGATAATTTTAGGCCAGGGAAGACAAACTTGAATGCTTGGAGAATTCAGGAAAAAGGAATACATTTTGTGAAATGGGGATACTAGAAAAATGGGCAGTGCTTGCCCCATCTGAAATGGACAACACCTATTCAGACTCAGCCAATGATTTCTATGTAGATTTGTGGGCTCAGTATTATAGATCTTTAGGTTTTCAAAAAATATTGTCTATCTAGATTTCTATCTGGAAAAGTTGGCAATGAATTAAAAATTTTAGAAAACACAAATCTACAAATTGCATTTTCTTCCTGGGTCTCCTGCTCAACCTCTTTGTTTTTTGGCCTTGTGCACCCTGTTGGGCAAGCCTAATACTTGCTGGTCTTTAGTATCTACTGATGGGGTGTGGGAGAAAGCCCCTGCCTCCTTTCCTGTGTCTTGTGGTATGGCCAGTTTGTGGACAAATGGAAATGAGCCCCTTTTTGAATTTTTGACAAGGTCTTCATTCCATATTGTTATGATGCCTCCAAGATTATGAAGAATATTTTCTCTGGATAAAGTTGGAATTTCTAATTTAAGATGGAGATTTACAAGTTTATAAACTTGTACTGCTAACATGCCCTCTGTTTCCCTCATCAACATAATTAGAGAAGTCATTCACTTGCTCACTTAAAAATTATTTAGTGAGGACCTATTACTTGTTATACACTGTGGCTGAGTATTATGTATGGGTTCAACGGCAAGTACTATTTACTTGTTAAGACAGAGAATCAATATCTATCCTCTTCTTCCTTAGTAATGGCAATGATTTAATTTGGATGGTGATGTATCTAGCTGAAGACATTTCCTCTCTTGATTGTTGTGGTCATGTGATCAACTCCCTGTCTAACAAGATTCTGATGTGCTGAGTTGTGCCCACCAAAAAGACTGAGTCGAATTCCAAAACCCTAGTCCTTTGAAATATGACCTTATATGTGAATTGGTTTTTATTTTTATTTTATTTATTTATATCTTTAAGATGTAACAATATGAGCTCAAGATCCTGTGCCAGATACTGGAAATGAAGACCAAATGCACATTTCTTCTTATCTCACAATATCACAGGAAAAAAAATGGAATTGGAGAGGCACAAATGAATTTATTTCTGTTATATGATTTTCTAATAGTTTTATTGATATCAATTACTAAGGCAATACAAGAAATGACCTCACGTTAATGCTGGTGGTTGTGTGAAAATGCCTACTTTGGAGACTTAATTTCCTAAACAAATGATAGAAAAACACAGAATTTTTGGTCCAACATGTCTGGGTTGCAGTGATTTCACTGTAGTGCTCATTGGTTGTGATTTGTGACATGGTATCTAAAATGTCCAAACTTCAGTTTTACCATTTATAAAACTGATAAACACAACTGAAACTGATACTGAAACTTTCACACAACTGAAACTGAAACTGACACTAGTTTTACCATTTATAAAACTGATAAACAAAACTGAATAAACACAACTGATTCAGAGGCTCTTCTGAGAGATAAATGAGATAATGCATGTGGAAGTGCCTAATCAGAAAGGAAGGATATGAATGATAGGCCCCAGGGAATTCTCTTACTCTTCCCCTACATGCCCTCCTGCCCTGCCCTAAACAAACCTACCACCAAAACTCCTCCTGTGACCTGGGCCTGTTAATCCCGGTAAAACCCAGACCCTTGTGATGGCCTGCAGCCATTGCCCCTCTGGGGGTGCTGAATAAAGCATCACTTGTCCTCTGAGGTCTGCCTCCATTTCCTTTTTCTTTTTGTATTATCTTATTCTCTTTTGTGTGCTTTCAAGAAATACAAGAGATAGTTCATCTGGGAATAAAGTGGTATAAATGAAATAGTAGTGTCCCTGGAGAGGAGGTGTTTCTGAAGAAGAGTCAGGGGTTCTGGAGAAAAAGACTTCACTCAGAACCAGTGGAGTTCTTGGCATTTTTGGCAGAAAAACAATTACAGCATGCATCAATCAGAGGCATAGACAGGCTTATTCAAGAAAACAGAAATACATTCAAAGGAGAATGTAGGCAATCTCAGGAGAGAGATACATTCAGGTGTTCCTGCCTCTTTTAAAAGAAACCTAGTGAGGGTTAGGTATGGAAAAGTATGGAGGAATATCACTCTAGTGGTTTCAAGACAGGTTCTCTCGGTCTGGTCAATCTCTGTATCCTCAGGCTGACATGACCTTTGTTAGCTTGTCAATAGACAGTAACAGAAAATCTCCTAAAGTATAGGTTTTTCAAGATGTCATATCTCTCCTTACTTAATCTAATTATTGGAAGTTAATTAACAGTGCACTGGAAAATTTAGAGATTTCTTAGAAATTTGAGAGTCACAAAAATTTGGGCTTGGAAAAGAGAGAGGCTTAGTGAGTGACTGGTCTGGAAGTATATGCAGAACTTCTGAATCAAAATCTTATTTTCTTGTTCTTCCTTTATGTCTCTGTTCTGCCCATTTTTAAAAATTTCTTCCATCCTACCTCATTAGAAGTAGATAAAGATATTACAAGTAGAAACATCTTAACATCCTGTTTATTCTGTTATCTAATAAATGTTATTTCCCCTCCATTCTTTCCTCTCGAATATCAAATTAATCAAAGAATTTGAGCTGTTATGTGAGAGAAGGGTGATTCTTAGTGTAAATTCCTTTGCTTTGATGTATATAGCATATCACATTGCAGTGCACTGAAAAGCCAACCCCATGTTTTAAGTTATGGCTTAAATGAGGATAATAATTGCTGTAGGGAGATGGTGTATTGCAGTATGAGACTCATCTACTGGAGCCAGGGCTTGGAAAAGTAGCTGTGGGTCCCACAGTGGAGCCAAAGAGGATGCAGATTCTTAAAGACTGCCTGTTCTTTGAGATCTTGCAGGAAGAATTTTAAGCAAGTGTCAACAAAGTAAAAAGGATGAGTTTACTTGGAAAAAGTGAAATAGAAGATATAAGCCTACAGTACAGGCCACTGAATAACATGGACCATTTCTGGAGAGGACAGCATATTTTTCAGGGCTTTTGAGGTGTTTGAAACTAGCTGAATTTGGAAACCTTCCCTCTCTGACATCTGAAGGAGCAGATGTTGGTCCCAGGAAGTCTGGCAGGCTTTTGATCTGATAAAGAAGGCTTAATGGCCTAGGAAGGAGTCCAAACCTGTGAAATCCTGTCTTCCTGAGCCCTGGAATCTTTGGTCACAAAAGTCAGCCCTTCAGGGTAACTTATGTTCTTATCAGTAGGGAGGCACCTTTGGGCCTGCATTTATCCTGCAGATAACAGGTTGTTTGCTGAGAATGTAGCATATGCTATTGACTTAAGCCAGGACAGGGCCAGAGTAGTAGGCCCAGTTTATAGAATTACCCCCTTAACCTCCTGTTACCACAGTTCCTGTCTCTATAACCAGTCAGGTAGACTGTTTTTAGAGCTCCTGGGATCTACTCAATTTGATCACCTAGAGAGTGTGTTATCTTTCAAGTGTTAAACTAAGGGGAAAACTTTCATACATGAAAAAATCTTCTTTAAAATATCATGGAGAATATCAAATACTATACAGGAAAAATTAGAAGTTATCTGCTTAGCCATAGTCAACTGTAGTCTTTGTATAAAAAAACAAAATTTTTTTCTGGAAATACCTGGATTTTCAATAGGGGAAAACAATACAGCTGTTCTCTGGTCTCACTTGGCCATTTGGTCAATATGATTAGGACATTAGGATATCTCTAATATATTATATTGCTTTTTATTACATTTTATTTCTCTTAGTATATCTGAGGACCTGGGAGTTATTAGGGAGTGTGTCACATATCCCATTCCATTCAGATATTTTATCTTTCTTATGATGGTCTCAGATTTTCCTGCATTTTAATTCCTTTCTTGGGTTGAAACAATGCAACAAATTTGTGACTTTGGTCACAAATAGTAATGTCTTATTTTTGAGTAATGATCCTCAAAACTTGCCCACTTATGTCCTCTAGATCTCTGTTCCAGGTACCCAAAGGAGCTTCCATCTGATTCTGAGTTTGAAACCACTTGCTCATTAGGTTATAGTTCCATTTATTGTCTATAAGTTGAGTCACCTTTAAAGTCCCAGCTTCCTTCTGAGTTACAAAAAATAGCTGTTATGGTTTAGATATGAGGTGTCCCCCAAAAGTTCACATGTTAGACCTTGCAGGGAAGTTTAAAGATAAAATAATTGGGTTATGGGAGCCTGGAAACCTATTCAGTGCTTTGATTCCTTTGAATGGATTAACTGGGTGGTAATGGTAGTCAGGTAGGTGGCAGAAGGAGGTAGGTCATTGTGAAGCCAGAATTAAAGACAGGCAGTCAGTGTAGATAGGCAGTTGGGTCAGATGGAGAGAATGAAGGCTGGTTTGAGTCCAGGAAGTCGGAGACTATCTCTTAGGAACTGAAATGTTAATGCCTTCAGAGCCCTTCTTCCAGTCTTATCAAGATAACCTACTCCTGCTCCAACCTGTGGCTAAGGTAACCTGTCCCAGGGACTGTCCCTACCTACAGGGAGTTGTAAAAGTTGTTAATTAGGGCTTCCTGGGCTGCTTCCTGCCTGGATCACTCCATTTGGCCATCCCTCATGCCCATCTGCTTCTCACCTTTGAATGTCATCCCACCAGGGCATCTCCTGGGTTTTATCAGTATGCAGGAAGAGGAGAGATAAGGGGGAAGAGGGCAGGAGAGCAAAGAAGGTCTAAAATGTATAAAAGGGACAGGATGCCCTCACTTCTTGGGATACCAGGACACTAGCTATGACTCCCTTCTCCCTTTTGGGAGAAGTCTGTTTTACTCTTTTTAAATAAAACCTGCTTTATATGCTTGCCTTGGCGTTCTTCTCTAATGTTCCAACTTTAACATTTGAGGAAGCAGAACTCGTCACCGATAACCCAAGATACAACTGGGGACATGCCTTTGGGGTATATATTTTGTCCCTCCTGAGGAGAGCAGTCTCTCTCTGCTTCCTGGTGCCATGTCCTTGTTGGAATTAATGGGGATGGGGATCCTGGAAACCCTGAGAGCCAAAATAAACACTTGGAAACCAATTAGCTCTGTGGGCAAAGCAAGAATTATACTTCTATGTGCATGCAGAAGGGCACACAGCAACCAAAATCAATTGCAGGCACTGAGCAGGCAGTCTACTGGGGCTTTATCCCTGACACAAGTGCACTTGGTCATTGCCCATTTGTTGGGGCTGACCACACACTCTTTGGTGCAAATTACTATTGAGGAAATATTAACTTTAGAATGGCAGCTGGGTTGCAAGAAAATGGCAGCCCAGGAGGTTAAAAAAAGATAGGGTCTCTTTGGATTGACAGAAAAGACTTGTTTTCTCTCATCTTGACCTGCTTTCCCTCCTTCACACCCTTCTGTCTTGATGTTCTGCCTCACTTTAGGCATACAGAAATGGAGTCATCCATCTATGGATGGAGACCTATGAAACTGTGAGCTAAATAACTTTCCCTCTTCTAAAATTGTTCATGTTGAGTCTTTTAGTCACAGCAGTGAAAAAACTGACTAAAACCGATTCCTAATGGGAAGAATATAGCTACTCTTAGACCTATAGAGTCTCTTTTAAACCACCTAAGTTCTTCCTCTTATTCTGAATAGTAACATGGTTGTCAAGGTCAAACTGTTACAGAGCCGAGCACCTGCTGGGTTGAGTTGGGGCAGCCACTGCAGTCCTCTGGTTCTGGTCCTTGTGACTTAAGCAGAAAAAATTTGAGCAAAACACAGAGTAGTAAACAAAAAGTTTAATAGGGAGAATGAAAGGAGAGAGTTACTTACAGCATGGGGACTGCATGGACCACCTTACAGAGAGGATGGTGTGGTACTCATTGGGCTGGAGTTTCTAAGGAAGCCAAGTCCCTTGTTCTTGCCTCAATTTCGCTGTCTCCCCTAAAATGGTTTATGACCCTTTGGATAGCCCTCAACAACTTCCTCTGTGAGGGGCTGGATAGTCTAGTTGACAGGGTGGTTGTGACATTGTTGGTTGCAAGAGATAATGATGGTACTTATCTGGGAACCACAGTGCCCCTTGAGGGGTTATAGTTAGCTCTAGCTGAGGTCTTGATGTACCAGACTCCACTTTTCTGATGCTTATCTATTTTAGTTAGGTCCCAGGATTTTAAGTAATTCCCTCTAGGGATTATAGTTCTCTGCAGCCTAGGAAAGGTCAGGAATTCTGAATATCATTTCCCAATCCTTTCCTGTCCCCCATGGTTTCAGTTTTATGGCTTCTGGATTCTTCTTGGTGCATGGGGCTAATGTCTATCTTTCATTGTCCTTTCCCTCTACCCACCTGTTCATAGCTAACTAATTTACCTAACAAAACCATATACTACAGTTGACTAGGTTTCCTTTTTTTTCCCATTTGTCCTGAGTGTATTTCTTGATTGTCTTCTTTAGATCTTCACAGTCTATTTTATTCTGTGCAGTTCATTGGGAAGTGACACCAACTGTGTATCCCAATGCACTTCTCTGTTTCACCTGTCAACACTGACCTTTGACCTGTAATTCTACTTACAGCTAAATGTAGTGCTTTCCTCTTGCTCACCATGAGTATATGTGACATCAGCCATTTATTTCTAGGCATGGCTGAAACCCAGCTCTGACTTCTCTGCCCTGACTGATTTTCCTGGGCTTGTCTTTCAGCTTTCAAATCACTACTATAATGTCCTATTGTAAGTCTAGATGATAATGAGATTGAATAATTTTGTTGTTTGTTTATTGTACAGATAGAAATAAGAGATTAAAAATGACAAATTGTAGCTAAGCACTAAGAGTGCTTACAAGCGGCCTTTGGCAAACTTCACAAGTTTTATAAACCAAAGGTATTAGTCATGTTTCCCCCTTTCTCCTCAGGAGGTGACCCTCTTCCTTTTCTCCCTTCACCCTTTAAAACATTCTGTGATCTCTCACTGCCTCAGGTCCTCCCAGTTGGAAATTGATAGGAAAGCTTTTCCACACTGAGGTGTTAATGACAACATGTTAATTCTCTTAGACTATTTGCATAATAGAAGGGTACTACAAAAATTATCTGAGAGAGATTTTAAGGTTTCCTTGATTATTTTATTGCATTATTCTACATAAAAAATATTTCCTATACATTTTGATCTAAATGAATAAAATGATAAAATGCTAGAAGGACAAATATGATTTGTAAGTTTTTAATTTAAGAATTACACATAAAAATATATCACATAATACCATCTTTTCATAAATCACATGAAACTTTCATAAGAAAAAAATGGAGGATATAATCTCATAACAGAAGACTGTATTTTTCTTGAAAGAACACATATTGTTAATTCTGAGTGCAGAAATTTTAAATAAAATTTTATTTTGTATGTCTTTGAATTGATCTAGTTTTGTTGGGCAGGTTCATCAGCCATGAACAGGTGAAAGGTGATGAAGGACATACCTTAGGCATATTTGTTGAGAAATAAGTTACAAAAACTGAGACCAGGAGGAGTCTTATCAGGCAGGAAAGCATCTGAAAAATGGGATTTAAACTGTCTAACCTTTCCCAACCCACAGAAAATTATAACCCCTTAAAGGAATTATGAGGAACCTTATCAAAGCAGACAAACTTCAGGAAAATGGGGCCTGGTATGTCTAAATCTCCCCCAGCCATAGCAAATCACAATCCCTTCAGGGAACTGTGTTCTACCTCACCACTATCTCTTGTGGCCAGATCATCAAGACCCTCCCTTACCACAAAACTATGTCACAACTACCCCTTTGGACTCTCATAACGCTCATGTAGGAAATTCCTTTGGCTGTACAAGGGATAATTAACCACTTAAGAGTATAAGAGAATAGAACAAAGACAAAGAACTTCAAACTTATTAAGAAACCCTAATTCTGTGAAAGCCAAGTCATTCTCTTTAGAGATGCTCCAGATCACTCAATGCCTATGCTGTAAGTTTATCTCTGTTCACATTTTTCCAAATATGCTTCTGCATGCTACTACAATGTGTGACTCATCTGAAATCCTTCTTGTAAGATTGCAAGAACCAGTATCCAAGAATCCCTGGGGTCATTTAGGCTCCAACCTGTGGGTCTCTGACTCTGCAACCATTTTACAGTACAAAAATTAAATAAAGGAAGGAAATAATAGTTAAAGGAAGAAGACAAAGTAAAAACCAATTGTTCAGCTTGATCTAGGACACTGACTTTTACACTCACAAATATTGTTGAAAATTTAGCTTCCTGGGGGTGGGTCTATTTAAAATGACAATGCTAAACTTTGAGTTCTGTGCTCCTGTAGAGCAAGGATATTTGAGGAACTCCCACCCCTCATCAAACTTTTCTGTTCTAAGAAATGTCTATCCTAATACTAAGACCACCCTGTGCTCGCTATGTCAAGATATGGCCCACCTCCTTCCTTGATGACTCTTTTGTTTAATAAAATCTCAGATTTACTTTCTTTCTTTTTTGAGATTTTCTCTTTAATGAATATTCTCCCTTGATACAAGAGCCTGAATGAAACTGTTTCCTTAATTGTCTGGTGGTTCATATTTCACAAAGAAAATACCCAATCTTCCTTATCCTTTTCTGTCATAATCATTTCATCATTCTCTTCAAACTCAGGCAAGTCAGGGAGCAGCTGCTTTGTCCCCTTTCTCCCTGCTGAGATAGAACAAAAGTGGATAGGGATACCAGCTATTTGTGGCTCCAGGTGGCTGTTTAAGCATGTATCCCTGGGCCTAGGGTTGACTGGTTATTGACTCAACAGGAACACACAGGTATTTTTCTGACAAGAATGCCTGTGTCCATGTGAATGCCACTCTGTGAGTCCCTTTGCCCCTGTCAGTAGACTGGGGAGAGGCTTTTGTGAGCAGAAAAGAATATTTATCTCTTGAGATTTTCATTGGAATTCAGTTTATTAAAGTGATAGTTTATAGCCTGGTTTTCCTCAGCCTTTAATTCCATGTACAAATTTTATTATACTTTTTATAAATCTTACAAACTTTAAGGATCATGATGGGGGGTGATAACATTCAATCAACTCAAGTTAAAATGAGTAAACATTTAAATAACCAGTTTCATTTAAAACTATCTATTAAATTCCTTTAAACCATTTAAAGCAGATTTAATTTTTTTTCCCTAACTCTGCAAAACCTTCTGATACCCAAAGTAAATTTAATCACCTATATACTTAACTCAGTCCTACCAATGTTGAAAAACACTTTCTTACTGTTAAAGGGCAGTACAAGAACTTGCCCTGGGAGAAAAGAGGCTAGGCCCTAATGCTCACTGCTCCAGAAATATTTGAAGTCAAATTGGTAGAAAATAGGTTTTATTCAAAGCCAGCTTTGAAGAAAAATGGAAGAAACTTCCTTCTTCAAGTCAGTGTGAGGGGTGGCAGCCTTCCAGGCTCTACTCTCAGCATGAGGAAGCATTTCTCTAGTTCAGATGAGGGGACCCTCAAGTTCAATTTCTTCACTATGAAGGATATAGCTTTACCACTCTAAGTAAGTTGAGATTGCCATCCTATAAGAAACAGGGCAGCTAAATGACATGAGATTTTCCCCTTGTCCCACTGAGAGAATATGCACCCTGGTGTCTGGTTGCTTCTACAGCAGCAATTCTTAGTCTATACATTTCAAATTCAGTATGTTTCCACTGATTTCAACTCACATCTTACCAAGTACTTTTCACCCAAATGCAGTCTGCAGAATCTCAGAGAGTTTGTAGATGACTTACTTCACAAATATTTACCTGATCAATTGAATGGAGGATTCTTATATTCTTTCTCTCTGACTTGCCCACAGATCTTTTATGGATATTATTAAGATTGGAAATTATTTACAATAGCCAAGGCATGGAATAGTCATGGCAGAAGAGGTGGTCCTCTGAACAAGGGTCCAAGGAGTTCTAGGAGAGAAGGAGGAACTCCACTCAGGACTAGCAGGGTTCTTGACTACACAATAGAAAAGAATTTTAGTCCACACCAGTCAGAGACATAGAAGTTTATTTAGGAAAGCAGATACATAAACAAGGGAGAATGCAGGCCATCCTGAGACAAAGAGATGTTTTAGGAGTTCCATGTCCTTTAAAGGAAACTTAATGAGGTGTGAGAACATACGCAATAATGGTATGAGTCTGGTGATCTCAAGATAGTTTCTGGTGGTCTAGTCAATCTCTGGATCCTCTGACTAACGTGCTTTCCATTATTTGATCAATGCATAGTACTAGAAAGTCCCATAAATGATAGATTCCTTAAGATATTGTATCTCTCTTTACTTAATCTAATTATCGTAGGGTTGATTAACAGTGCACAAGTACATTTACAGAGTTTTCAGGAATTTGAGACTAACAGGCCTGCAAGAGAGACTGGTTTAGGGAATGACAGGTGAGGAAATGTAGGAACTTCTGAACTAAAATCCTATTTTCTTGGCCTTCCTTTATGTTTGGTTTCTACCTATTTCTTATTTCTTTACTCCTACCTCAGAATCAATGTGGTATATATACACAGTGAAAGACATGTGGACAAATTTTGGAGACCATTAGGTTAAGAGAAACAAGCCCCATGCAGAAAGACGAATATTGCATGATCTTGTTCATGTGTGGAATCTAAAAGGCCCGAGTGAATAGATGTAGAGTAGAATAGTGGTCCAGGATCAAAAGGCTGGGAGTTGGATTGGGGAGACATTGATCACAGGACAAAAATTTCAGTTAGGTAAGAGGAATAAGTTCAAGAGATTGCTTGTACAGCATGGTGTCTATAATTATTAACAATGTATTTTATCTTAAAAATTGCTAAGAGACAGGAGGATCACCAGTTCAAAGCCAGCCTCAGCAACAGTGAGATGCCAAGCAACTCAGTGAGACCCTGTCTTTACATAAAATGCAAAATAAAGCTGGGATGTGGCTCAGTGGTTGAGTGCCCCTGAGTTTAGTCCCTAATACTGATAATGCTGGTTACCAGTGGCGAGTCTTGCTTCCTCACATGTTGAAGTATAACATTAGAGAAGCACACCAAGGCAAGCATATAAAGCAAGGTTTATTTGAAAAGGGGTAACATAGACTTCTCCCAAGAAAGAGAAGGGGGCCATAGCTGGTATCCTGGTATCCCAAGAAGTGAGCCTGTTTTGTCTTTTTTATATGTTCTAGGCTTCCTTTGTTCTCCTGCTCTCTTTCCCTTATCTCTCTCTTTCCTGCATACATGACTAGGCCCAGGAGATGCCTGGTGGAATGGCCAAAAGGTGAGAAGCAGATGGATTGGAGGGGCCATTGTGGAGAGATCTGGGCAGGAAGGGGATGTAATTAACAACTTTATAACTCCCTGTAGGGAGGGACAATCCCTGGGAAGGTTACCTTAGCAACAGGTTGGAGCAGGGGCAGGTTATCTTGATAAGGTTGGAGGAAGGGCTCTGAAGACATTAGCATTTCAATGTAAATCTTTAACATTGCCAGAGTTATCAAGGATGTAAGCACAACATTTAACTTGTAATATCACAGATGTCCATTCCCATAAGTAGTAGTTAAGCTATTTAATGTCATCTGACTTTGTAAAATCTTTTTACTGGTATGACCTCTGTGTTTAGTAGGGATCCCTTTATTTTGGTACTTAGGGCTAGATAATCATACTAGCAAACATTGATTGTGCCTACCTGTCTAGGAGTTTAGGAAGATCTAGCCCTTAAAGTGACTAAAAGCTTCTGGCTATGGCAGTTTCTATTGATAGTTATCAGGCATTCCTGATAACTGCAAGAATCTCTCTTTTGTAGCCTCCAGGTTTATTTATTCTTGGGGGCTAACACAAGTGTATATCTTAAGTTACATTTAACTTTTCTTTCTTTCTTTCTTTCTTTCTTTCTTTCTTTCTTTCTTTCTTTCTTTCTTTCTTTCTTTCTTTCTTTCTCTTTCTTATGCCTAGGAATGGCTGTGCTTTGGTTTAACTGTTTTTGCTAGGTGTTTAAGATGAAGCAGGTCAAATTGACTTTTTTTCTATCTATTGTTAAAAGTCAGCTGAGTTTCCACAGGGCTCATTTGTAGGGGAACTTGAGAGTAGCTTCTTAGCTCTGCTAGTGCCATTTGTGCTACGATGGGTCGAGGTCTTGCTGACCATGTGGCTTCCCTTGGAAGCCTCCAGGATACTTTTCTTTTCCAATGACCCTTCTCTTCATACCAAGTGCCCTGATTGGGAGGGACAATCCCTGGGACAGGTTACCTTAGCAACAGGTTGGAGCAAGGGAAAGTTATCTTGATAAGGATGGAGGAAGGGCTCTGAAGGCATTAGCATTTCAATCCCTCTTCAACTTCCTAGACCCAAATTGGCCTCTGTTTTGACTACCTATCTTTAATTCTGGCTTCATTACATGCGCCCCCCCCCCCCAAAAAAAAATAATTGCTAAGAGAGATTTTAAATGTTCTTACCACACACATGCATATACAGACACACAAAGTGAGAGAGCAAGGCCTGTGTTGATTAGCACAATGTAGGCATAAATATATTTTAATCAGTCAATTAAAAATAAATAAAAAGAAGAAACCCTGGAATTGGAATCTGTACATCCCCCAGGACATAATTGATTTGTAAGATGATGGCTTCTAAGATCTAACTAATTACACCATCAGTCTATCCACACTTCTTCATGGACTAGTGTTTATAACCCCTTGAGGAAGACTATCATAGCCTGAACCAATATGCAAACCTAAGAATCCAATATTTTAAAAAGTAGGGAGGATACAGGGAGCACAGATTATAGTTTAACTGCCAATGTAATCTTCAGTAATATATCAGTCACAGCATCTGTTGCTTGAAGTGTGCAATATCTATTACCAAGTATATAATAAAAACTCAGTGAGGTCACATGCTTATAAAACTTATGAGATGTTCTTTTACAAATAAAAGCCATAAATCATATTAACATCACATATATATTTCACATCATTTGAGTATAAAAATAATAGTACTTCCTTTAGAAGTTAACATTTAAATTGTTTTTGATTTTTAAGGAACTTACTATGAATGAAAGATAGCATACAAATACTACACAAAAAGAAGAGTTCTTCAAATTTTGTAAGTAAGTGTATATCACAGAAAGAAATAGTCTTGGGTAATAAAACAAGCCAACTCTGCTAAATAGACTGTGTGACACAAAATATGTATTGCTCCTGAAGTAAATTAAATATGACTTAGGAGAAGAGGTAAAGAGACAATTTCTGGGACCGAGGGGCTAGAACCTCTTACAATAAATAAAATAAATCCTAACAAGCACTCTTTTTTCCCCTTCAGGCCTTTCCTATTAAAATGATAAATGATTACAAAACATATCCAGCTACATAACCAAATAGATTGAATGGGACTGAGGGACATTTCACAACAGTAATTTTGATTCCTCAAACTCTGGCAACAAAAACTACTTTGGGATAAAGAATGAAATGTTAAAACAGAATAACATATGATGAGAAAAAAATTTAAATCCTTGTCTTCTTTTTGAGATTGCATCTTTTTACATTCTCACATTTAATCTCAGGAATAAGCTGGATTTACAGCCATAGCTCAAATGTTGAGAAGTCCTTGTCTGTCTGAGCCTGGCTGCCCTCATCTAGCCAGTTGGGCTATAAAATACCTGGGTTGATTTTATGATTTTATCTGTTCAGGAGGAGAGGAACAAAGCTGTGCCAAACAATATGAGAAAAGACTTCCGAAGGAAAAAAAAACTACATACTTTCTTTATCTTCTCAATGTCCTTGTGGCAGCCATTCTTTCTTAGCCTCCTCTACACTTCTAGTATCTCTGCGTTCAAAGGGTACCTCAGTAGCACCTCCCCGATCATAGCAGCAGCTCATCAACCCAGGGCTTTGGATTGGACTGTTACCATAACCCTACTATTATGGTTTGTATCTTAAATGTTCCCCAAAGGCTCATATGCTAAAAAATTGATTGCCAGCCTGTGGTTCTTTGGGAGGTGGTGGGACCTTTGGGAAGAGGGTCCAAGAGGAAGGAAGTTGGGTCATTGGGGACATATTTTTGAAGGTGACATTGGGGCCATCATCACTGCCTCTCTTTTTCTCTGCTTTCTGGATGCGATGAGATGAGCAGCTTTGACTATTTCCTCCCCACTATCATGTTCCACCTCATCACAGACCCCAAAAGAATGTAACCAACTGAGTATGGACTAAAACCTTTGAAACCATGAGCTAAAATAAACCTTTCCTCTTTTCTAGTTGATTTTCTTAGGCACTTTGCCACAGCAATGAAAATCTTAATAAAACATTCACACTGGTACAAACTGATTGGTTATCTGTGTCATTCTCTCCTTACTCTGTCTTGATTGTATGTAAAGGTAATCTATCAGTGACTTAGCTCAAGACACTAAAACCAAATGCAGATTGTGTGGATTAAAAAACAGACACTTCTCACCATTTTGAAAACCATGCCAGCATAATTGGAATATGGTGAGGATCATCTTCTTAGCTTATAGGTGGTTGTCTTATGGCTGCATCCTGGCATGGCAGGGGATGGGGTGGGGAGATGGTGGGGGGAATTCTAGTTCCTTCCTCTTTTTAAGATATTATTCTTGTCATGGGGGTTTCACCCTCATGACTTCATCTAAAGCCTACTCCCTCCTCTCCAAGGCCTCAATTCCCAATACATTTGGGGATTAGAAAGTTAACATATAAATTTGTGTGGACACTAACTTTCAGTACACAGCAGTCAGTGTATGAGTTAGCTGTTTTGTTGTTTTTCTAAGGCAAGGGACTAACTCTGTCCAGTAGGTCACTGTAACAGTATGCAAGGAGAGGCAGAAAACACAAATAAGTAACTTAGGGGCAATGGCCAGCTCTTTTGCCCTCCTCTAGGTTTAACCATGCAGAAGACATTAACCTTTTGCCTGGGGCTGGTCCAGGATATATAGGGTCTGTCAACAGAGACTGGCATCTGAGAAGGTTCTGCTCAGTTTGTCATTATGCCAAGCAAGCAAGGGCAGGAGGCCAGTCCAAATTTACTCTGAAGTTCAGGAAAGAGTTCCAGACATTTCATGGTAATAGAAAAAGTAAGGTAACAGGAATATGAGCCAGAGCTGAAGAGAGAAGCTCAAGTACCTGATTTCCCAGGGCCATTGTCTTGCCAGAAGGCAATGCCTAGTGTTGGGGGAAAGGGCACTGGGTATGTCCAGACAAGAGGGGTCATGCAGAGGACAGTGGCATGCTGGCAGGCAAAACTGATGCTCTCTGTAGTAAACCAGAAGTAACTTCATACCTCCCCCATCTGCTGTAACCACCAAGAGCACAGCTGAAGGTGTGCTTCAGAAGATTCAGAATGACCAGAATGTTCCATCAAATGGAACAGAGACAGATGAGTGCAGTGTTCCACCATAAACTTCTATATCTGAGAATCAGAGAATCCCAGAATTTGAAGATGTCTGTGTGGTGAGCAACCACAGTACTGACAATTGTCCTTCAGCTGTGATAGCTCTACTTAAGAGGCAAAACCTGAGTCTACTGGAAGACTCCTTTATGCACTTTGTTTTTCATACTTCTTTTTTACTGTCTTATAATAGATTTATCACTCAATATATGGCAGGGGACTTTTCCCTTTGTTTATTTAGTCCCTGGGTCATAAGCCCTGCTTAATTCTTTCCTAGGGTTACTGTAATGGTTTAAGCAATTTATTTCTTTGCAGTACTGGAGGCTCGAAGTCCAAAATCACAATGTTGGCAGTGCGATGTTCTCTCTAAAACCTGTAGGGGAATCTTTCCATACCTCTTCCTAGTTTTGGTGGTTTGCTGGAAAATTTTGATGTTCCTTGCCTTCACATGTTTCTCCTGGTATTTCTGTCTTTTTATGTCTACCTTTTATAACATACTATTAGCATTCAAGTAGGGATTGTTCTACTTCAGTATGACTTCATATTAACTAATCACATCTGCAAAGGTGCTATTTCCAAAAAAGTTTACTTTCTTAGATCTTGAGGGTTAGGGACTTTAAGGTACTTTTTTGGGTGGGTGTGGGGGCACAATTCCATCCATTCCATCTTTCTGCTGAGATATGAAAGCTCTCTAGTTCAGCCCTAGTAGCCCCAACAACACATTTGGATTATATAAATTAAGAACAAGAACTGCTTTTATTTTTATAGTATGTTAGTCAATGTAAACTGAAGTTGTTCTGTAATAGGATGAAACATGATCTCCTCTTACTGTTTAACCCGAATCCATAGTGAAGAAGCAACCAACAGTCCTTTGATCGTGGACATTAGTGGTGCATATTCTTAAGTCTGAGAGAGTTATACTATACTATCAAAGGGAATATAGTTTAATGAATATTTTTAGCTTTTTCCAATTTGCCCTCCTGAACAGTTTGACTTCTAGTTTCAGTATAAAAGCACCTGACACCTTCTCGATGGCCAAATGAGAGATGGGCCATGGTGGTCCTCTGTTATGGAGTGAATGTTCATGTTCATATAAAATTCATATGTTGAAGGCTTGGTCCCAGTGCAAGGGTATTTGAAGATGGAACCTTTGGGATATAATAAAGTTTAGATGAATTTTTGAAAGTGGGGCTTTCATGATGGAATTAGTGCCATTATAAGAAGTGACAGCAGAGAGCTTGTTCATCACGTGATAACTTAAGGAAACCTTCTGAAAATTAGGAAGAGAATCCTCACCAGAGGCCATGCTGGTACCCTGATCTCAGACTTCCAGCCTCCAAGACAATAAGAAAATAAACTTCTGTTGTTTATTTTCCTCACCACTATGAAACTATTAAATGACCAGTTCTTTGTGGGCAATGGGCAGCTCTTTAATGAATAATATTCTATCATGCTTTATAATGGACCCACAACCCCCACATTTGTATTACACTATAAATGTCCCTGTTTTACAGATGATTAAAAAACTGAGAAACGAAGATTTGCTGAATCTCAGCTGAGTTCAAATTTGATTCACATCTTGCTGCTCTTCCCAACTCCCCTGTGCGTATTACTCTCAATCTTGTGGATATAACTTTGTTAAATTGAATTCTGGTTTGTTCTCTTCAACATTATATTGTGGGCAGTGTGGGGGGACAAAAAGAGACCGTATGGGCTTATGCCAGTGGCAATGCCATGGTTAGTTTTGTTGTTTCCTTCTGCAGTGTACCTATAACTACTGCTATTACAGCTTTATAGATATCCTTTTCTCCTGAAATCTATAGAGACAAGCAGAATGTTGGGAAGGGTAGGAGCAGAGATACTCTCTGGCCAGTGTGGGGAGGTCAGGAAGAGAGAATGAACAGCCTTGGTGATGCAGAGGCAGGTGGAGTACCTAGGGAAAAGAATTGCAATTTCACATTTTCATTAGGCACAGCAGGGCTTTAGCCGGTACTGTGGTTCTGTACTTTCATCTCCCTGATTGGTAAAGACCACAGACAATTTCATTCTGGTTTATGAGCATGATGAAATGTGTCCCAGTGTGGACAAGCAAATGAAGGAAACCTAATCAAGTGGCTGTAAGAGTCTTGCAGTACAAATTGGCTTTAACAGATTTGATATTTAAAAATGTACTATCATCCAGGCTACCAATTGCATTATTTGTTTTCATTCTAAATAACATCCCAAGCCTAAGAATTTAGAGAAAGATTAGAGTAATAGCACTTTCTTTACCAGACACGCACGCACACACTGTATCTTCCTTGAATACTTTTCTTGAAACTCACATAGGAAAGGGTAATTTTAATAGAATCAGTGTGATCTGGGAAAGTCTAAAGTTAACTATTGCAGATTCTTTGGAGATTTGATAAATTTCAAAAAAAGCTGGGTAAATTGATGACTCTCTTCTTGTTTGTAAATTATTGTATTAGGTGTGTCCTGGAAAATGTGAAGGAAATGGGAACTTTCCTTTCTACATAAGATTTACAATTTATCACTGACAAATAATCTACGTGTGGGCTGGGAAGACCTCTTTTAAAAGGTCTTCCTTTAAGAGACTGAGAAGACCATTGTAAGAGTGGTTTCTTAAACCTAATGTGCCTATGGATCAGTCAGGTTGATTGCACCTGAGTAAATTTCTGGACCACATCCTCAGAGACCCTTCAATTTGTTTGGGGAGGGCATTTTAAAAATTATGTCAGATGGTTCTTGTGCAGATAGATACAGATAAGAAAATTGGTTCAGAAAAGTGTATCCTGTGGTTTGACTGAAAGAGGCCATTCTAAGTAATGCAAAACTGGTATAAGATGAAACCAGGGCTGGGACACCATAACTTGAGAGATGGACACACAAATGCAGTGAGATGGGCAAATAAACATAGATGGCACAGAGTGTAAAACTTGAAGTACCATTTCAAAATCCAGAATTATCACCTTCTGTTTCTTCGGTAGTTTCCTTAACTTCAGCCCATGTTACAATTTTAATATACTCATTGCTACCACTTGTTCTGCTAGCTAACATAATACTTCTGATGTCAGAGACTACTGCTTTTCCTCTGTATCCCACATGGAACAATGCTCATTAAATATTAACAGATGATCTGATTAGGGAATATGGCAGATAGGCATGAGGCTGACTCACTTGCAAAGATTTAACCAAAGTTACCCCTGGCCTTCTTCATTTTTTATCATCCACGTCAATTAACTTCCCATGCAGAGTGTTTATCTTTTTATTTGCTGTTGCTTTACTCTAGGCGTTTTCCTTGGTCCTTTCAAGTTTATAATGTTTTTTTTTTCCACTGCGTCTAGTCTCCATCTAAGCATCTGTTGTATGTTTTAAACATTTAAAGGTTAGATATTGTTTGTATTTCAATGTCTACCTAATTCTTTTTCAAATTGGCTCATTCTTTCTTGCTCCATGAATTCTATTCTTGTTTCATAAGTGCTCCTCTATCATTTAAAAATATTTTAAAGTCCTTTAAAATTGCTGTATATTCTTTAATTTGTCAAATATGGATTCTCTAATTTGTTGCATTTTTTTCCATTGAATAAAGTGGTGCATTTCCTTGCATCTTTATAAATTTTGTTAATAAGTCCATCTTTAGTTGTTGATCTTCTGTGGGAATCCTTTTCTTATGACCTCAGTCACGCAGGAGCCATGGTGGGAAGGTTCAGGATACTTCCTTCAGAGTCGATGGGAGTTCACTGATCTTACACAAATTCCACTAAATATTTTGGTTCAGGATTTGTTTATCATTTCGACAATCTTAACTTTGGTTGCCTTTCTGTACTTGGCACAAACTAAAGACTCCAGTTCAACTTACAGTTCATATCAAGTAGCTAATCCTTAATAAAACTCTGGGCATGTGGGTGCAAATTTTTCAGTTGCAGCTAATAGACTTGGAAATCCTTTCTTTGTTCTTTACCTTACAACTATAACTCCTGTCTGCCCAAACATTATAACTTTAACCTCTGTGATGTATATCTGGTTCTAGTACCACTGCGGGTGGTGAGGACTTTCCCTCTTTCTTATTAATTTGTATAATTTCCCTATTTTGTAACTTTTCCTATAGAAAAATTTCTTTTCCAAAAGTGCTAGGATTTTTAGCCAGGTGGGGAGTTGCTTATATCTATTTGGACCATCGATTTGTGTGGAAGCCCCAGGGAATGTTATTGTTATTCATTTTATAGATTAAGATGGAGGAGGTTAGGGCCAGCTGAGGCTGTGTTAGAAGTGCAAAGCTTGATATTGCTAAAGTGTATTTTATATTTGTCAGTTAATTAGTGGATTTAGGTGACAAAAAGGAAATCTTATGGGAAATTGGAGGTGAGGAGGGTGGTAGGGAATGATAAATATGGATTATGAGTCATCAAAGGAAGTGTTACAGATTCAAATATATTTAGAGTGCAGGCCGGTAACAATCAGCTGATTATAATACAATAGGGAATGGTAAGGACAGAATCTAACTGGAGCAGCCATGCCCTGCTAAAACACTCAAATTCAAAACCTTTCAAATAAAATGCTGGCAAAATGCCACCTTTGCTTGCTAAATTCAAACTAGCCATGATTTTGCCACCTGAGGCTTAAATAATTTAGACTTTTTCTTTTAAGCAGTGGGAATATAAAGAACACAAATCCTTCTTTGAAATCCACTGCAATATTCTTATAGTTGATTTTCAAACAAATATCAAAGCTTGGTTTACATTCCATAAGCATACACAAAATGGGGTTAGGAGGTTGATAAATATATACTAAGCAGTACTGGGACATTAAAATGGCTTCTTACAATATGAATAATGTACTTACACATTTTAGAAAGTGTCTATATCATGATTTGCTGACTATAGGAATAGTGTAATATGTGACTAAATTACCAAGAGACAGATTTCTTTTCTCTAGTAGAGTCTGAAGGTCTCAGAGTGTGTGCTAGTGTGTGTGTGTGTGTGTGTGTGTGTGTGCGTGTGTGTAGTGGACGTGGGCCAGGGTGTGATAATAATGTGTACTGATTCACTGATCTTCTACTAAGTGTTAGCTAAAAGACAAGAAAGCCATAGCACTACATGACAGACCTAGTAAGATACAGTAAACAGGGTAAGCGAGGATAAACGTGTTTAGTTTTTCAGTTTTGGATAGTGCAATCATTTGAGTCTTTTTCAGACTTTTTGGAATCAAGATTTTTGAGTCTCCTATTCTAAGGTGGTGATTCTCAGAGTGTGGTCTCCCAACTGGAAGTGTTAGCATCACTTAGAATTTTCCTCAGACGCACAAAATCGGAAGCTTTCAAGGTGGGGGACAAGGATGTGGGCTCTAATAAACTTTCCAGTGATCTTGATGCACACTGATGTTTAAGAATCACTGTCCTTGGGAAACAAAATTTATAGAGTAGACATTTCTGCATCTTTAATGTATATGGAACTATCAATAATAGAACTTCAAAAAGAGCCAACTTGAACTAATCATCATCATCATCATCATCATCATATCATCATTTAAAAAACTGATTTTTATTGACTACTTACTACTTTTATAACTATTTTACATGCAGGAACATTATTATTATCCCAATGTTATAAAAGAAAAAATTCCCAGGTGCCCAGAGAAGTTAAGAAACTAACCCTAGATTCATGCGATATGGCTGGCTGCACAGCATAATCCATTCTTGAGCTCTTTCTTATCAGGAAAATTCAACTTTGGCTGTTCTTTAAGTGAGAAATTTCTCCTGGTTTGAACCATAAAACCTTTTGGGGCTGTTTTTTTTTTTGTTGTTAAGCCTAGGCTACCCTAAAAATGTACACAAGTAAATGGCAGAACTTATACTTGAACTTAAGTAGTTTGATTCCAAATTTTATGCTCTTAAGTACATTGTATCACCTATCCAGAACTGCTTTAAATGCCAGATATACTAGAATAACTTTATCCATTTTTCAGTCTTATCTCTGCACTAAAGTGATCTTTTTTAGCTAGATGATTTTATGCAGACTTTATAGCATTGTGACTTAATCAAGAATATAAACATTTATTTTCCTATTTTCCATTAGTTTCTTAGGGTGTTTATTCAGCAATGTTTCTTTCTCTTAAAATAAATATTGCTGTGTCATTTTCTCATAAATCCCAACTTGCTTGACTAAATTCTTACCTGTTATGTTTACATAGCCCTGAAGTCATTCTCTTCCAGTCACTTCCCACCAAGAATTATCATTGGGCTATCTATGGTCTCATTACTATTTTTCTTCCTACTTAAAAAAAAATTATGCCTTTTATCAGTCTCTTTTATTTTCAGATGAAGAAAAAATCTTCCATATTATTAACTTAGATTCTCATGGTTAATTTTAACAATTTGATAAATTTCTTAAATTTGGTAAAAAGTTGAACATATAGCCCTAAAGTTTCTCATTGATTTCCTCGAAAATAACTTTGGCTAATAATACTGAAATGCATATCTTTATATGACTTTTGGTATCAATTTGTCTTTGATTTCACAAAGGTAGAAAATATACCACCAAAGAAATATGGAACAGTGGAAACACACTCAATATGGACAGTTTATCTTGGCATCACCACTTAATAACTGTATAAGCTGGGCAGAACACCTGTATCTGGAGAATTGAGAGGCATAGATTATATCTAAAGTTCTTCCTAGTAGTAAAATTCTATAATTTTCAGTCTAAACCTGAAGGTTAGCTTCAATGATATTTCCCATTAGGCTAGATTTTTTAAGGACGGGCCCTAGATACTTAAGCTTGGAGAATATAAGGTCAATGTATTAGTCAGGTTGAGGTCAGTCAAATGGAACCCATTCTAAATTGTTTTGTAGAAGGAATTTAATAGGAGGAACAAGTTTAATAGATTTGGGAATATCTTAAAATGCAATAATAAGATGCTACTCCCAGCCCCTTTGGTACAGTTAAAATTAAAGGAGGTGATATTACCAGAACCCAAGTGTGGGCCTACTGGGAAAGAATTGGGATTACCATGTGTTATGGTTTGAATATGAGGTGTCTCTCAAAAGCTCCTGTAAATGCAGAAATATCCAGAAGTGGAATGATTGAACTGTGAGACCTGTAACCTAATCAGTCTATCCCACTTTGAGTGGACTGATTGGTGGTAACTGTAGGTAGGTGAAACCTGGCTGGAGGAGGTGAGTCACCAGGGAGTTCCCTGGAAGGGTTATTCTTCCTGATGTCCCCTCCTCCTTCTTCTCCTTCTACTTTCTGATTGTGCCATGAGCTGAGCAGCTTTTATCTGTTGGAACCTCCTCCCTTGTTGTGCTGCCTCATCTTGGGCCCAGAGCAATGGAGTTTGCTGTCCATGGACTGTGCTCAAAATAAACTTGTCCTCCTCTAAATTCTTATTGTTAAGTATTTGGTCACGGAGATGGAAAAGTTGACTAAAACACCATGATAGGGACCAGCCTAAGCCAGGGCTAGAATCATGGTGAAAGGATTCCCTTGAACCAGAAAGAAGAATGGTGGGAGGGAGTGTCCCAATGAACTCAGCCACAAAGAGATGATTTCAGAGTGGAGCCATGAGAGAAATTCTATGGTTTCTTCCCTCCTCTCTTCCATCAGTTCCCTTCTAGTGACTTCCATTGGTCAAATTTAAGTGGAAGTCATGGCTAATGATGCCTAGAAAATGTAGGTTGAAGGAGTCAGCCTCTGTAACAAAGAACAGAGAAGGGAGATTTTAAATTTCTCGATGCAAGGAACACAGGGCATCTACCACAGAATCTCTCACCTCCATTTTCCACAAATTTCTTATCTTAAATTCCAGTCTGAATGTCTGTTTTTATCAGCCTCAACTGTTATGGTGAGATCGCAATAAATCACTGAGTCAATCTTAAAATAGGAGATGGCACCATCTTTATTTACCAGCCAGCAGACTGGATCCACCAGCTGGTGGGCCAAGGGGCAGGCTGCAAGTCTACACCCTTCGACTCCATCCTGGGTTGAGTTCACCCTTTATAGTCCAAAACCGTATTAATCATAAGTGGCTGTTGCTATGATTCAAAACCATGAGATCTAAAATCATAAGCAGAAAGAAGAAGTGGGTCAAAATGACCCTAGTTGAGTACAAGTTGAAAAATGGTTACTAACATCTGGACAATCAATCTCTGATAGGGTACATTGTCCAAGAAAAATGGGAACCAAAAAGAGAACAATTTTACATGGTATAAGTAATTGTTATTTTGTGTTGCCAAACATGCTATGCTAAGCAAGTGTTGATGGGTACAGAGACAGGGTGTTCCCATGGGAGAAGCACTTCTTACATGACATGGAGTCTCAGGGAAAAATGGTTTGGTCATTGCTGTTTGATCATTGCTGATATAGCTTGGGCCATAACACTACCAATGAGTCAATTATGGCAAGTATGCGTATGGCATACTGTAAACCATACGCACTTGCTCCTCCATATTCCATTACAACTCTTCAGAGTAGCGACTCCCACCTCAAAAATTATTCTACTGGATAAATTATCCATGAAGGGAGTTAGATTAAAGGGATTTTTCTTCATTTTTCCCATACTCCCTCACCATTATGGATCAACATCTACTTATCAGAGAGAACATTCAGCCTTTGGTTTTTTGAGATTGGCTTACTTCACTAGCATGATGCTCTCCAACTCCATCCATTTACCTGCAGATGCCATAATTTTATTCTCTTTTAATGCTGAGTAATATTCCATTGTATATATATACCACAGTTTCTTTATCCACTCATCTATTGAAGGGCATCTGAGTTGGTTCCACAGTTTAGCTATTGTGAATTGAGCTGAAGTGGCTGCATCACTGTAGTATGCTGTTTTTAAGTCCTTTGGGTATAGACTGAGGAGTGAGATAGCTGGGTCAAATGGTGGTTCCATTCCAAGCTTTTTAAGAAATCTCCATACTGCTTTCCAGATAGGTTGCACCAATTTGCAGTCCTACCAGCAATGTATGAGTGTGTCTTTTCCCCCACATCCTCACCAACACTTGTTTTTGTTTGTATTCTTGCTAACTGCCATTCTGACTGGAGTGAGATGAAATCTTAGAGTAGTTTTGATTTGCATTTCTCTAATGGCTAGAGATGTTGAGCATTTTTTTATATATTTGTTGACTGATTGTATATCTTCTTCTGAGAAATGTCTGTTCAGCTTCTTAGCCCATTTATTGATTAGGTTGGTTTTATGGTGTCAAGTTTTTTGAATTCTTTATATATCCTGGAGATTAGTGCTCTATCTGATGTGTGTGTGGCAAAAATTTGATTCCAAAATGTAGGCTCTCTTCACCTCATTGATTGTTTCTTTTACTGAGAAAAAGCTTTTTAGTTTAAATCTATCACATTTATTGATTCTTGATTTTATTTCTTGCACTTTAGAAGTCTTGTTAAGGAAGTCAGGGCCTAATCCTACATGATGAAGAATTGGGCCTACTTTTTCCTCAGTTAGGCACAGGGTCTCAGGTCTGATTCCTAGGTCCTTGATCCACTTTGAGTAGACTTTTGTGCATACTAAGAGATAGAGGTTTAGTTTCATTTGGCTGCATATGGGTTTCCAGTTTTCCCAGCACCATTTGTTGAACAGGCTATCTTTTCTCTAATGTATATTTTTTGCGTCTTTGTCTAGTATGAGATAACTGTATTTATGTAGGTTTGCCTCTGTGTCTTCTATTCTATACCATTGGTCAACATGTCCATTTTGGTGCCAATAACATGCCTTTTTTGTTATTACAGCTTTGTAGTATAGTTTAAGGTCTGGTATTGTGATGCCTCCTGCTTCACTCTTCTTGCTAAGGGTTGCTTTGGCTATTCTGGGTCTCTTATTCTTCCAAATGAATTTCATGATTGCTTTTTCTATTTCTATAAGGAATGATGTTGGGATTTTAATTGGAATTGCATTGAATCTATATAGCACTTTGGGAGTATGGTCATTTTGACAATATTGATTCTGCCTATCCAAGAGCATGGGAGATCTTTCCATCTTCTAAGGTCTTCTTCAATTTCTTTCTTTAGTGTTCTGTAGTTTTTATTGTAAAGGTCTTTCACCTCTTTTGTTAAATTGATTCCTAAGTATTTTTTTTGGAGACTATTGTGAATGGGGTAGTTTTCCTAATTTATCTTTCAGAGGATTCATCATTGATATATAGAAATACATTTGATTAATGAGTATTGATTTTATATCCTGCTACTTTGATGCATTCATTTATTGATTCTAGAAACTTTGGTAAAAGGAGAGAGAAAGTAAGGGATGGGACATGGGGGCAGGAAAGTTGGTGGAATGAGATGGACAATGAATTAGGTGCACATATAACTGAACATATGGTGTAACTCTATATTATGTACAACCAGAGAAATAAAAAGTTGTGCTCCACTTGTGTACAATGAAAAAAAAAAAGATGAGAATGAAGGCCACTGGGGAAAAAAGAGATTTTTTTCCCTGGGGCTAGTTACAAAAATAAAGATCTTTCAGTTTTGGGAAGAAGAGTATGGCCTTTCTGTGGCAACTAGCACACTACTCTGCTTTTTTAGAAAATGCAAGTGTCAGGAAAGACAGTAAGGCTTAGTCTTGGTATTGCCTCCCAGCTCAGGTAATTAAGGAAATCCTTGCATCCAAGCTGCAATAGTATATAAAAAGCCATATTGCCTCATCTGCATGGGACCAAAGGCCTGCCTTTCTTTCTCCATCTTCTCAACCAACCAATAATTTGATTCTATGGTACTGAACACTCTTGACATCATTTATCAGCTCATACTTCCCCTTCTGACTCATTTTAATTTGTGGCAAGATTCTCAGCTGACATAAGTTAAAGGCTGAGTCCCAAGCATAGGATTTCTCAACTTTAATGCATATCCACATCTCCTGTGACCTTGGTAATTTTGTGGATTCTGATTCAGTAGATATGGGCTAGGCTTGAGGTTTTGCATTTCTGGTATTGGTCTGCATGCCTCACTTACTTCTATTCTCTTCTTTCTCTCTCTCTTTCCTCTTTTCCTGTTTTTGTTTTTGTTTTTTGTTTGTTTTTGATTTTTTGTGAGAGAGCCCATTGAATTATGGCCAGAGATCACACTCAAAATAGAAACAAAAAGCAACAACAAAATATGAGTGTCTGAGTGGATATGGAATCTAGACAACTGTCTCCCCATTGCTTTACTCTGTCTGAAGACCTTGAAGTGACAGGAAGTTTATATAACTTTGGTGAGACTAGGTGATGTTGGTTTCCTTGGGGTAATAAATGAAAATGCTTCAACTCACTGTACAGTGGCTGTGTTTTAATAACTGGACAGAGAATATCCTTCAGGCAGAGCAAACAGGATAGACATAACCTGAAATGACAATAACTGTGGATGGGTCACAGGTAAGTCATGGACCATGTTGATTCTATCAAATGACTGTCACTTGCTTTGTGTCTGTTGGATAGCTGGCTACGTTTCCTCTAAGGACATTATCAGAATGTCCACAGCTGTTTTCTTTACTTCCACAGATTTTTCTTATTATTCCTTATTTCATAAGGAAGAACCTGAGAGGTGAATACCTTCAAATTGGAGATTCCTTCTTAATGCCTGTAAGGGAATTTGAAATAATGATTACATTATTTCACAGATGGTTGGTAATGGTGATAGATTTTTGTTTGTTTTGGTATGTGTTGTCTCTACGTTATGGATCTAACAGTTTCTTAGTGCCTCGTCTATTTTCCTAGATTGCTAAATCTTTTAAAGGAAACTTTAAAATTGTTCCACAGTGAGGAAAATTAGGATTCCATCTCTAGTCCATTCTCAGATGCAAGCAGGTGATTAGTACAGCCAGTAATATCAGTGAAACAGCAAAGCTGACCAAATTCATGGGGGAGAAAAAAAGTAACAAGTAAATAAAAACAATGGTGAATGTGGAATTGGTAGAGTATGAACAAGAGGGTCTCAGGGTACCAGGCTCCAGTCCTCAAAATTCTTTGTGATTATGTTGCCCTTTGTTAACAATGAAAGAAATTACATATATAATTGCTGACTTCCATTTTTTCTGTCGTTACCTGAGTTTTATGTAATTATTTAAAATGGGAAAGGAGACTCTCAGAAATCATCTTCAAATTTATCACATAGGAAATCAGATAATATATAACTTAATCTTTGGAGAGTTTAAGAAATAATATTATCATTTTTATATTATTTAAGAAATATTGTTATTATATTAAGAAATAATACATGTAAAATGCTTCACATTTGGACTTGCACACACGTACCTTCAATAACCGACATGCATGTTCCACAGGACTCTAACACTTCCTCTGCCCCACTTAATCCTAAGCACATTCATTATCAGGTAGGTCTTGTCACCTTTTGAAAGAGCTTGTGTGTGCTGAAGTTTAGAGCGTGGGGGATCTCCCTAAGGTCACATAACTGGGAATTCACAGAATTAGGTTTAAACCCTAACTCTCTGATTTCCAATCAAAGCTCTACTCATTTCACTATGGTGCCCCATATCCACAGGCTGTGAAGAGGTGAAAGCTTGGGGCATTGGGGGAATCTGGGAGCACTACCTCTAAGATCTACTGTGATGGCTAGAAGTGTTCTGATCATGTCCAGAGCTCTTAGAAATACATTCTCTTGGTTCATCTCTGGACCAGTGAGTATCAGTCTCATTAGTATTTTGTCATTTGTTCATTTCCTTGATGTCCTCCATCTGGGCATCAGTGACCTCATTCTGCTGTTAATTCAGCTGTGTGCTTGACTGTTAAAATTTTGTCATCCCTTCCACACTCATGCTCCTTTCCTATTTTACTTTTTCTGCTCTCAGCACCATGCAGGATCAATTACCTTTAGAGGTGGGTTAACTCCATTTTTATTTATCTTCTGAGATGTGTCTTTAATTGCTAAAGGGACTGCCTGCTATTTCTTTTCAAATTATACTGAAAATTGCTGACAGAATTCCACTACAACTGCCTGGAGGCAAATTTTGTGGAAAATATTTTATGTTACTTCCTGAGCTCCATAATGAAACACACTGTGTTTGTTTCAAACTACCCAAGCTGGCTTAGGTCCTAAATAAAGTTCTCAAAAAAAAAATTGTAGCCAAACATTTAATTGTTTGTATTGTTAAAACTGCCAGCTTAAACTGATAGGTTTTTCCAACTGTGCTTGTGAAATATTTGATCTCATCTAGAAGCAAATCATTCACTCCCTTCATCAGGCGCCTATTGTTGATAAAATCAGAATTCCTGTGTCTGCTATGGCATTTCCTCCACTTGCGTGTAGATTCTTAGTCTTTGGGTTAAGTGTGCACCCCTACCTGGTTAGACACCATATTACTTAGTGCTTTCTGGTTGGCAGAGCTAATTACTGCATCTGCACTTGCTCTTCCTCTTTAGTTGGAAAACTAAATACTGCCTCCAGGATCTGTCACATGACTGTGGGCTGGATTTGGAATTTATATGTCCCTTTCACCTTTGATTTTGTGGAAAATTTGCAATGGGAACACTGGAGTGGAGCTAGTGTGAGATAGATCTGGTACTCTTCTGCAGGAAAAACATCTTCAGACAGTATCTGGAACTTGCCTTCTATATTGTCACCTTCTTCTGACATCCCTTTCAACAGGGTCTTTATGGTGGTAAATTCCCTGTTCACTGACATATGGCATTTTACTGGAGATGGTTAGTTAGTATCTGGGACTTAGGTAATATTTGTGGTTGCTTAGTATTGGGGATGTGTTACAACTGGAGGCAAAGTGCCTGGATACATCTGCAGATGTTACCAATTAGGGCCAGTGCCATTTTCTACAGCTGTGGGTCCTAAAGCTTTCCCACCTGCAGGCTTGGAATTATCTAATCCTTAAATCAGTGAGAAGCTGGGCTACGGGGTTATTTGCAGCTCCTTTGCTTCTGGGTTGGTGTCTTTTATGGTCTGGATCTGAAATGTCCCCCAAAGCACATGTGCTGAAGACTTGCTCACTAGCCTATGGCATTATTAAGAGGTGGTGCAACCGTAAGGAGGTGGGCTTACTTAGATAAAGTAGGTCATTGTGAGTGTGCCCTTGCAGAGTGTACTGGGACCCTTGCCTCTTCTGCTCTCTCTCTCTCTGCTTCCTGGTTGCCATGAGGTGAGCAACTTTGCTTTACTCATGGTCCCTGCCGTGGTGTTCTGCCTCACCCACCCTCATCCAGGAACAACTGAGCCAAGTGACCATGAACTGAAACCATGAGCCAAAATAAATCCTCTCTCCTTTAATTTGTTTATTTCAGGTATTTTTCTCATAGTGATGAAAAGATAACACGGTGTCCTTCCCATGGGTGACCTAGTCTCCTGGCTAGACTTTTACTTGAGACTTCAACATCTAGTTCCCATTCCAGTCAGCATCTTGGCTTCGACTTGCCTCTTAGATAGGGATCCTAAGTCCCTGGACCAGCTCTTGGACCCCATGCATGGCTTCTGTTTTGGACATCTCTTTTGGAACCACCTATCCATAACTCCAGCAATGGTCTAAACTTCCACTTGTACTAAAATCTTCTGCCAGCTGGAATTGTACCCTGCTGCGTATCTTCAGGGCAGATTTAGACCTGAAGATTAGCTCAGATTGAAATCAAGAGCACCACATGACTTAGGCTTGGTAATTTATATTCTTAGCTCCCCTTTGGAGCAGATCAGCCACTTGCTTCTGTCTGCTTTTTCACATTGCTTTCAAAACTGTCCACAACTCATGATATTTTGCAGACTGGGATGTTGAACATGCTTGCTTTTCTTTTTTAGAAATGTTTTGCATATATGTAACACTGACTAATCTCATATGTATAATTTAGGATTAGTAGCATCACATGCAATAATGAAAAATAGAATTTTAGAATTTTCTCATATTTTTATTTCCTCCTATTTTATCTTCTTTCTGACTCCACTCCCCAAGATTGGATTTAAGATTTCCTTCTGGATATGGTGGCACCTTGCCTGTAATCCCAGCAGCTCAGAATTCTGAGGCAGGAAGATCGTAGGCTCTATGTCAGCCTTAGCAATTTAGAAAGGCTCTAAGCAATTTAGTGAGACTCTGTGTCACTAATAAAAAAAAAAAAGGGCTGGCAATGTGGTTCAGTGGTTAAGCACCCTTGGGTTCAGTCCCTGGAACAACATCAAAAAGCCTTTTTTGTTGTTTTTAAATAAATATTTATCAAAAATTTTATAGGTAACAAATGATGTTATGCATTTTTTATTTCAGTTGAATAGTTACATTTTGACCGGATATTCTTTCCCCCTATTTGCAGATTAAAAAATCTGAGACATAGAGGAAGAAGTAATTAGCTTTACTTCTCCCCCTTCCCACAACCCCACCCCCTTACACAGGCAGGATTGAGACCCAGGTATTCTGTCTTTCACATCCATCCTACTCTTCAGAGCCAAATTCCTTACTTTCACAGTTCAAGAGAATAACCCTCAGAGAAATAAATACACTTGTACCAGCTAGTTGACTGCATTATATAGGCTCCCTGAATTCAAACCCAACATTTCTTCCATTTCCCCCATTGATTTTAACTTGACTAGATAAAACAATGAAGCAGAATATGCTAATATCCCTGATGTTGTGGAACATCACCCTTTATTTTTCTCCCTTGGCATGCCCTGACTAACTTTTGTGTGGCTGTTTCTCTTTTTCTTTCTCTTCCTGCAACCATGCCCTCCCAGTACTGAAAGGTTGGCAGCCTCAGGGGAAATTTGAGTTGTTTAGACCTGAGCAAAGTCTCCACTGCTTTTTATAAAGAAAGACCTGACAGGATAAGCTCTTTCCCACTAGGTTAGCCTTCTTGTCCCCATATTTCTTGCACCATGAAATTGTCACTGTTTAAGCATCTGAAACCTCATCTTAATTCAGCCACACAAATTAGTTTACGTTAATATCCTAAGGGTCTGAAAGAATCAGTGAAGCATAGAATATGTGAGCTGGAAGGGATCCTCAGTGCAGGTCTAAAGGAATTTAAGGAGTGGTTCTGTTGAAATTTGGGCATCATGCCTAAAAGGAATCTGATATATTCAGTGTCTGCTTTCAGTTCCCCTTTGATTTCCTTTTATATGTGTTGGCGCAGGTATAGACTTGTGCCTTCTTAATCCATTTCTGTGAAAAAGCAGTAGAATAAGGTGTGAATGGCCTGGAGAGCAAATCACAGCTCTCTTATGTGTGGGTAATGCCAATGCGTATTTCCGGAC
This sequence comes from Xerus rutilus, assembly GCA_028644305.1. Lineage (NCBI taxonomy): Eukaryota > Metazoa > Chordata > Mammalia > Rodentia > Sciuridae > Xerus > Xerus rutilus. The sequence goes on from CM053411.1 coordinate 55,970,416, forward strand.
TGAATGCTTTTGAGAACTGTACTAGCAAGACTGATCCCTGTGACAATGCTCTTTGTATTCCGCTAAATAAAAACCACCTTCTGTAATTAGGCAGAAATACATGGTGGGACTCACCTTGGAAACTCTGTATTTGAAAGGCTGATACTGGTTCCTCTCTTTTCTTTTTCTCCTGAGCACCACTTAGTGCAAATGTGTGTAAAAACCCTTTGATGTTTTGTGAATTTCAAGTCCAATAAGCAACTGATGAACAGTATGACTGAAACATTTTGCCACAGAACTGATACTGAAAAATTTCAGAGAATCACAATATAGACCAACATTTACATTTGCTTGCACATCTGTGACTGCATTGTCACAGTTCCATCATGTCACTATATTATGAAGCAAATATTTGAACAAGATGTTAAGAGACTAAATCATCCAGGCATGTTTATTTTCAAATAATTTTTCATCACCCAAATCCGTTGAGCTATGCTGGAATCAAATTGCACTGGCATTTAGAGAGGAGACATTGAGCCCAGAAATAGCGTGATCACAGTAAGTAAGCCCAGGACATAAAAATATATTCAAATTACATTGGTTAACCAAAAGCTACTGGGGGAAAAATAATGAACTTTCAAATCTTTTACCCCATTATGACTAGAAACTTTCTGTGAACCATATAGCTGACCAAAGTCCACATTCATATCTAACACTAATTTTGGAACATAAAAAGGCTCGCTTCTTCACCTAGGAACTTAGATAAGAAAGTAAGAAAAATAGCCAAATTTTTTTTGTCATTAAAGACCTATCTATTGAGCACCAATTACTTACTAGGCTATTAATCAATTCTGTAGTATGATAGTTAAAAATAAGTACTATGGAGAAAATTAGAGCAATATAAAGGGGCTTGAGGGCTACAGATTTAAACAGAATATTCTGAGACTTTTCTGAGAAGGTAACTTTTAAGCAAAATGTTGATGGAGGAGGAGCACCATGGTGGTATCTTGGAGAAAGAAGTGTGAGGATGAGGGAAGAGCAAGTATGGAAGCTTCTGGAAAGTTCTAGAAATAGTAAAGGAGCTAGGCTGCCTGAAGGAAGTAAGAGGATAAGATCTGAGAGGTAATGGCTGTGGTGGAAGCCATTGTCAGTTTTGTTTTTACTCATATGACATGAGATTGCCGAACTGTTTTGAGCAGAAGAGTAACAACCTGGCTTCTATCAGGAAAACTGTGGTTGTTGTGTGGAGCACAGAGTGTAGTGGAGAAGGTCAACTGGAATATAAGAGCATACTGGTAGTACAGCCAAAGTCAGTGCAATATAGGTACAACTGTGTCAGAGTAACAATGTGCTTGACTCACATGCCTGTAGGATCAGTAATACTGGGGCAGAGTATTCAGAAAGACTGGCTTATTCACTAATCTAGGACGCAGCAGTATGATTAGGATTGCTCTTCTTGTACCAGAGACTTTTTAGTCTTGTATGATTTAGACTATATGACATGGTCTGGCTAAAAGCTCTGAACTCCTAGTCTGCTGAGATGAATAAAAGCATCAATCACATCTAGATACCTTTTTTTTTTTAAAAATTTTAAGAATGGCAAGAATTTGTTTAGCCATCGGTAAGTACTAATATCCCAGCATGGAAGAATGTATTAAGCTTCTACAGTGAGGGGTGAGATTTAAAGGAACAAGGGATTGTCTTGTGAGGCTGACTGTGAGCAGTTCTAAGTAACAAGCTCAAGGTGAAAGACTTCAGTGATTGGGAGACAAAGCCACTGAAAGGGGATATGGGAAATCAGCTAAAAGAAAGTCTACTTAATTCACACTTCTGCCTTAGGGTTTTCCAGTACCCAAAGTGCTGGGAGAAGTTGGCATCCATGTGTTTGGATGTGTTCCCATTTAAAGCAATGTTTGCTGGCATTCTTTATGCCTAGTGTGCTCTCTTTATGTAGGGAAGGTTTATAGATGGTCTGCTTGGCTTAGGTGAATTTTGCAATGTAACAAGGGAAGCACTTTGGTGGAAAATAGCTTTAGTTCTTTATTTGAAAGGAAACATTTTAGTGAAAATAACACGTCTAGATTTAATAATTGAACTGAAGAGAAAGCAGGAAAGGATTGAAGGAGAAGGAAGATTCCATGAATGAAAATGAAATTCAAAAGAACTAGGGGCAGAACAAAGGCTACGGAGTGCGGCTGGGGGAACTGGGGAAATTTTATTCTACAGATCATGTGATATGAGATTTATGTTTTCATCATTTCCTTGTTTTTTTCAGTCTGCATATGCACTACTACTTTGGAAATTTCTCTTACTTGGCTTTTGAGCTAAAATCACATTTAGTTCTCCCAAAGATGTTATCTTAGGCAGAAAATCATAATTGTCTGCATGATACTTTACTTTTTTAAAATTTAATTTTAATTTTAGTATATATTAAAATTATTGTATACATTTCAACTAATATGATTACAACTATTTTAGATTATAACCGAAGTTATCAGAAGAAAAAAATAATAAAGATCAGAGGGAGAAAAATGGAAATAGAGAGTAATAAAACAATACAAAAATCAACAAAACTATGAGTTGGTTTTGAGAATAGAAAAAAATTGACAAACTGATTCTAATCAAGAGAAAAAATGGAAAAGACTCAAATAAGTAAAATCAGAAACATTATAATTGATACCACATAAATACGAAGAATCATAACAGAACCATTACACGAACAAGTATATGTTAAAAATGAATAACCAAGAAGAAAGAGACAAATTCCTAGACACATGCCATCTCTTGACTCATGAAGAACTAGAAAATATGAACAGAATAATCATGAGAAAAGAGATTGAAGAAGTAATAAAAAATAATAATAAGGAAAAGCCCAGCACTTGCTTAATTCTACTAGACATTAGAGAACTAATATCAATTCTCCACAAACTATTCCAAAAAAAAAAAAAGAATACTTACTTCCAAACTCTTTTAGGCCAACATTACTCTGATACAAAATTTCTAGATAAAGACATCAAAATAAAATTATTGTTCAAATCCTTGATGAATAAAGATGTGAAAGTCCTCAACAAAATAATACCAAAAGAAATTCAACAGCATGTTAAATGGATAGTTAACATGATTAAGTAGGATTTATCCCTGAGATGCCAGGATGGTTCAACCTATGCAAATTAATAAATGTGATACACCACATTAACAGAGAGAATGACAAAAAGTAAAATCATTGACTAGATGTATTTGACAAAATCCAATGCTGTCTTTCATGATGAAAAATGTGCAACAAACGAGGTACAGAAGGAAAGTATCTCAATCTGATAAAGGCCATATTATTATAAACTCACCGTTAGCCTCATCCTGAATGGGGAAATGTTGACTATATTTCCCCTGGCAAGAGAAGGATACCCACTTTTGCCTGTTACTTTTCTGTCTACTTTGCCTCAGATGGACCTGTCAGGAAGTCCAAGCTGTATGGAGACCTTTTATGCAGGTGTTACAGTCTCAGCTAGGGATCAGCTCCAGCTAGTGTCCAGACAACAGATATTTGAGTCAAGAAATTTTCATTTTATTCTTGTTCCCAGCCATTGAGCTATTCCAGCTTGTGTCAAGTGGAGCAGAAACAAATTCTCCCTGACAATCTCTGCCCAAATTGCAGATTTGTAAGCAAAACAACCGTTGTTTTAAGCTACCAAAGTTTGAAGTTGTTAAAAAGCAATAAATAATTTGGGCTTGAAACCAAAACTTTTGTTCTGAAAAGAAGAAATTCTAGTCTATAGCAATGTGAGGTTTCCTTTCTAAGGAGCAATAAAGACACAGACAGACAGACAGACATGTTAGAACAACTTCTTTGTCCCTCTTACTAATTTCCTCACTATACTTCCCACATTACTCTTAAGATTAAATCATTGGATAATGAAGTAAAGAAAAATGTTAAAACACTTTGCTAAGGCTTCTACACAGGCTAGAAAAATATTTAAAAATATTTTAAATATTAAAATATTTAAAAATATCTATTTTTCATCTACAACCTCCCTCCCTATCTACTTATCATTTATCTTTCATCTACCACCTATTTTTAGCCTCTTCCTATGTACTTATCTATCTGTCAATCTATCTATCTATCTACCTCTCTATCTATCTATCTATCTATCAAACCTACATACCATTGTATTTTTGCCTGAAAATGAAACACTAAGGATTCTGGTTGTAGTTGGGCATCTTCTAATCACTCACTCCAAGGGAAGGTCCCAGGCTTTTTCCTCCTATTTCCCTACATCTGTTAAAAATGAGATTCAGGGACACCAGAGGTCACTAGGTGCCATAAAAGTAGCCAGAAATTTTAGAGTGTGCTAAACTCTCTGTGTTACTGCTTTCATTTTGGTTTTGACCTTCAGGGATATCCCCTCAAATTCTTGTAAAATAAAAAACAAAAGTTTTTTATTAGTCAGATATTTATAGTTGTTTTCAGCTAAAAGATTAACTTTCAGAGCAGGTAGGTGCTTGTATGCCAGAGATGAAAATTTGGCATAATTGTTTTAAAGGGCTATGTTGAGTAAGTAATATATGCCCTCTTGTTTGCTTCCTCTCAGGTTTTGCAATACAGTTTTCAAGTTACTTAACTGGGGATAAGAATATTGTTGAAAGTCAAAATTTGAAGTTTTTTCTTTACATAACTCTCTCAAATAATTAGAATGGAAGAAAGGAACTCTTGTCTCTTGCTTCTCAACATTTTGAAACTCATGGACTTATAGATACAAACTACCTCTCCTGACTCAGCTTTCGTTCGAGCTTCTTTTTATGACCAAACTTTATTGAAACTGATGTGCTTGTCTTCATGGATATGATCCTGCATGTCATGAAGACACTCTTAAGAATAAACTGCATCATATTTTATTCCATAAGTGGAACCTAATACTATATTTAGAAGCAATTTCACAGCCCTGAAAGCCAGAAGAATTAAGGTGGGTAGAAACCAGCTATCTTACAAATTTGAGTGCTAGGCAATTTTGTGATCTTTGCTGAGAACTCTGGGCCTTCCTGTACATGGTATTTTTTTGGTGCTTTCATTAGAAAATATTTACACACATGGAATATATTCAGCTCTAAGTGTAAAGAGAGAGATGCATGTTTGGCATGAGGCTGGATTCCAATCCCTTTGTTATAAGTTTGAGGCTTGCAGGCTAGAGGAAATTTTTTAAAATGGTAGGACAGACCTTACTTTAAGCTAATTCATTTGTTTTCAATTCCTTGTAGGGTTTTTTTTTTTTTTTTTTTTTTTGGTACTAGGGATTGAACTTGGGGGTACTTTAGCACTGAGTCACATCCTCAGCTCTATTCTGCATTTTATGTAGAAACAGAGTCTCACTGAGTTGCTTAGAACTTTGACATTGCTGAAACTGGCTTTGAACTCTCGATTTTCCTGTCTGAGCCTCCCAAAGTGCTGGGATTACAGGTGTGCACTACCGTGCCTGGCTTCCCTATAGTTTTTAAACATAAATTAAACGTCAACATATGTTACATGAGGCAAAATTTAATATAAAAAAATCAGAGTGTTGAGTGTTAATTTTGTGGGGAGTTGGTATAGAGTTATTGTAGGAGAAAAATGAACCAAACAGTTATAGACTTAAAGAAATGTCATTGAAGATAGCATCTGTATCTGGGCAGTCTAGCTAATGAGAAACTGCTTTAGTCAATTTTCCATCTCTGTGACAAAATACCTGATATAACCAATTTATATGAAGAACAGATTTATTTTGGCATGTGGTTTCAGCCCATGATCATTTGTTCTTGTTCTGGGCCTGTGGCGGCAAAGTACATCACGGCGAAAGGAAATGGTGGAGGAGTCTACTCATCTCACAGTGGCCGAAAGCAAAAGATAGAAGAAGGGGCTCATGTCCTGGGATCTCCTTCAAGGCACACTCCCAGTGACCTTTTTTCACCAGATCCCGAAGCTTCCACCATATCCGAATAGCCTTATAGACTGGCAACTAAGCCTTTAACACATGGGCCTTAGGGGCACGTTCTACATCCAAACTACAGTGGAAATAAAATTTACTGACAATAGTAATTAGAGATCATTTGATTGTTAGAGCTATGATTTAGATATGAAGTGGCCACCAAACCTCCTGTTAATGCAGGAATTTCAGAGGTACAATTTTTAGATTATAAGAAATGTAACCTAATCAGTCCATTTTAGTTTGAATGGACTGACTGGGTGGTAACTACAGGCATGTAGGGCATGGCTAGAGGAGGTTGGTCACTGCAGGCATGCCCTGGGGGTTTGTTCTTCCTGTGGCCCCACTTCCTAACATTGCCATGAGGCTCTATTGGTTCCTTCTGCCATGATGTTCTGCTTCATCCTGGGCCCAGAGCAATGGAACCAGCCATCTGTGGACTGAGACCTCTAAAACCATGAGCACCAAATAAGCTTTTCCTCCTCTAAGTTGTTCTTCTTGGATATTTTGGTCACAGTGATACAAAAGCTAACTAAAACATTAGGTCACTCCAATCATCTGCGATAACTTGGAACAACAATAAAAATGGCTGGGAATTTTAAAAATGATGATGCTGGTTCAATTATACTGAAGATCAATGTTATCTTACAGCCTCACGAGAAGGAGCTGGTTTACTAAATACTGGAAATGTTACTCTGAGGAACATGCAAGAGTTGGCAATTTATTTAATGTCAATTTTCCAGATTTTTAAAAATGAGGCTTCATTTAAAATAAATTAAAAATCTTCTGACTTTTGATCTTACAATGTCCTACCAAAATAATGATAAATTCAAGATGAATTTAAATGCAAACTGTCAAAATTTCTTAAATAGGGTTAACAAGCTCTCAGCACACTGAACTTAAGTTTTATAACCTAAAATACTGTGTATAAATGGTATTTAAAATCAAGACACCCAAGGTACTTCATTAATTAGAGCTATTCATAAAATTATTACTTCAAATAGAAGCATTTTCAGATAGTTAACATTAAATCATCAAAGCAAACTGAAATTTAAATACATATTAATTGTGTAAACATTCTGGGTGAATTGAACCAGTTTCTTATCCACAGCTACAGAAAGATAAACTAGGAATCTCATCTCAGGCAAGTCTTCACGCTCAAGCCCTTGAGTGAAGCATTAATTAAATTCTATGCTTGAGGACTATATACTGGACCAGTGAGAGAGGAAACAGGGACTAGGAGCATTGGAAAGAAGATCCTTTTGCTCTTTTAAAATTTCCTCCTGAATTAAATAGACTGAAACACAAAATTCTAATTAACTGAACCTTTTTTCCAAAGAGCTTTGGGATTGACAATTCTGTATTGATTCTAAATAGCTTTGCTTCTTGGCAGTATGAATAAATATAGCAATGTCTTCTCTCTCTCATTCATGATCATTCATACTGCATTTACTTACTCAACAAACATACTGGTCATGGGCACCATTCTAGGTGCCAGGGCCAGTGAAGTGAACGGAAAAGACAGTGCAGTCATGAGGACAAATATTCCTTTGCACAAAACCTATCAAATCACTATTATGACATTTGCTTTCCTCAGCCATTAGTTTATTCCATTAATTAATCTATTTTGCTATGCATAAGATCCACGTTCCTGTCCATGTCTGAGGGGTTTACGGTCTAGTTATTGAAAGCATCATTATAAGTGCTACAACACAGGTGAGCAAAGGAAATTATACAAACAATTAGGGAGGATTAATTAGGGAGCTCATATTGACAGTGTCTGGGAAGGCGTATATCTTGATTTTTGAAAGGTGACTACAAGTCAGAGGGAAAGGACTGATGAGCAGAATATTCTAGTACTCTAGGCCAAAAAAAAAAAGTAGCATGTTCAAAATTATAAAGGTGTCAGGGTTGAATCAGTAGATAGAAAATGAGGCTACAATCCAGGTGGGAATTAGGGATCTGGTAAGAAAAAATGAGGGCAGAAGCAGAGAGGCAGATTGATCCAGAAACATTTACAGTGAATTGTTAAGTAGTTTGTAGTGAGCACTACGGAAAATGACTGAACGATGTGTAGCCAAGGGGACAAAGGGTAAAATATTTGTATCTCAAGATAGCAAGTGAAGAGGCAGGCCACATGGACTGTTCTATTATGGAATTTCTTATTTGCAAGGTTCTTGCTATTGTGCTATTTATTTTTACCATTCTTTTGCCTCCACAAGTGTACTTTCTCATAGTATACTTTCTCCTCATCCTAATCACGGCTCTTTCTCAAGGCCTAGTAAAAGATCTCATTCCTCATTCAGCAAACTTCAAGGAGATGTTACTGGTAACCTACGACCACAGACAGCTGCAACCCATGAGGAGAATATCCTGATTACACCAGCTGCAGGTGTTTTCTCCTTTCTTTAAACCCATGTGGGAGTTTGTTCTGACCCCTCACAACACCTGGATTTTTTATCCATCAGCCTTCTGTCAGGAAATGTATTTTATTTAGAAACAGGGTCTCACTGAGTTGCTTAGCACCTTGCTTTTGCTGAGGCTGGCTTTGAACTCACGATCTTCTTGCCTCAGCCTCCCAAGCCACTGGGTTTACAAGTGTGCACCACTGTGCCCAGCTACAGTTGATTTTTAATTTTTCTTGGAAAATAGGATTTGTCCACTTCCAACACATGGTGCTATCATTCTCCCCCCATTTGGCGATATACAAAAGAGACAGGTATGTATTATATAGTATGAACTTAGTACTTCAATTATTGATAGCCATTCTATGAATGAATAAATGCACAGAAAATTTCTACAACAGAGTCCTGTTTTTAATTCCATATAGATTTAGAGTTAAGATATTAATTACTTACTTATCTACTGTATAGTGAATGGGTACATTATTTTCAGAAACCACACTTTTTAAGCACTTAAACATAGAGTACACAATAGCTTTTATCCATAATGTTTAACATTCAAGCAGTCATGTGCACAGATTTATTCATAATAAATGAAGAGACCATGTTTCTAACAGTGTGAGTTGAGAAGATAATAGAACTTCAGGGTAGCATAATTCTATCAGCCATGGTGGTCCAAAGCAAAGTTGCCATTTCTACATTCATGGAGCTGTGGATACTTTTCCCCATTCTATTAGTTTCCTTATAGATCTCTGGGAAGGAAATTAGGAAAAGATGTTTATGAGGTAAAATTTAACAATTTCAAAATAGATTGACAGGTGAAGAGGCAGTGCAGATAAAAAGCATCATTGTGATAATCAAAGGTTAAGGTGCCCTGTTATTGTGTTTTTACCAGGTTGGTGTATCCAGCAGTAATTTGGAAACTAATGTAAGGGAAGATGAGTGACATACATTCTTCTTTCAATATATGCAGGTGATTTTTTAGCCAAAATCAAAGTTACTCTGGTTTAGGCAATTTTCTAAAAATAAAGTACCAACCAAAATTTCTTGATAGCATCTATTAAGTATTTGACTTTGAGTGGCCTTCAACTCCTTCAGCTGTATTTGTACTTGAATGAAGCAGATACTTGTCTCCTAACTCCCCAAGAAAATTTGATTGTGACTGAATAACCCAAGTGAGCATCAGATCAAGGTCAGACATCCAGAATCTTAAGCTTCATTTCATGGCTTTTCCTCATAATCTTGTCACTTTCCAATACATGATTAGGTAGTACATAAAAAAATGGAAGAAAATATGATTTAATGATGTCTCTAGAGGAACGTGATATTTATATTTAGAAGGTAATCAGAGAATAAATTATATGTGTGTGAGACTTGGCTCTCAGTTTTAAAAACCGTGGTTTTATGGGTTTCCTGAAAGGGCATACAGTGGTGTGTATATTGCAGTGAGAAAAATAAATTATTTTAAGTAGATCAATATGAGTTCAGCTTCTTAATTAGTTGCAGTACTGGCATTTCTAAAATTATAGTTTTTACAACATCTCAATTTCAAATTATGGGCAAACAATGAGTACTCAAGTGCATGATCAAAGAATAATTTTGCTTGGCTCCTACTAGAATTTAGATATCAACAAAAGAAGCAGAAAATCTAGGTACATATTTTAGCTAGCACAATAGTTATTTATTAAGTATTTTTTCTTCCTTGCATCTTACATATTAAATGTTATTTATTGTGTCCCCATTATATATGCTAGACTGAATTTAATGACACAAAACTAATGAATCAATGTGTTGCATTCACATTCAGTTGTGATGATGTATACTTTTATTTTCACATGCCATCATGAAGCAAAAATATTTCAAAAAATTTACTGTCCCTTGTATATGAACACGAAGGGGACCATGTATTTAAGCACCAGTTAGACTCTCTGCCTTAGTCAATGTACTGTACATCTAATGTTGAGTTGAGAAAAATTAATATTAATTTACAAAATAAAACTGAACTTGCCTGAATACGGAAAAACTATGATGTAGATGGACATTATTTCCTTTTGATTCTACATTCAGAAAGAAGTCATATGGTGGTCATTCTTATTATGGGTGTTAATTCATCCCCAAGAAATGCTTCTACACAGGTTTTACTCTCTTTAGTGGCTTCCTAAACTTTCACATTTTACTCTAAGTTGAACTTGCCTTCCTCCTTCCAATCCCCACTTACCATTCCCTGATCCTAACCTCCCTGCTTTGGTCAATGAGACTGCTCTTCCTCTAAACTTAGAGTAGTATTAAGATAATCTCTCTCATTCACTACCACTATTTTCAATCACTATGCTCTGACACTTTTCCTTCAAAAAGCCTCTCATCTTCATATTTTCTGTATTTTCCAGCTTTACTGGCATTGTAGTTCTTACTTAAGTTAACTTGCAGAATTTTCAGGAGGATGGGAGAACAATTATGGATGATACATAGCCTGAATAACAAAACCACTGGAAATGGTATAACTGATAATGTCCATTTATGAAGCCCTGAAGCTGAAACTGAGACAAGTTGAGGGTTTTGCCCAAAGTCATGGAGTAACTGGCAGAGGTAGACTTGGTACCTGTCTCTGTTTCCCAACCTCCCTCAAATAGAAGACTTTCACTGTAATTGTCATGCCTGATGTTATTTTATGTATGCTACTTTAGTTTTCCAACAAGACGTAATTTCTTAAAAGGCAGATAGTTTTACATGCCTGTGTTCATTGCACTACTTTATACAGCTTTAAGGTCATAGTGATACCCAGTAGAATATTTCTCAAAAAATCAGTTAAATGCTAATGATCCTCTGTGCATTAGGGTGTGATATGGAGGACTTTAGGAAGGAAATTGAGTGCTTTTATTTCCCAGATCATAAATCTCAGATCTCTACAACTAGAGAATTGATATGTTATCCTCTATCTATGTACAATGAATCAAGTTGCACTCTATTATCATGTAAGCTTAAATAGAACAAATAAATAAATTAAATATGAAAAAAATTTTTAAAAAAGGTGAAAAAAATCTCAGATCTCTAGTTATGACTATGTTATCCCCAGGTAGGAACTCAGCTTGTATTTAATTGATGCAGAAAAGTGGTTATGTTGGTGGTCACAATGGGGCCTGTCAAAACAAACACCAAATACTGTATCATAGAAGAGTCTGCAAGATATTGAGGCCAGAGGAACAAGAATGATCCACTTCAACTAAATATTTAAAATGATTTTTTAATCTACATTGTCATCAGCAAAGAGATTCATTGTAATACACACTCATATTTTGAACTGAAAATTATAGTTTTATATTTTAGTACATTTTGTATATTGGTTTTGGGGTTTGGAGTAACATGCTGTATATAGAAAATATTTGTATAACCTATTCAGAAATATTTGAAAATCTTCCTAAAGAGTTAAAATGTCACTTGGGTTATATTATACCATTATTAAGAGCTTAATATTGTGTTACCATATCTGGGTATAGTCTCTTTTGCTTTCTGCTGAACAAGGCAAGGTAATTATTCTCCTTAGGAATGACATGCTATCCTTTTTCACCAAGAGCTTAGCCAAACTCTCCTTTGATCATTTCTGTTCAATTAATCTCTTTTGCTTAATTAGCTTGTTATCTTTTTTTGTACACCCTCTGCCAACAGAAACATAGGCAGCTCTGTACTTTAGAAATGGACCAGAGATGCCTTAGGTTATTTCTAGCTTCAAATTTCTCAGAGTCCACGACTAAAGTCTCACAGGTCATCTCATCAGTCTTGCTCATTAAAGAACAGCCACTCCACAGCCCATGAGATTGTCTCTCCTCGTGACTTGATTCTTTCTGGGGTTTTATTTCCATGTTAAACATTTTCAGCTTGCATAATTTCTTCCAAGACAATGAAGGCATCATTTTTCAAAAGTGTAATGTCACTTTCTGTCTTGTGTTTGTATTTATACCTTCATATTTGAACCTTGCAACTGTGGACAACAGCTTATGGTTTATCTATATATGTTTATCTTGCAAATAATAAAAATTCTTTACATTATTCAGTTTCTCATTAATTCATTTGTTCGAATCAATTACTGGTATCCTCTGTTAAATACTATAGTTATTATACGAACAGCTGGTAACAGTGTTTTCCTTTAATGAACTTATGATTTCATAACAATTGGAAGTAAAATATATTCATGCTTTGTGTTTATTCTTTATGTGTCAAATATGCAGTTTATGCACTGAGATATTGGACAAGCCATATTATTTCACTTGGATAACTTCTTATGGGGCCATTGTAGGCATTAAACAAGAAAATATTGCAAACTACTTTACATAATTCCTCAAAAATCACTATATATCTAATATGACATGAGGCAGGTCACATGAGCATGGTAAACATATAGAACTAATTCAGTGTCTCTATAGCAAACTGGAATTTCCCACTCTAAGCATCAGAATGACTTGAAAATCTTCATCAACTGAAAGATATGTTTTTACTTATGTTGGTTACTTCTGCAGTGAGTGTTTAATGTATATGAGTAAAAAAGGAAATCTATGCTTTTTTTAAGCCAATGAAATATGGAGATATTGGTTATCATGCCATAAACATAGCCTATTCTAACAAACTGTTAGAATGGCTTTCCTTGGGCAAAAGTGTTTTCCAAATGGATCATGTTAAATGTCTAAAATTTGACCCGAAGTTTCTTCAGCATAATTTCCCAGATGTATGTGACTAACTAGTGGAATAGAATTCTCATCCAAGGTAAACTGAGTCATAAAAGTTACTCATTGTACAAATGAAGAGATATAGATGATTTTCTTAAGGACTTTGCTATATAGACAGAAAATACAGAGTTAGTATATGTTTATATGTGCTTGTGGTATTGCCAATACTTAATCAGTCTCACTGGCAGCCACCAGGGCCATCTTCTGAATGGTTGTAACATAATGAATGAAGCAGACATAATTCCGATAACTCCTATATTGGAGTTATAATAAGCACTGTGTACCCCAAAATGAACAAAGTTCCTGACTCATAGGTGTGTATGTTATGGTAAAAACATGTAACAAAAATAGAAATCCATGGTTGTGTTCACATAAATAGAAGTAGTGAAGAGGGTGAAAAAGGTGAGGTAAGAGTGAGGAAGCGACGTCCACTCTATACCCATGTTGCTCTCCTGTCTGACCTTACTGAGTTCCTCAGATATTGGAGAAAGTTTCAATCTCTTGTAGGAAAGCAAATTTCACCCTCAAGTTAAGATCCCATTAGAGGCACAGCAGAAAAAAAATAGCTTTCTGTAGGTGATTTGTATTTTAAGCTCCTTGATACGTGTACCTTATTCAACCCATGCATTACACTTTTGCCAATCATCTCAATGGTAGAGTCCAGGGAAACATCTCGAGAAAAATATTAAGAGTTCTGCAGGTGAGTAGTATTGAAAGCTGCACTGATGGATATGTAATAATAAACATATTTGTTACTCATATGCAAAAGAATTGTGCAGGCAAAGCTGTTTGGAACTTTTTTCTATCTTCTTTCCTTTCTTAAGTTCTCTTGAAATCACTAACAAATTTTCTGCATTTTGGGGTCTTTATGACTCTAGTAACAAATAAGAAAACAATTTGGTGCAACTTAATTTTTCTTAGATCTCTGCAATTAATTCTGAATATTTTCTTTCTTACACCCTTGTTTCTTATGCACTGTACTTTTATTAGATTTTATATATGCTATAAATTATGTCTTTCTGGGATTCATAAATGCATATCACAGTCAATTTTGACCCAATATAGTACATATAGAATGCATTGATTTTGTAGTCATGTAAGACTCCATCATTCTCCCAACTGTCTGGGCTCACAATCTTGGAGTCACTTTTAACATCCCTCTGTCCCCGGCTCCATATTATCAGTTGTGAAATCCTGGTAATTTTGCTTCAACAATGGCCTGTACCAATGTTACTTTCTCAATTCCATTACGTTCTTCTAATGTAGGCTCAGTTATTGCCTCCCAAGTGAAATTTTAGTCTTATGTTTTGTCCAAGTTATCTTTTATAGCAATATCACAGTAATGTATTTAGGGTTCAACTCTAATCAAATTACCTTACTTTTAGAAAGTCTTTACTTATCTACTATTGCTTATAAAGTCAAGTCCAGGTTGCAGAGCCCCCTGCCAATGAGTTGCTCTTATTTATCCTTGAGTCGCTTTCCTGCTGTTATTTCACAATGTTCTACTTCTTTAATAATTATAACAAATCTATCTTATTTTTGGTCTCAAATATGCATGCACATGTCCATACTAATATCTGCTCATATTTAAATCCTCTTCCCACATTAGTGACTTTTATTGCATCTTTACTTTAGGATCCGCTTCAAACTCTACCTTCTTTATGAAAATTTTCCATATCCTTTGAGTGGCCAAAAAATGAACAAGAAGCTTGAGTCACTAGCACATTTGTGTTATAGTAAGCACAGATACTGAAAAGATGGCACTGATCTCTTTTCTGAACTCCCCAATACTCTTCATAGACTGACATTTATTAGAGTCTGTATTATATTTTTTTCTATTGTTGGAATGTGAAGTCTTTGTGGGCAGTAATTGTATCCTATTCTTTCTTTTAATTACACGTTATCTAACAGTTTTCTTTTATGCATCCTGCAGTAAGCTCAATATATTTGAAAATATTTTTAAAATGTATTTTTCATTTCTTTAAAAAATTATTATGCCTGTATTTATTGGCTGAATCAATGGGTTTCTAATGCTTCAAGGAATGGAAGAATAAATACTATGAACGTTTTAGTAAGCTTTTTTTGCTGCTGTGACTAAAATCTGATCAGAACAATTTTAGCAGAGGAAAAGTTTATTTGAGGGCTCACAGTTTCAGAAGTCTCAGTCCATAGACAGCAGGCTCCATTCCTTGGGGCTTGAGCTGAGGCTGAATGGATATCCTGGCAGAGTGTGTGGCAGAGGAAAGCAGCTCACATGATGATCAGAAGAGAGAGAGAGAAAGGGAGGGGGCGGGGAGGAGACTCTTCTCTTCACATACAAAATATATATTATTCACACTCCCAATTAACCACTTCCTTCAGTACCACTCCACCTGCTTCCAGTTACCACCCAGTTAGAGATCAATTCACTGATTAGGTTAAGGCTATAACCCAATCATTTCTCCTTCTAACCTTCTCTCATTGTCTCACACATAAGCTTTTGGGGGATACCTCACATTCAAACCGTAACAATGAAATAATCTTAAAAATAGAATTTTTAAGGTTAGTAGAAATGTAAAATTTTAAAAAGTTTCTTTAAATGTTAAGAGCAAATTTTGGGGATTGAACATAAAGTTTTACTATAAGCAATAGCTAGAGCTTAGACTATAATGAAAGGGACATTTCCATCACAGAGAAGAAAAGAAAGAAACTGAAATCAGATAAACAAAACAAAACAAACTGTGAAGTGGACAGAGGCAAGAAATGCACAGGAGAGCTGTTTAAATGCCTCTTTCTCCCATCATCAAGCTCAGGAGTAAGTTAAGACGCTGTGGTTCTTGGAGGTGTTGGTGATGGTTATATGTATGTGCAGGTGCGCATGCCCACACACACACACACACATTTTCCTTAATATTCGTGATGTAGAGTGGAAACATTTTAAGTCTATTAGACAAGCTTTGCATTAGACATATGCTGTGCTGCAGTGCCACCTGGATGGCAGTGAGGAAAGCCGATGTCATGGACTGTCTTCCTAGTGCTGCACAGTGTGGAGAGAAAGCCTAGCAATTCTACCTCCCTCTTGAGAGGCACCAGTGATAAGAGAGTGAGGTGAGGAGAGGACTCGGGATGAAAATGAGGCACCACTTGGCTAGGGATCTTTTCTGACCCAGGGAGGGTCTACTGATTTGGCAATAGTTGACAACACACCATCCCGAAGAACCTGGGGGTGTCCATTTCACCTCAATAAAGAATAATTTCTAATGCCAAGAATAAAACCAAACTAGCCTTCCTACAACAGACTAGAGAGAATGGAAGAATATATTAAGGAGTAAGGGATTTTTATTGGTTCCCTCTAGATGTCACATTGTACTGGAAAACGTAGAAAATAGAAGCCCTGATGAAAATGTTTATTCAAAAGAGACTAAGTTACTCTCAATTTAAAATTTTAAATTTTTTTTTTTTTGCTATTAAGAGAGATAGACATTTATTGGAAAGATTGCTTCTGTTACATTTAACCAGTTACCTTGTTTTGCATAGGAGTACATTGTATTTACTTTCAACTTTCTACCACACTCATCCATTTAAGCACGTTATATATGGGAAACACTTTATTTAGCACTGCAGATCCCTAAAAAGCAAGAAATAGAGCTGATGCAGAGTATGGAGAGGGCAGGAGGCAGCAGGAGCAGATAGAAAATCTCAAGAGGATAATAGAAACTTATAATCATTATTGGTTATCTACCGTCTTTTTCTACCCCCAGAACACAAGTTCTGTCTGGGAATGGCTAGCCTTTCAGAGAATTATGGCCCTTCGACAATCTGAAGAATAAATTATCACTAGTGTAAATAATGATGGAGTTTCATGTCTTCCATTGATTTGAAAGTGGACGAATGATGTTTTATGACTCATAGAACTGAGGGGAAGTTTCTGAGAAATACTTTTCTCCTTGATCAACAAAAGCAGATGGGCAGAAAGAACTGCAGATTGCCTCACCCTCCTTTCTTCTTTGATCACAGAGGAATTGCTGTAGTTATCCATGTGATCATCTTTTAAAAAGCTGAATGAATTGCAGAGAAACCACTTCAGAGTTTCAGGACCCTTCAGTCACTGAACCAATTTTGAAATGACTACCTACTTTTGAAATTAATATTATTCAAGACAATACACTCTCATTTTAAGCAAATTTATTATTTTTATCTGGCTGATTGAGGAATTGCAACACATACATTCTTCAAAAAAGATAAGGAGACTCTATGAACATAGGAACTTCAGGCAGATGATGGGGAAAGAATATGCCAAATTTTTTTCCCACAATGCAATACAATATCTTAAGAAACTCAATTCAACATACCGCTTCTCCAGTTTATGCATTTACTGAGCCTAAAAACTGTATGTGAGAATTTTGATCACAAAAAAACCCACCCAATTTCATAACATCTGAACTTTTTGACCACATAAACTCTCTCATTTGAAATTCATTGCTGAAGTTTCTTCACTTAGAAAAATTAGTTTTCAAAAAGTATTTGTAAAATTATGTCTGTATAAATGCACACATTTTCAAGTACACACATACACATATAACTTAACATTCAGGGTTGGTTTAACTTCACATTTGAACACAATAATTGAGTTATTTAATTGGAACTCTATTATAAGCACAAAATTATGTTAGTATGTTCCAATTTATTTCTCTACACACAGAAATCACAGAACTAGTTGGTACATATTTTAAAAAACTCCTTGCTAACTTTTGGATTCAGTTTGCATTAAATCTATAAAGCAAATTTTGTAGAACTAGTACCTTAACAACATTGTCTTCAAATAGACCTAACAGACATTTCTCAAGACATACAGAGAGCCAACAAGTATATGAAAAATGCTCAATATCATTAATCATCAGTAAACAGCAAATCATTAATCATCAAATAAAAACCACAATGAGATGTCATCTCACTGCAGTAAATATGTCTGTTGTTGAAAGGACAAGACATCAAATTCTGGTGAGGATATAGAGAAAAGGAAACCTTTGAACATTGGTTGGTGGAAATATAAAGTAGTACAGCCACTATGCTATGGAAGTTTTTCAAAGAGTTAAAAATAGGACTACATATATAAGATCCATCAAAACTCACTCCTGGCTACATATCTGAAAGAAATGAATCAATATGCTGAAGAGGTATCTACATTGTCATGTTTATTATAGTACTATTCACTATAGCCAAGAAAAATAAATAACCAAATGTCTATCACCTGATGAATGCATAAAGAAAGTGTGGTACCTATACACAATGGAATCCTAGACTGGCATAGAAAAGGATCAAATTCTGTCATTTGTGGTAACATGGTTAGAACTGGAGAGAATTACGTTAGGTGTAGTAAACTGGTCACAGAATGACAAGTAGATTTTCTCATTTATGTGAAATGTAAAAAAGTTGATTTCATAGGAGTTGAGCATAGAATAATGGTTACTAGAGATGGGAGAGTAGGGGCAGGTAGGGATGGGAATAGATGGATCAATAGGTACTAAATTATAGTTAGAGAGGAATAAGAAATTTGAGCCTGCTATAGAATAGAAGGGTAGTGACAGACAACAATTATGTACTGTGTACTTAAAAACTTGGAAGAAACCATAGAGGTTTCTTGGCTGTCCATGATATTTTGTAAGAATGAAATTATACATTATATGATCTTTGTGATTTTTTCTTAGCATGAAGTTTTTAAACAATATCTCTATTGTAGTGTATACTAGTATCTAATGCTTTTTTATTGTTAAATAGAATTTCATCATATGTATCTACTACACTTTCTTTACCATTTATCAGTTGATGGACATTTGGGTTGTTTCCACTTTTTGTCTTTTATAAACTGTGCTGCATGACCATTTCTGTATGAGTGTATGTAGTTTTTGTTGTTGTTGAAGTTTATATTTTCTTTTATCTTTATATATAAAGGAGTGAAATTGTTGGGTCACATGGTAACTCTATGGTTACCATTTGAGGAAATAACAGACTATTTTTTATGAAGGGTTTGTACTATTTTTATTTCTTAGGAGGAGTACAGGAGGATTTCAAGTTTGCCACACTTTGTAATTAACCCCCAGTGATTTTTGTTATCTAGCCTCTCTGGTAAACTAGCTGGCCTGTGGTTTGGCTGTGGCTGTCAGAAATGCCAATTCCTTCTTGTTTACTCTTAAAACTTCCATTGTTTTAAGAGCACATTTAGGCTTAATTGTCCATATAGCTTGTTTCAAATAAAGTCCCTTCATTCATGGAGAGCTTCAGTACTCTCTGCTTATTAGATTTCCCTCCTTACCAGAAAATATCTTTAGAAAAGCACCCTTATCTTACAAATATGTCACTGGCTGGGGTGATAGAATCTTGCGTTTTTGCTGACTCTCTTGCATGGACCTACAGCCCTTTAAGCAAACTGAGAGAAGAGAGGAGGCTGTCTTCCAGCTATACCTAGTGAGATAAAGCTTCTGTCACACTGAGCTAAGGAGGGTAATGGAGGGAGCAGGTCATGGCTCAAGTGTCACAAATTCTCCCTGTTTTTAGTAAAATGTAGTACATTTCTTTTAATAAATGTGTCCTAGTTTTCTATATGCCCTTTCAGAAATTCCAGAAAATTTAGGCATGGTTTTTTAAAAAATTATTTTTGCTGGTCGCAGTTGTTTTTCTGGAGAATGATCTATGGAGTTTCTCATGCTACCCTGAGTTGAGCCAGTGGTTATTTGTTCAAGATCCCAGAGGTCATGGATGTCTTGTTTTTTCTGTTTGTTTCACTTTGCATTATTTCTTTGTGGCTATATACCTGTCAATGGACTATTTTCTCATCTGTGTCTATTATACCAGTGAGACCACTATAGAACTATTCGTCTTTGTAAAAGTTTTTGTATTCTAGTATTTCCATCTTTTCTTTTTTTCTTCTTTTTCTAGTAGGGATTGAACCCAGTCAAGAGTTCCTTATTACTGAGCTACATTCATAGCCCTTTTTAGTTTTCATGTCCAGATAAAGTCTTGCTAATTGCTGACACTGGCCTCAAACTTGCAATCCTCTTGCCTCAGCCTTCTGAATCTCTGGGATTAAAGATGTGTGTCACAGTACCCAGCTATCATTTTTATGTTATTTGCATAGTACTTTGGATACATGGAATATTTAATTTTTCCAACATCTTCTTAAGAACATTTAAAATTATGGTGATTACCTGAAGTTTATTCTATTTTCATAATTATTAATAAATGTGTTTTTGTTGTTATTTTTTAGGTCTAAGCATTAACCAATTTCAGTATAATTTCTTCTCTGATGCGCACAAACACACACACAGACACACATATTTGCAAATGCTTTAGTCAAGTTTTATGTTCTTTTGTGTTCTGTGACCAAAATACCCAGCAATAACTACTTAGAGGAGGAAAAGTTTATTTGGGGCTCATGGCTTCAGAGGTCTCAGGTCATAGATGGCTGAGCCCATTGCTTTGGGCTCAGTGAGGGAGCACATCATGCAGGAAGGACATAACAAAGAAAAGCTGCTCAGCTCATGGCAAGATCAGGAAGCAGGGAGAGAGAGATAGGAAGGGAGAAGGGGTAGCAGGGAAAATGTACCTTCCAAGACATGTCTCCAGTGATCCCCCTTCTCTAGCCATGCCCCACCTGCCCCACATGCCCCAACTGTCTGCAGTTACTATCCAGTCTGTCCATTCAAACTCGGGGGGACTGATCAGGTTGCAGCTCTCACAATCTAATTATTTCACCTCTAAATATTCCTGCAGTAACACAGGAGTTTCTGAGGGACACTTTGTATCCAAACTAAGACAGCAAATATATCTCTGAATTACCAAAATGCAGATTTAAATGTTTTTTTTTTACATTTTATTATTGGTTATTTACTATATTCTTTGTCATCAATACAAATTAATCTTTGTAACATTGAAGCTTGTTATATAGTAAATGATGAAAGTAATCTTTTTGTAAATGTCCACATTTGTGCTTAAGAAAAAATACTTTTAAATTATCATTTATCATATATACTTCAATTATACAAAAATTGGAATCATGTTGTTAAAATATTATATATATTGTTCATTTTTTCCTGCTTAATGTATCAAGTACAATGATAGATGTGTTAATATAGCTTAGGCTAATGTGGTTATTTAAATTACCTTCTGTAATTCTATCAGATTTTTAAACACATATTGATGTTTGTAATATTCCATTATGTATTGCTACTAAAATTTCTTTGTTCAGATTCTTATTTTGAGACTATTGCCTAGTTTTCCAGTTTTTTGATCTTTTCCAAATAACCATATCCCTGCAATAAATAAATAATTGTCATATTTTTTTCAGTCCCTGGTGTATATCACAATATTTTCAGAACTGGGTGTTGTTTCTGGTTTTCCTTTAGCTATGAAGAATATTTTTTCTTTCATATATTTACATTGTAGTTATATTTTGTTTTTGCTAATGCATTTTGGGTCCCTCAGGATCTTAGCTTTTATGAATATCACAATGATTGGATTCTATGCAACTTGAATGTATACAATTAAATGTTGAATTTATCTTCATCCTGAAGCATGAGCAATTTCCTGTGAATTGAGTTTATTTTGGTTAATCTGATGTAGTCTGATATTTAATCTGTATCAGAAATGGTGAAACCACCTAAAAGTAAGACTTGCTGTGCCCTTCATTTTCGGAAATTGCTACCACCGTTTATATATTTCTATCTTGAACCACACTAAACTTCACAAATTCCTTGGAGGCATTATTAGTTATATAGAGGGAACAATAAGATAGTTCCTGTTATTCTAAAAAATACACTCCTAACCAATATCAGTAACAAAGTGGGAATCTCTGTCCCTCGTAGGTTCAAGAAGATACACATTAGACATTGTGGAGGGCAAGTCAAGTGTTTTGTCTGCTGATTTTGACAGAAAATATTTTCAAATGTTATCAAATAGTATTCATTTAATTCATGATTTGAGATTCTTAGAAAGCAAAAACACTACCTGATAGAACTAAAACATTCTAACTAGAGAGTTCAGCTATTTCAAGATGTTTGGTAGAGTGAAATTACTCATTTAGAAAAGGAATTCTAGAATAATCACAGTTTTAGAAATCAGGGAAATGAAAAAAAGTTATGGATGTAATATCCACCCTCTTGTCTCATGCAGTTGACTCTCTTCTAACAAAAGTTGTTGGATGTGGACAGATACTGTCATTTCCACTTTTTATCCCTTTGAGAAGTGATGGGAGGAATATCACAATAAAGATGTTACATTGGAGAAAGGCTTTTTTTGGAGTACTTATGGGATAAAAGAATTCTCCATTTATAGTACCAATGATTATATTGCTGGCATATTTAATCTTTATCATAACCATCATTTTGCTGGATTTATATTATGAACAAATAAAATATTCTGTATTCCATTCAGGTTCTAGTGGAAATGCTTATGGGTGACTTTGTGTGATGCATTCTTTATATGAGGTGCTGGGATGCAGAGATGAAGGCATGATTTATTCCCTATCCCAGTTTTATTTTATAGTATATGGAATGTAAGTAAATTTTTAATTTCTTTTTCTTCATAGACTCTTGGGTTTGTTTACATTTGTATAATAGCTTTACCTTTGGCACATTTATTGTACAAATTAATGAGATGCACTCTGACATTTCCACACATGCATACACTACATGGTGATTGTGTCCATCTTCCTTTCTTGTCCCCTCACCACAAAACTACATTTGTACCTGTTCAAGGCCCCCATAATCACTCTTCCACTTTCAGATCAACCTTTTTGTTTGTTTGTTTTTATAGTATTTTAAAATACCACAGGTATTTGTTTAGTGCTGTGGAAAGTGTAGCTTTAATGCCAAACCTAAGAAAGCCATACCTTTTACCTCTATTTTAATTTTAGAGATCCTCAGGTTGAGTATTTGACTAAATATTAGCTGTTACAATCTCAAGATTTTAGTGTAATGTATGTATTTGATGTATTGATTGTTTTAAATTTGCAGTAGTATGCCACGGATCGAATTCACATTGTGCGATTCAGTAGCTACAGACCCTAGATTACAAATATATGTGACTAAAGAAAAAGCATACTTTATAGAAGCTGGGATATTCTATTTTCTCATGGTTCAATAAAACCTCAGCTTATTGAATTTCAACTCCTTGTACAAGACACATCTCTTTAGTTAAGCTTTTTTCAATTTAGCAATGAGAATCCTATTGCTATGAGAACCTGAAAGCTCAGCAGTTCTTTTATTTGGCAATTTTATACCTAATGTGTTTCCAGTGGCGATTATAAGTGCAACTATTATTATGAATTTTATACGTAAATATATATCTTCTTAGAGTCTTCCAGAAGCAGCAATAACAACAACACACAAACTATAGTTTTAGATCCCTGGAGCAATAAACAAGTTAAGTATTCATTTATATCTATAAATTTTAATAATGGATATATAAAATTAATAATGGCCTAAAGTATTTCCTTGTATATAGCTAAGGATAGTTTCAGAGTGAAAACTGTAAGTGTAGGCTGGTCTAAATATCTGGAATGACTTTTGGAAATCAGGGTATGACTTTTTTATATATCTATCAAAGAAAATAAAGCTTTGATTTATTATTGAAATTCTGTTCCATCTGAGAATTGTAAAAAGTTACAAATGTATTATAAGGTTATTCAGTTGTAAATGTGTGTATGTATGTCTAATTAATTCACTCTTAAATGCTGCTTATCATATTGCGGACTAAACTTGACCCCACTATATCTTTGGAGGTCTCCTGCTATTTACTCAATTGGTTTTCAGATACCTGTTTGTTAAATGTCCTTGAGGCAGTTGAGTTCAACAAGTCTAATATTGAATCCCTCCACGCACAGCTCTTGCTAGGAGTTTGGTCCTTTTATGTCAAATGAATGACAGCCTGAGATTCCTGAGAGACCACGCATTTCCCTGGCTGCATAAAACAGAAAGCTCCATTCTTATATCACCAGCCCTATCAATTAAATAGACCAGCACTGTCTGGTTTCAGGGTTTCAGCCTTTCTCATATGAATTTCTGAGCTAGCCTCAAACTAGTCCATCTGGTTTAAAATGAACTTATCTATAATCTATTTACTAGATTTCTAGTTCACCTTCACGATAAAATATAAGCTTTTATGTAAATATACAAGGCATTTCATGACATGCCCTCATTGTATGCATTTTGATTAATGGCTAGCCTATTACTAAGCCACTTGTGATATAATCCACATGTTTTTTTCTGCATCCTTGTTTTTTCCCCTAGTGTTCTTTTGGCCAAAAATGTCGTTTCATGATTCAACTGACCAACTTCTATACCATCTCCTGGGATCCTGTCCTCTGGTCACACTCTGACACTGATACCTCTGCTGACCCTGGTGGACTGCATATCCTCCATGCCCTCTTGATCTCACCTGATCACCAGAAGGGACAGTTTGAGGCTCACCATCCCAAGGAGAATGTGACACTGCCTTGAAGAGTCTTGTTTAGAATAAATGTGTTCAATGGCTCTCTTTGCCAATCCCTCTTTGATGCTGTATTTGTTCTTAAGATGGTTGTGTTTTTACTGTTTTTTAATCTTTTACTTCCTGTCTACAATATTACAATGAAAAAAGATGTAGAGCCATGTGCAGTCTAAGCTGGTGGTCTCTGCTTTCACGTGACCCTTGATTTTTGGCATGTTTTATCATAGCATAGCCAAGATATGGCAGGAAAGTCCCAAGGGAGAAGCCTATTATTCTTGCATTTGTACACACTCGATATTATGTTCAGTTTTGTCACTGGCCCATGATTTAGACACTCTCTGAACTCAAATGTGGGTATCATATTAACAGTAATTGTTTTTCTAATGTAGCCATCATTTGAATATGGAGAACCTAGAAGTAAAGACTTCCTCTACTTTCTAATGCCACTCCTCCAATCTACTTGAGAAAAAGACAAGAGCTATATAAAAAAAATAGCAGCAAAATGGGTATGATCTCTACCTATAATTTAGAGTCTGTGGTTAATGGAGGTTTGGAAGGAAAATATCTAATGTGCTGAAATTCTAGGCCCTTCCATTAAAATAATAAGGGACATATTTTTCTATATATTATTCTGCTTCCAAAACCTACATTTTAGACAAGAGTTAGTGACACAGACTTCTATACTAAAATCAATTTTTTGAAGAATTATTTTTCAGATTGTCTCTCATTCATATGATGATAGAATAATATGAAGAAATTAATACATCATAGGAAACTTAATCATCTTAGCAATTGATAAATCAAGCATGTAACAATTACAAAACTACAAAAAATTTAAACAGTCCAATAATAAAATTGAACCTTACCCCAGCAACAAAGAATGTAAGCTTTTCCTCTTAACCTCACATAAATTAACCAATATTGGCCATCCAGAGATCATAAGCCAAGTGTCAGCAATCTTCTGATCACTCCCATCATATAAAACTCACTGACCAAAAAATTATGTTCCAATCTAATAACAAAATTAAAAAATAAAAACTTATACCTTCAGAGATGGTAATGTCTGAAAATATATTTCATAATTACATTAGTATTTAGAACTAAGTGTATCAAAATGTTTTCATGATTGACATTAGGATTTCTCTGTCTCTCTCTCTCTGCCTCTTTTTCATATGAAAGTAAAAATAAAAAATCAACCTAGTAGAAAAAAATATAGAGTACATATCCAGGAAATTAACAGATGATGAAATAAGAGTCATGAATAAGCCTAGGGAAAAGGTCTTCATCTTTTTTAGTAATCACTAATGACCACCTGTATGATTATGGATAAAACCACCATTATGGTTTTATCCATAATCATACATGGAACCCAGTTAAAGCATACATATATGTAGCTACAGAAAAGATCAGCCTTAAATGCTCTCATGATTAAATTAAAAACCCATAAATTTAGTTCTATAAAATAACAGTTTAAATATTATTCTTCTGATAGCCTGATAGAAGAAAGATATTCAATATCCAGAATGAAAGGAATATATGACTACAGATAAGACAGATTAAAAATAATAGAGATCAGGGAGTGCCACTCTATGATAATGCATTTGAAATCTAATGGAAATGATGTCTTATAAAAAATTATTAAAATCATGGTAAGAATAGTAAAAATTTTATTAACTTATATGACTTTTATAAAAGAAAACAGAAAATATCACAATCTAGCAATTGAAATTTTTATATGTAAATTTATATAACTTCAAAGGCAAAGTTTTCCAAACAATGTGAAGTGGTATATTGATACTTCAAATAGCATTTCTCAAATTTGGAAGTCTCAAAAACATGTAGTATTCCTAAAAATTAATGAGGTTCCTCCTTCCCAAAGTTTCATTGTTCATGTGGATTATATCTATCAATCAATGTTTACTATTTCACACATTAAAAGTGTGAAATTCAAAAAGCTTTTTATTTTATTTTTAAATAATAAAAATAATTTACACACTATTATAAAATATATTTTCATGAAAAATAATTGTATGTTCCAAGGAAGGCAAATCTTGGGAATAGATATTGTTTTATATTTAAAAAATCTCTCTTTACTGCCTAGTTTAATGGAAGACAAGTTTATTATCATATTAGCTTCTCTATTCAGTCTGTTGCAATATGGAGTTTAAAATGTAAAAAGAAAATTTGGCCTTCAGATATAGAGTTGGAAAAAGGCATTATACTTTAAGTTTTTTTCTACATAAGTGCAAATAATTTTGGATACTACACATTCAAATTTTGGATGCTACATCTTGATAGATGGCAGTTTCTAAAGGTTAGTTTAAGTGTGAAATCCAAAACCTATAAAAAATCTTTTCATGTTCAGGTAAATTAAACTACATTGGTCTGTATTGAATGTTGAATGGATATTTTGTAATATAATGCACTAGTTATATGAAAAATATTGACTTCCTGATTTATGTATATCTTCAGAATGTTATACTTTCTAGTATGCAATGTAAGAATAACATTTGCTATTATCATTATTGATCTCATTACAAAAGTCTTTGAGTTGTGGGACGCTTATTGTAGAGGATCAAAGCTTTCCAAAATTCTAATTTTTGCTTATGAGCTTGAATTTCATCATTGGCAATAAATACTAAGTTTTTCTTGAAATGAAAAGCTTTTCATACTTATTCATTCTTGAGCAAATGTCTGCCAAACAATCTTATCTGAATAACCAAAGGTTGTCTATCATTCTTTTTTGTAAAATTATGTCCAATGGGGGAATAAAAGTAGTTCAGCTTGGAACTAAAAAAAAAATCACACAAATGCTGTTTTGTGAAATAACTGCCATACATATGTATGAAAAAGTTTTTTTATATATATACCCTATTTTGTCATGTAGAATATTAAGAAGATACTCAATGAAGGGTAGGAATTTAATAAAATAACATTTTTCTGCTTCATCGAGGACATTGGTAAGCAAAACTGGATTTCTTACTCTTTTCTCTGTGTGTAGCACTGAAAAATACAATGACTACTAGTGGAGCTAAGTTCCGTTGCTCTGATTCATAAGATACCACAGTTTTACCTCTTGCTGTTTTAGTGTTATTAGTGCAAATATCAACCATATTAAAAGAGGCAAATGACATTTTATGATTTTTATGTAAATAGTTTTTGCCTCTCCAGGGTCAGCAGAATGTATTTTGAGACTTTTTTGCCTAGCAATAATGGCTACAGATAGATTGTTCAGTGTCCAGGTACATTGGTACTTCAGATTTTGCATTGATAAAGGAAACTTGTGAAAATGATGAAAAAATAAAAGATATTTTGTCTTACCAGATTGTAAATGTTCTATAAAGCTCCAAATTAAAAGACAAGGAAATAATACAGGAAAGACCATTAGACAAGTGAATCTGATTATATAGTCCAGGTCCAGAAAGAGATTATAGCATATTTGAGAATGGAATAAGTAAAAAAAAAAAAATTACTATTTCTCTTATGTGAGAGAAAATGTGGTTTATTTAATTTATGATGCTTTCATAATTGATCTTAGAGCTGAGTGGAAAAGAAATATGTGTGTGTATATGTGTATGTGTGTGTGCACATACATGTGTGTATGTATACACACATGCACACACATAAAATATACAATAAAGTATGCCAAATAAATTTCAGACAGATTTTAAAACAAAAAGAAAAAAATAATGAAAGGAAAATTAGAATTGTGAAATGATGGTAGGCATATCTTCCTAAATAAGACTAAAAATTCAATTGTATATATAGAAGTGAAAGGTAAATCACTACAAAGGAAAAAAAGAACATGAATGCTAGGTGAACATCAAAATCATTCTAGACATATACAATTATTTATTAATCCCAATATACAAAAACTTTCTACAAATTAATAAGAAAAGGAAGGATCACCCAATAGACCACTGAAAAAAAGAGATGAACCAATAATTAACAGAGAAAGAATTTCAAATGTTTAATAAACTTGAAAACATTTTCAGTC
The DNA here is from genome assembly GCA_028644305.1 of Xerus rutilus. Lineage (NCBI taxonomy): Eukaryota > Metazoa > Chordata > Mammalia > Rodentia > Sciuridae > Xerus > Xerus rutilus. The sequence continues at coordinate 55,998,926 of CM053411.1, forward strand.
TTATAATCAAGGGAATATAAGTGAAAGAAAAGAGAAATACTTTTTTTTTTGCTATTATATTGGAAGAGATAATGATAACTTCAAGCAATGACAAGAGAGAAAATGATTACTCTTCTAAACTGCTGATGAGGAATTGTAAATTGCAGTAATGTATATAAAAATAATCTGGAAATATTTGGCCAAATGAAAAATAATGTGATTTTTCTTTTAATTAAAAAGGCTAATTTTGGGGAACATTACCTTTACACATAAAAGAACTAATAAATAATCATTGTATTTAAGCATATCTTGTTTATAGTGTTAATTCTTGAAAAATAAAACACTGAATGCTCTTGAACAGGAAATTGGGGCAATATTTGCAAAATACAAACCATGAAATATTCAGCTATTAAAGATGCATTAGATTGATGTAGTTGTCTTGGAGGAATTTGTCGACTTAAATGAGAAAAATAAATAGCAGAAGAATACATACATATTTATGTAAAAACATATAAGGAATAAGTAGAAACTGAGAGTGCCAATAAAGAAAAATTAAATATGTATTTTAAAAGTATTTTTGTGTTTGTGTCACATGATAATAAGTCTCTACATATATTAAAATGAAGATTTGTAGTGGGTATTCTGAAGAAACATTAAGCATAGGATCTGTCATATTTTCATCTTTTTGGTCTCAGTGAAGGTCTTTTTAAATGTAAGAAAAGAGAAAATCCAAATTTAGACTAATTATTATTTTTAGTACTGATAATTTGATGAGTGATCTACAACATGCACCATGATTCTATTAGTTCTCCATATTTTATTCATGAATTTATCTAAATTTGTACCAAGAGCACAGTCTTCATTTGAGTAATAAATCCACATATGCAACAGGACAAGCACTCCTCCCTGCTTTTCAGTAGCTCTGCCTAATGTGGATCCTGAAGTTTTCTACACATATCTATAATGCTTGATGAACAAGACACATTTCTCTGTTTAGTTAGGTTTTATTTAATAGCTCAATAAAATTTTGTAATACTCTCAGATTTTGTAAACTTTTGTTATATTTGTTATCATTATGGAATATTTCTTCACACTATTTAAAATAATGTCTTTTTTAAAAATTATTTTTAGGTGTAGGTGGACACAATATCTTTATTTTATTTATTTTTATGTGGTGCTGAGAATCAAACCCAGTGCCTGACGCGTGCTAGCAAGCACTCTACCACTGTGCTATAACCCCAGGCCTAGACTGGTGTCTTGTATATAATTATTTTCCAGTTTCTTATCAATGTCAAATGTAAATTATGTTATATAATAATTTTGTATTTATTTCTTTTGTGGATTTCTCCTATTATTTGATAATTTCTAGTCTTTTCTCCCTTCAAGTGTTAATTTATTCTTGTCTCACTTGATTGACTTGGATCTACAATAATGCGTAATTTTGCACATTTCCTTTTTATTCCTAATTTGACAGAAAATAGTTTTAACACTTAAATGATGTTCACCATATGCATACGTGTATACAAAACTGTGTGTGTGTACACGTGAACATATCTTTTTATTTCTTAGTAGCAATTATTTTTTACATAAAACGATATTGAATAGGTTGAAATACTTTTACTGCATTTGACATAAAGATTGTGTTTGTCTCTTTTAACCAGATAATGAAGTAATTTAAAAAAATATTCCAACATCAAAATTTACCTCCTACTTTATAAAATGAATAGAGATTCTTGTTTTTCCAATGGTCAGCTTATATCCCTGGAGTCCATGAGAACATGTGTTCTCTGCTTTCAGAAAATCAATTCTTGCTTATTAAACCAATGATGTTAATGGTAACTTTTAGTTCTTCTATATCCCTTTTCTTTTTAATATATTTTGTGTTAGAGTGGTGAAACAAATTTATAATAGATGTTTTTATATTTTTAATTTCTCATATTCCCTGTAGTTCTGGGTTTATTTATTTTGATACTATATTGTTATATAAAGATTCATTTTCCTTGTGGATCATTTTTATATTAATAAAAATACCACTTTGTCACATATAATTTGCTTGGACACAATTCAATATACTTAATTTTATGATTATTATAAATACTTTTAAATGAACACATTATTTTATGCATTTAGACTTCCCAGAAGAAAAGATTGGAGTTGATATCATATAGTAGGTAAAGTGAATACATGGAAGTAAAGAGTATAGATTTTCATTAGCATCCTCATTCTTTAAGTTACTGGCAATCAGTTTTTATTCAACTATATCATCTTTTACAATCTCAATATCTTTATTTTAGAAATTAAAAATGCATAGTTCATAGGTTGATACAAAGATTGAACACATTGTACATACAATTTTTATAGTATTTTTGCCTTTGTATTTAGCTTTTTCTTTACCTCTTTTGAACTTTAGAAGAAGGACAGAGCTATGGGAAACAGAAAATACAACATTATAGAAGAGAAAATGGTTTGGACAAGGATTTTAATTTGTAAACAAAACATTTCAGTTTACTTTTGAGAAATTTTATATTCAGAAAAGGAGGAAATAAAATACCTTTGAATCAGAAATCATTGAATATTATGGTGAGGTTTTATATGTATATATACATATATTTTTTCCTATAGTTATAAAGAATGTTGACCTTTAAAATGGTATACTTGATTTATGGGATAGAAGTATGATGGTGGAAAAATATTTGTATTTTTATATGCTTTTATGCCTTGACCATCATTCTTGCCAATTTATAAATGTTTTATGACAAACTGCTTTTAGCTGTGTGTTTGTTTTATCTTTTTGATATATTTGGCTACAGAAAAGGCATAATCTGTGTCTTTAATGCCAAGTCATAGATAAACTTAAACCTTGCTTACTGACCTGGAGCTAGAAATTGACCTTGTGGGATCAATTTCTAGCTCTCCGAAGAAAGAAGTATTTGAGATAAGTGCACAATAGATTGAAAGATTTTAAAATATTGACTAGGTGTTCCAATTTAGCAAAGCAGGTTCTAGAAAATATTTTAAAATGAGAGATGAAGTTATCGAATGTAAATAAATACTTATATATATATTGCAAATACATGTAGGTATATATTCATATATATATACACACACAACTCAATTACCTCAAATAACTCTTTTCCACAGTGATACCTTTTTGCATATTTATGTCTAATTTTTCTATGGTTGATATGCTCGTTCCATTATGGCAGTGGTGAAATTTTCTGTTATTGAAGTGAATATTTTATTAGATCTTAATTCATGATTTAATTATAAAATGGAAAAATGGAGAATGATAATGACAATGTTTGCTGAAATAATATGTCACAATGTTAAGTGACATTCTGACTAGGGCCACTTTTTCTGTGGTCACCCTGCTGTTGTCAGAATTGCAAACTGCAGCCTCTGAGGATCTACTGAAATGCTCTTCTTGTTTTCCTTTTGGTTTGAAAGGAGTTAGATTTGTTACCAGTATGTGACAGCACTTTAATTGGCAAGTACAATAACAAAAGTTATGAAAAAGTTTAAATGGTTTAGATAAATTCTGATCAGAAATAAATCCAGAAATTATCATGTCTTTCTAGTATCATATCTTAGATGATTTAAATCTTTATCACTTGAGTTTTTCAGGGAAGATATAAATATCTTGGAGACAGGCTTCTTTTAAAAACATGCAGAATAAGATCAATAATACTATGAGCTGATAATCACACATTGAAACAGAAACCCATCTGTCTGATTGGTATATGTATAAAAGAGCACAATTTTTATAGCATTCTTTTATTTGTTCTTATAAATGATATATGCCAGTAGAATGTATTTTGACATGTTATATGGAGTATAACTTCCTATTCTTCTGGTTGTACATGATGTGGAATTACATTGATCATGTACTCATAAATGCATATAGAAAAGTAATGTCCAATTCATTCTACTATATTTTCTATTCCCATTCCCCCTCCCTTCCTTTTAATCCCTTTTGTCTAATTCAAAATACTTCTATTTTTCTTTTCTCAACCCTCCCTTTTTTGGGTTAGCACCCATATATCAAAGAAAACATTGACCTTTGATTTTTTGGGATTGGCCTATTTCACTTAGCATGATATTCTCCAGTTCCACTCATTTACTGGCAAATGTCATAATTTCATTCTTCCTTATGGCTGAGTAATATTACATGTGTATATATACCACATTTTCTTTTCCATTCATCTTTTGAAGGGCAACTAGGCTAGTTCCATAGTTTAGCTATCATGAATTGAGCAACTATAAACATTTATGTGGTGGTGTTACTGCAGTATGCAGATTTTAAGTCCTTTGGGTATAAACTGAGGAGTGTGATAACTGGATCAAATAGTGGTTCCATTCCACATTTTCCAAGGATTCTCCATACTGCTTTCCATAGTGGCTGCACCAATTTGTAGTCCAACCAGCAATGTACGAGGGTATCTTTTCCCCCATATCCTCACCAACATTTATTGTTACTTGTATTCTTGATAACTGACATTCTGACAGGAGTGAGATGGCATCTCAGTATAGTCTTAATTTGTATTTCTCTATCTGCTAGAGATGTTGAACATTTTTTCATATATTTTTTGACTATTTGTATGTCTTCTTCTGTGAAGTGTCTGTTCAGTTCCTTTGCCCATTTATTAATTGGACTATTTGTTTTTTTGTGTTAAGTTTTTTGAGTTCTTTGTTTATCCTGGAGACTAATGTTCTATCTGAGGAGCAAGTGACAAAGGTTTTCTCCCATCTGTAGGCTCTTTCTTCAAGTTCTTGATTGTTTCCTTGGCTGTAAAGAAGCTTCCTAGTTTGATTCCATCCCATTTATTGATTCTTGGCTTTACTTTTTGTGCTTTAGGAGTCTTATTAAGGAAGTCAGTTCCTAAGCCAACATATCAAAATGGCCATATTACCAAAAGCACTATACAGATTAATGTAACTCCTATTAAAATCCCAATGATGTTCTTCATAGAAATAGAAAAAGCAATTATGACATTTTTTGGAAAAATAAGAGGCCCAGAATAGCCAAAGCGATCCTTAGCAGGAAAAGTGAAGCAGGAGGCATCACAATACCAGACCTTTAATTATACTACAAAGCTCTAGTAACAATGTCATGGTACTGGCACCAAAATATACATGTAGACCAATGGTACAGAATAGAAGACACAGAGACAAACTTACATAAATACAGTTATCTCATACTAGACATATGTGCCAAAAACATACATTGGAGAAAAAATAGCCTCTTCAACAAATTGTGCTGGGAAAATTGGAAATCCACATGTAGCAAAATGAAATTAAACCCATATCTCTAACCGTGCACAAAACTCAACTCAAATTGGATCAAGAGGACAAATTTTTAAAGGGCAATTGCTTATACAACTGAATATGTTTGTACTTTCAAATTTAACAATATAATTTAGCAGCATTTATCATACGGGCACACTTGCACAACTCTTCATATATATAAATGGAGACATGCATGGTAATTTTTGCCTTCTTATAGCAAAAAAATAGATATGATTGAATTGTACAATGTTAGAATCTGCACATCTTTACACATATATAGATAGAAATCTATGGACATATGTGTATTCATTGGCATTTATTTCCTACATTGCATCTGTATTTCTTGATTGCATTGATATTGTCTTATGACAGATGTAGACCAGGTAGCCATGACATAATATATATTTCTCTGCCTGAACATATAGAAACATCAGAAGTATAGCATCAGATTCTGTAAAGAGGTGTCAGTGGTCTATAATAAAGCAGACCTTAATCCCTGAATAGCACAGCGGTGAGTAAGAGGAGTTGAAGGAGGTAGGAAATCCAGACCTCTTTGGTAATATTTCTGATCTAGAAGTCAAAAATATGCTATCAGTATATGACTTCAAATCCAGTTTAGGAGGCTTGAGCCCATGGTTTCGGGTTATTTGGAGGCTTCTTAAATATTCATCACCAGTGTTCTTCATGACAAGGCACAAATTACATGTGAAAATATGGACTTTATCACTTTTATTTATAAATGACTTCAGGCAAATTATACACTGAAGGTGAAAAAGTTTTAGGAATACCTTAACAATTTTTTTTCTCCTACATTTTTACATGAACCCAATAGCAAAGCATGGTGCAATTTCTCTGTGACTTATAAATCTCATCACAAGTAAGTCTAGCCACCTGCCAACCCACACCAGAGCCTAGACCCAGGCTCAGGACCACTCCCACTGACCCGCACTGGACCCCAGGCCCAGGTCAGGTCCAGGACCACCCCCACCGACCTGCCCATCCATTCTAGGGCTCAGACCCAGGCCCAGGACCACCCTGTGGACCTGCATGGGAGCCCAGGCCCAAGCTCAGGTCAGGCCCAGCACTATCCCCATCAACCTGTGTGAGAACCCAAGCCCAGGACTGCCCCTGCACAGAGTGGAGGTCACTGTGACTCCCCATTTACCAACATATTTCTCCCCAGCCCTCATCCATCTTGGGACACTGCAGCCATTGCCATAGCCCTCCTCATGTAGTCGCCTCCACCTTGGGAAAACAGACAGGGCTTGGAGGCCTACCACAGCACAGCACATCACAGTGCTGCATCTTTGAACAGGCAACCCAAAGCCATTGTAAGTCCCGACCTTTCAGCTCCATCTCTGGGTTGCGTCCATCTTGGGACACCCCCACTGCTATTTTGAGCCACCTCCACTACCATCGCCACCATCTTTAGTTGCAGTAGTGTTCATCTTGGGACATCTGCCAGAGACTTAGAGGTAATCTGCAAGGTCACTGCAAGATAATAGGGTAGAAACTGCAATACCTCAGATCCATACCGTAAGAAAGGAAGACACACAGACAACATAAGGAAACAAGGGAAAAAAGCGCCTCAAACAAACCAAGATATTACAATAATAGAATCCATTGGCAGTGTAGTTGATGAAATGTCAGAGAAGTAGTTCAGAATGTCCATAATTAAAATGATCTGCAAATTGAAGAATGACCTAAATGAGCAAATACAGGCAAAAACTGATCACTTCAATGAAGAGATAAGGGAGCAAATACAGGCAACCATTGATCACACCAACAAAGAGATAAGAGAACAAATACAGGTAGCAAAAGAATTAGAAAAAGCTAGAGATTGTGGAGGAAAAAAATCAGAAATTCTTGAAATGAAGGAAACAATAAACTAAATAAAGAAACTCAATAGAAAGCATCACCAACAGACTAGATCATCACTTGGAAGACAGAACCTCAGATAATAAAAACAAAATATACAATCTTGAAAATAAAGTTGACCACACAGTGAAGATGGTAAAAACCATGAACAGAACATCCAAGAATTATGGGATAGCATCAAATCAGTCCAAGAAAAGTAAGTCTAAAATTAAATTTCTGGTTGATAAGAAAATCATACATCACAGTTAAGTTGGAAATTTAAATTTCTTGGTGATCCACAAAATAATGCTCCATCTTACACTTAAACTCTGAAATTCAATACAAAGATATGGAGTGATTTACATTTAATATAAAAAGAACAATAATCTCTTGAAATTTTTTTACATCATATCTTTTTGGGGGGGAGGTACCATGGATTGAACTCAGCAGCACTCGACCACTGAGCCACGTCCCCAGCCCTATTTTGTGTTTTATTTAGAGACAGGGTCTCACT
>CM053411.1:56007061-56040768 GCA_028644305.1 Xerus rutilus
TTGGTATAGCACAATCATTTTACTGATTGGGAATTTATGTCATGTAGTGGTCAACCTCAGGAAATTTTCTCTGGAGCACTCCCTGGAGGCCAATCTTTCTCTTATGTAAATGGATAATTAAGCTCCTTTTGTTTTATTGCCTGGTTGTAAACTAACCATTCAATATGTATGGATTTCTTACAGCAACACTTTAGAGAATGAGACCTTTTTCGTTAGCAATATTTGTGTATTACTGTCCAGAGTTAAGGTTGTATATTGATGAACTATTACCCACTGCAGTCTGATCATATGCTGATGTGCAATTCTCAGAAATAAATCATTGTTTTTCACTATCAACTGTTCAACCCCTTGTAGTAGTTTCTGTTATACATTTTCTTGTGAATAAATAGGGACATCTGTCTGAACTAAAATCTACCCTACCTTCTTGCATTGATTCTTAGGAACTCATTTATATTTTTATATTTTAATGTCTCTGAAATTGAGATGCATCTTATAGTCGATGACATAACGGCTATCGAGTAGAAAGAAGTTGTAGTCAAAGTGTTGGATATGGAAAAAGACAAACCCCACAATAAAGTGGCCAGGGAAGAAAGAATGAAGGAGTCATTGTCTTTCCCAGTGACAAGACAGGCTCTCGGGAGGAAATTTCCATCATCTGAAACAACGGTTTCTGAGAAAAGGCCAAAGCATTTATCCTACCCTAAACTGACCCCATACCCCCCACCTCATCCAGTAAAGATGAATCCCAAGCACTGACCACTGACCCCACACCCACTAACCCCACACCCTCCATCTGGCCCAGTAAGGATAGCCCAAACTGATGTGCTCATTGATTGAGTCACTTCTCAATGTAACCTATATAAGCCTAAAGCCCCTTTTGGCCAATGGCTCATTTTCCACCAGAAAAATGGATCCATCAGAGGTGTCACTCTGTTCCTGAATAAAAGCTGTGTTGATCCATAAAGTTTGCATCCAGTGTGGTCCCCTAGTACTAACACAAATTATGTGAAAATCAAGCAAGAGCAAGCTTTAGGCCACTTTAGATAGTATAAAGTATAGTGCTTAAATTCTTTTTAAGTTTTTATGAAATTAATATGTACACATGGTTTAAAAATCAAATAGATTAACAGACCGTTCATGAAAAACATGCTTAGTTTGCTGTTTCTTGATTTATAAATTTATTAAGTTACCTGTATACTCCCTTCTATAAATGAGAACTTTGTTATTTACATGGTGTTCTCATTCCAATTTGGTTCCCCAGCTTTCCTCCCACTCTCACCTCCTACGTTTTGCCATTTGTACTTCAGTTTTTGCATTGTCAAGGTTGATAGCATTTACATTCTATTCTATAACCATAATTAAGCCATCAAGCCTTCTACTCTAGATTTATTCTTCCCCACCCACAAAAAACTCCAGGGAAAGGTTTTTACATGATGATGATAGTGTCAATAGCATTCAGCACAGATACCTAGAGGAAAACTATCATTATATTTTATTTAATTTTAACAAGTGATATATTTATTCCAGTCAAAGGAGAACATTAATATCAATCCTCTTTTCTTATATTTCACCACGTTCCTACAAACCATGCTATTCATGTGGAATGTAAACTTTCTCTCAAATTTTTTATTAGTTTCTGAATGCCACTTTTTATTCTCCTTAGGATACCTATGTCCTTCCCACATCTCTGATACTTTCTAATTTCTTGCACATTCAGATTTTGTTTGTGCTCCATTCTTTCTTCTTGGTAGTTTCTGTGCCAAAAGGCCATTTGCTCTAAGAGCATGATTTTCTTGACTAAAATTTTAAAAAGTCCTTGAAATTTCGGGCAATCTTCCTTATTTCTTCTTATTATTTACTTGTATTATTTTTGTGACTATTTTTCTCCCCTTTATCAATTTTAGGTCCTTTTTTTATTCTTTAGATTTAAACATTTCCCTCCTGATATTTTTAAGGGACTTGATTTTCCTTTCACTTGCTAATTACTACTGAGTACATTTAATTAGGAGACTTGTATTTTCCCTTATCTCTGGGTTATATTTCCCTATTATTATTATTTTAAGATGTTCATTTGCATTCTTTCTTCTAGAATTCCAAGTATCAATTATTGCATTCACTGGATTAGATTTTCTTTGACTTTTTTTAAAAATATTTTTTTAGTTATACATGGACACAGTGTCTTTATTTTGTTTACTTATTTTTATGTGGTGCTGTGGATCAAACCCAGTGCCTCACACATGCGAGGCAACCACTCTGCCACTGAGCCACAACCTCAGCCCGATATTTTATGTATAGTTTTCTTCTGCATTCTGGGAGATTTTTGTTTGGCTTGATCATTGAACAATTCCTATGAAGCTTATTTCTGTAATACAACTAGTTATATAGAGTTGTTTATTTTCTTTGTTCTTTCACTATAACTTCATGTTGTTAATTTATGTCTGAATTAACTACTTTTACTCAAATTAAAAATTTTTTTTTATATATTTTCCTTTTTTATTCATTATCTCTCATTTTTAAAATAAATTTCATTGTAAGCCAGTGACAGTGGTGCACCCCTGTAATACCAGTGGCTGGGGAGGCTGAAGCATGGGGATCACAAGTTCAAAGCCAGCCTCCGCAACTTTGTGAGGCCCTAAGCATCTTAGTGAAACCCTGTCTCAAAATACAAAATAAAAAAATTAAAATAGGTTAGGGATGTGCCTTGATGGTTAAGTGCCCCTGGATTAAAGAATACCTGGTACCAAAAAAAAAAAAAAAAAAAAAAGAAAAGAAAAGAAATTTTCTTATATATCTTTATTGGCTTTAACATGGTGTAAGGTACAAATATATAGTAAAATGGTTACTGTAGTAAAGCAAGTTAACATATTCACTAAATTACATAGTTACCCTTTCTGTTTTGTGTGTGGCAAGGGTGGCTAAAATGTACTTATTTAGTTAATAATACTCTCAAATAGAATACAATGCTAACTGTAGTCCTCAGGTTGTACATTAGATCTCTAGACTTATTCATCTTGCATATTTGCTACTTTGTATTCTTGGGTATATATTTCTCCATTTCCTCCCCTGTTCCTCCCTGGGAACCCTACTTCATTCTCCACCTCTTGACTTTTTTTTTTAATTATTCCATAACCAAATGAGATCATTCATATTTTTTCCTTCTGTTTCTGGTTTATTTCATTTGGCATAATGTTCTCAAAGCTTGTCCATATGTGACAAATGGAATGATCTCATTTTTAAAAGTTGAAGAATATTTCATTGTAGGTTAATACCACATTTTCTTTATCCATACATCTACAAGTGGCTGTTTAGACTGTTTCCTTTATCCTGCTTATTGTTAAACATGCTACTGTGCACATGGAAGTGCAGATACCTTTACAAAGTGGCAATGTCACTTCCTTTGGGTACATATCCTGAAAAGAGAGATATGGTAGGAACCTCCATACCATTTTCCATAGTGGAAGCACCAATTTACATTCCCACTAACAGAGCATGGGTACACCTCTTCCCCCACCTCCTCATTAACATTTGAGTTAATAATAACCATCCTAACAGGTATGATATGATATCTGTTAGTGATTTTGATTTGTATTTTCCTAATAATTAGTGACTTTGAGAACCTTTTCCTATATCTATTGGCCATTTTATATCTTTTTTTGAATAAATATCTATTCATGTCCTCTGTCCATTTCATAATTTGCTTTTCTGCCATTATTTAAATGAATTCTTTATAATTATTTTTATATGTAATATATTATATAATATATTAATGTATATTAATATATTTTGTATATTAACCTTTTATCAGCTATAAAGATTGCAAGTATCTTCCGTCAATCCATAGGCTGCCTTTTCATTTTGCTGTTTGCTGTGCAAAGGTTTCTGATTTGATACTATCTCATTTATTTATTTTTGCCTTTGTAGCTTGAGCTTTGGGGTGATACACAAAAAAACAATGTTTCTAATGCCAATGCCAATAAATTTTTCTCCTCTATTTTCTTCTGGAAGTTTTATGGTTTTAAATCTTATGTTTAGATCTTTTATCTATTTTGAGGGTTTTTTTTTTTTTTGTGGGCTGATTCTTTTGCATATGGAGATCTAGTTTCTCCAGCACCATTTATTGAAGAGATGATCCTTTCTCCAATGTGATCCTTTGGTTTCCATATCAAAAATCAATTTACCATGTGTCTAAATTTATTTACAAGCTCCCTCTTCTGTTCCACTGGCTGATGTGTCTGCTTTATAACAGTACTCTACTATTTTGAGAATTCTAACTTTGCATACAAATTTGATCAAGAAATGTGACACCTTCAGTTTTTTTCTTTCTTAATATTCCTTCGGCTATGTAGGGTCTCTTATGTTTCATACTAATCTTAGAATTTTTTCTTCCTTTTCTGTTTTTGTTTTTTCATACTGAAATTTCTCTGCCATGCTCTGGATATGATCATATGCATTTTTTTCTGTTCATAACTGATAATGTGTCAATAAGGGAATAACCTGAAATTTATGTATATGAATTCTTTTTGATTGGCAGATCTCCTGAGGTTTGAAGCTGCTTGGATGTTTCTCAAGCATCATGGGAACTGATACCTACTTTACCTGTCTTAATTCTCACTAGATAGACTCTTCAATTTGTTTGGAGAAAAATTTTTTTGTTGTTTTATTTTTGTTTTTAACCTGCAGTGGAAATATCAAATATAGTTTGTTTCTTTTCTCACGGTAGAAGAAAATAAAAAGCTCCATTAAAGATTGCCAGTTAGAATGACACTTTTCAGTACCATCTTTCCCTCCTGCATTACAAGTACATGGATTTCCAAGTTGCAAATATTTTCAAGGTGCAGCCTGACTAGGAAGTCTGTGCTTTCTTTGGCTGCTATCTTCTCTCTGGATATTTTGAGCGGTAGCTTTCCAACTTTGCTTTTTCAATCAATATTTATCTACTTTTTAAATCCTAGGGGGAAAAATGAAATATTTCGCCTCAGCTGGCCCTCTTCCATTTTCCTCATTATTCTGAGCTTATGTCTTTGGATTCCTTCACTATCATTGCAAAAAGTCCTGAGAGGGAACAGAGTTAATGCCCTCTTGAATCAAAATATCAATCTTACCACTAATACTATATGAATTTGTAGGATAAAACATACAATATATTGTGTTAAGTGAACTTCATTTCCTTCAATACACATAATGTCAGTAAGAGAAATAAAGCAAATGCAGCTTAGAGTGTTTAGCAAAGGTGTGCTTTATATAAAAAGGACCTAGAAGTGAACCCAGGCTCAGTCAGTTTAGTAATATGTAACATGGAAATATATTTCACCTCTTAAAATCTTGTTCTGCCATCTGTCAATGACACATGTGGAATTTACCTCATAAGGTTTTTGTTTTCAAGTAAAATTATGAATGTTGAAGAGCTTCATGTGGGATTTGGGTATATGACAAGCTTTCAGTGAATGGCAGCTATTAGCATTACTAGCATTATTAGTAAAAAGAAAATTTATAAAAATGCTACTACTTTATTTAGTCTCACTTTTTTGCATGGTTGCTTTTAGAGCTTGTCAAAACTACGGTTTCAGTTTATTTCCTCATACACCTTTATAATGTGGGTGACAAAGTGAGAGAGGAAAGAAACGTCAGTCATCAAAAGTTTGTGTACTAGTGAAAGAAAAAAATAGATAAGCTATGCTTTCAGTACTGTGTGATAAGGATGGATGGATGGATGGATAGATAGATAGATAGATAGAAAGCAGAGTGCTGTGAAAGGAGAGAAGGGAAGATGCCTAACACTCCTAGAGGAGAGGCCCTTGAAAATGCTTCAGCTTAGCAATTAGCAAGTCACCAAGCAATGTGGAAACATTCCATTAGGGAGAAGAGTACGTCTAAAGACTTCAATTATTAAGAATTAATTAACAGACTTATTCAGAACAGTTTGAGCATGATATTAAATGAATAAGATTAAAATAGAAGAGTGAGAGTTGAGAAATTAAAAATGGAATGTATAGATGACTATACTTGTAGGGGACACTGAAAGGTTCAAGGGAAAAATATATTTTCCTCCATGGGAAGAACTTAGTATGCTAATTGCAGAATTTAAGGCACTAAAGGGGCTGGGACAGTTAATAAAAGTTACAATCTGAAGCAGCAAGTTTTCAGAGATGAGACTAAAAATTGGATTAATTTAATGTGCAACAATTTTAATTCCGAAGATTCAGAACTATTCCTTCTTCTGGGAAGGAGTGAAACACAGGTGCTTGTGTAGCTAATTCTAAAGATGGAGGACAGGAAAGCTAAAAGAAATTGTTCCCCTAAAAATTGTAAGTATTTGGAGCCATTGCCATTTAGCATTAAAAAGTGAGCCAAGAGTAATTTCAAAGATTGCTGAGGACAGGGGTCCATTTCAGCTTGAATTTGTAGTTATGAATATAGTCAAGAAGCCATTTTTATTTCTAAGTGACTGTATTAAATCATAAACGGTAACGTAGCACTCACAGTATTGATAATGTGCATCATTATGGCATTATAACAACCTATTGAGTAAATATTCCTCTATCTTTGAGCATTCAGGAAATCATTGTTCTTTAACGTTTATAAATGATGTGGCAGTAGTACCATGGGTAGGGAATTTTCTCTAAATCTGAATGCATTTTAGGAACACATTCTTAACAGCAAGGCTACTAAATCAAATAAATGGAACAATATTATGCACCTTTATACATTTTACAAAATCATATTGAAGAAAGTGGAATCAATTTAGGTTCTCAAAACTGTCCATTATAGTACTGGTTTCACTAAAATCTCAACAGCATTGGGCAATATAGTGATTTTGCATGCTATTATGTGCTATAATAATCTTTGTTCTGCTTGCATTTATTTGATTTCTTCATATGTTTATTTTAAATTTGGTTATCTTTATATTATTGTTGATTATACTTAATTAATAAATCTAAACTAACATATATATTTTCTTCTATTTTAGTTAATATAAATTTCATCTTTTGAATTAGCTACAAAAATAGAGTAGCAATGTTAAAGTAAATATCACTTAGTGAACATCTACTAAAGCTTAAAATTTAATAGAGAAAGGATCAGCAAACTTTTCCTTAAACGGTCAGATAGTAAATAATTTAAATTGAGCAATGTACAGTATCTCTGCTGCAACTACTCAGTTTTACTCTTATATTTGGAAAGCAGTCCAAGAAAAAAAAAACATAAACAAGAGGAGAAGGCTATTTTTCAATATTTTTCAATAAATTTTTATTTACTACAGATCATTGGCCCTAAATACCTAATTTTGTGATGTACTAAAAAACCAGAGGAATTACAACAATGTATTATTATTAGAAGTAAGTGTATATACATATATCAATGAAGCAAAATAGAGAATGCAGACATAAACCCCTGAACATCTGATAAACAAATTTTTGACAAATGATAAGGCAATTTAATTAAGAATGAAAGTTCATTCTTTTTATTTTTCTTTCTTTCTTTCTTTTTTTTTAAATTTTGTTTTGTTTTGTTTGGGTACCAGGGATTAAATCCAGGAGCACATAACCACCAAGCCACATCACCAGCCCTTTTTTATATTTTATTTTGAGACAGGGTCTCACTAAGTTGCTCATTATCCTGCCTCAGCCTCCCAAGCTGCAGGGATTATAGGGGTGGACCACCATGGCTGGCTTGAAAATTTTTTCATCAAAAAATGCTATAACTTCAACAATCATATGGGAGGAAAAGCCTAGATTCTTAACTTTTGCCGTACACAAAAATTAACTTGAAATGTTTATTAGATATAAACATAAAAGCTAGACAAAAATCTTCTAAATAAAAACATAGGTAAAATAGAAATAGTTTGGGTGGACAAATATTTTTTTGGTTATGAAACAAGAAGCAAAAGTAAAAGACTTGTTAAGTATAAGACAAAGCAAACCAGAGGCTGGAAGAAAATATATGTTACAAAAACTTATATCTGGAATTTACAAAGAACTCAAGAGACTCAATTATAGGTGGGCAAAAATCCAATAAACATATAGTAAAAATATGTTCATCTATAGTGCATGGACACACTTGTATATTTATACAAATTTATATTTTAAAAAATTTAAAAAGGAAGATATTACTGATGTACTCAATAACAAGAATAATCCTATGAAAGGCTGTTTAAAAAGTCAGACACAGAAATCTATCAGCATCCCCATTCATGTCATGGAGTATGTAAGTAGTTTAATACATTTTTAAAGTTGTTATCTCTTCGTATTTTCACTACAGTTAATTTTAATCTAATAGGTGTGTAGTAACCTCTGACTTTGGTTTTGATTTACACTTCCCTAATTGCTAATGATATTGGACAATATCACACATGCCTTCTCTGAAAACTCATTTGTGAAGTCTGTCGTTTGCCCAGTTTTAATTAGCTTGTCTGTTTTCCTACTGTAGACTTTTGAAGAGTTCAGTATGGGCTGCATCAAATTGGATACAAAATTATGTTTGCTTTTTTCTATTATGTAAACATACAAATGTTTGAATGTACACATACCAACACAAACTTTGCCACTGTATCTTACTTCGTGTGAAGTTTTTAAACCTGTGTACTCAAACTAGATTCTAACCCTGTAGACACCTGAGAATGGCTGAGCCCTTGAATTTTATATTTCCCTTCTAATCTTCTCACTTACTCATAGTCTGTTTATAGTCACATGGAAGCAAGTAAGACCAAATTTTAAAAGTCCAGACATACTCTCTCTATAAGACTATTACTTAATGAAGTAAGACTTTACCCATAACATTGGGAAGAAAGCAAAACTACTTGTTTTCACAGATGCTATTTGAAATTGTACATGTGGTCTAGCTATGAAATAGAGCAAGAAAAAATAAACAGATGGGTAATTAACACACACACACTGCAAAATTTGTAGATGCCATGATTATGAATAGAGAAAATCCTTATGAATCTCCAAACAGCCACTAGAATTAATGAGTTAAGTGAGGTTGCAGAATATGTTGACTTACAAAAATTAATCAATTAGGCTTCTTATGTAAGAAATATTTGTTTAGCCAAGATCATGAAGATTTCCTCATTTCTATTTCTTTAGAAAATTCCTTCACATTAGGCATAATTGAACTGAATTGCTGTTTTTGAGTGTGTTACAAATATCTCTGAGTGTTAGTTGTTCATATCAGCTGTTTCACAGACCAGTAATTGAATAAACTGAGGTGCATAGAGGTTAACTAAATTGCTCAACGACAGTAATTGGCAGAATATGGTTCCAACACTGTTTTCAGATTTAAAATTTTGTGTTCTGTTTGTTCAAACACTGTCTTAGTTTGCGATGTCAGTGATGGCAAGTAAATATTTTATGACAACATTCTTAAAAACTCTAGAGAATTTTCTGAGGGAGCCAATGGAAAGATCTACAGCAGATGACAGAATAGCCCAGCTCTAAGTTTCAATAACATTTAATAGGCTGTTAGATAGCCTCTAGCCAGAAGCAACTTGAGTGAATCTGCAGTTGGAACAAGCAACCCAGGAAACACTGCGGCAATTTTTGGAGAACATTGTTGTTTGTCAACAGTTGTACCTTCCTCTAGTGTCTCTCCTTTCCTACTCTTTCTCTTCTCTGATCTCATTTTCTTTCTTTCTCCTATTATCGCTTAAACAGGATTGCATGTTCCTGCTCATCCATACCCCTAGGGACTATACACCATTGATCCCTATGTTAGACCAGTTGCCAAGAAGTAAAGGCCAGCATCTCGTCCAGTTCACATTCTTCAAATACAGTTAGCAGTTCTGCAATCTAACAGGCAAATGGTCTGGCAGAAAGTCAGATCCTGACATTAACCACTGTGGGTGACATCAGTATGAACAGAAAATCTCAACTGGCTACTGGGCACCCATATACCTGGCAACAAATTATTGTCATGTTGGAGCTATTATGCTTAAACCTGTCATAGCACTCAAGAATTGGCAGCATTGATCCTCTTTGAAGTTTTTACTTCAAACAACAACAACAAATTAGAGCCAGTAATCCCTGTCTTAAGGCAGTCTAAAACTACAACAAAGATAAGTGGACTTCAAAGGAAAAAACCAAGTGTCTATCCAGAAAAGAGATAGAAGAGAGTGGTCATGGGGTAGATATAAGAATAAGGATGTGAGTAAAAAAAAGTTTACATCAATTTCCCTCACTTAATCAGCCATGGGTGAAAAAAGGATTATTCAATTTATTTAACTGGAAAAAAGTCAGATCTTGACATTAACCACATTAGATGACATAAATTAACTAATTAATAATAACACAATTATTCCAGTTAACTAGAATAATTTGTCTCAAACACTGACAACGACCAAACAGATCTTTGAAATTAGAGTGCTCCTGAGCAAGTGATCACTGATGTCAACATCAAAATCAAAATCCATCAGCTAGATTTTTCCAAGACGTCTGTAAAAGGAGAAAAGGCCTCACATTTGACCGCGTGAAGACATTTGAGACCTGGAGAAAATCTGCCACTCTCCCAGTTCAGCAAATGCATGAAAATAATCATATTCCTGCACAGTATACTTCTCTCTTCAGAGTATTTGCTTGCCTCCGTTCCCCTCCTTGCAGACAGCTTCTGTCTCCCTCTGCCCTCAGCTGGCCAAGACATTTCAGTTAAAAACAAAATGGAGGGCTGGGGTTGTGGCTCAGTGGTAGAGCACTTGTCTAGCATGTGTGAGGCCTGGGTTTGATCCTCAGCACAACATAAAGATAAGGTATTATGTCCATCTACAACTAACAAAAAAAAAATTAAAAACAAAACAAAACAGAATGGAGATAGGCTCATCAGCAACCCATGCTGACTGAACCAATGGAAGTGTTTAGGATGCTGAGGGCTTTATATCAAGATGAATCTAATGTCTTTAGTCAGCAGCAAGAGAGGAAAAGTGTTACAAAATTCTCAGTGTTACCAAATTGTATGGCGCCACATAGGAAGGCAGAAGAAGAATTAAAGTAGAGAGACAAATGGTAAGAAGAAGAGAAATTTAATATCGAAAATCTAAAAATTCTGGCACAGTAAATTTTCGACTTCAAAACTGTGACCATTTTTGTTTTATGAACTGATGAAGTGACAGCCGAAGTTAATTCTAAGGAAGAACTTCCCGGAATTTAGAGAGGTCAATACTAAACTGTAGAGAGCCATCCGTGGGCCGTATGGGGACTGTTGGCATCACAGCCAGTGAGGGGATAGGTCTGGCATTGGGAACTCCCGTGGTACCCCCACAGGGTTAGACCACTTGATGCAGGTGAACTTCCCCCTCAGATCTGCCAAAGATCCCACACAACACCTGAGATGAGTGTGACCTGCGAAGATGCCAATCAATCTGCTGACTGTAAGACATCATGAAGCAAGACTCTGCCCTTGAAACTTTATCTTTGCCTTTGATGTACCCCCTTAAATAAATCACGGGTGCCATTTTCTTGTTGTCTAGCTCCAGCTCTCTGTGGACTGGACCTATTAGGGGCTCCAACTTTTGAAACTATCTTTCTGACTTTATCTTTTGTTCTTTACTAATTATTCTAGACTTTGATTTCTCAGGTGGCTTACATCGTCCTTGGCAGGAAGAAGAACCTCTTAAGGAGATGCTGGCAGTCTCTTCTTAATAAATTATGTTACTTTCAATTCTGTCATTCCAATATATGTTGCTTCATGTCACCATTTAAGTACCTTTAATATCCTGATGAAGAATTAATTCATTATTTCAGTAATATTCAGTACTCTACTGTTCTGAAACAGTTCAAATAGTTTTCCAAAGTATGCTGCAAGTTCAAACATAAATCAAGCATAGTGAAGAAGTTTAATATTTTTTTAATAATTTCATTTTTGCTGTGAAGGTGATTTCTTTGGAAAATAATTTTATATTTTTATATAAGGCAACCTAGAAATAGGAAGCTTTTGGCAAACTAAACAACTTCATTACATTGGACACCCAAATAGGTGGAAAGAGAGCTGCCAGCATATTAGGTTCCTATATTGAGGTGAAGGGGGGCTTTTATACTGAGATTGATGACACTTACATTCAGGAACATTTTGGAGTAGGGAGGGTAAAAATTTGGTTTTCTAATCTTTTTTTTTTTTTTTTTTTAAATCTTTATTTTATTTGTATGTGGTGCTGAGGATCGAACCCAGTGCCTTAGGCGTGCTAGGCGAGCACGCTACCACTGCGCCATAATCCCAGCCCCTGGTTTTCTAATCTTTTAAAGTAAACTTGGGAACTGAAAAGCTGTGCTTGCTGAGAAACTCTGGAGGAAGAATTGAAAGTTACCTTGTGAAACACAATCTACAAGAAAAAAACAAGAAGAGAGTGTCTTAGAAAGCATGAGGTGATGGGAAGGCTTTGGCAGAGTACAGAAAAAGAAATGGATAAGCGCCCTTGCAAGAGGAAGTATCAACTGCCGTCATCAATTGCCAAATGTTGGTCCTTTGAGCAACAGCTTGTTTGTGACAGTGGTAACAGGATAAAGAGGAAAAGCATTTAACAAAAGAAGAAAATAAAAGGTAGGTAGTAAATAAAGATGTTGTGAGACTCGTAAAATAAAATGAGACGTTTTGTAAGAAAAAAAGCTGTAGTGAAAGATGTGGTTGAATTGGAAATAGTAAACTTAAAACGAAACATTTTATAATGATATGTGAAATAAATGGAATCCTCAAAAGTATATTGCAAAAGTCAAATAAACTTACATAAGAAATGACCTGAATGCCTATCTCTTTAAAAATTATAATAAAAAGACACATTTGTAAAGCCTTAGAACCTGGAAGATCTATGGTTTTTATCATGATTATGATGCTTTTAAACTAGATTAAAATGATAAACCTTAAAAAAAAACAAGTCAGCCTGTTTATGCCTCTACATTTACGATGAGAAAATTAAGAGCCTGTACTGTAATGGCATAAAATGAATTAAAAGTGAAATTGTTACTCTTTTAAATACAGGTGCAGTTTGTAATTTTCACAAACAGTATAATTTAGAATGGTACAAGAATGATCTGTTTCAGAGCTTTTTGGAGGGAAAGGATATGCCTTGAGCTAAAATATAAACAAAAAGTGAGTTTGGCTATCAAGTTGATTAGTTTGGTGTTTTTCCCTCCACAAATAACCAGAAACTATACAGTAGCTACCACATTTTTTTCTTCTCTATCCCACTCAATCATGATGTACCAGGATTAATTTATATCCAAATTAATTTTGCCAACATAGTTGGGCATATGGCACTTGAATCTATCATCTTGACTATTAAATATTGAAACCATTACTCCTCTCCTATATATCATCAGCCTGAAGCTGTCTTTTAAAATTTTACCTATTTAACTTTAAATATATGCCCTTCATTCTTTAGTAAATATTTAATGAGCTACTACACTTTACAAGGCTCTCTTTTAAGCAAAATCAAGGAGACTTGGCAAATACGAATGCTCATACATTATTTACTGAAGATTTCTTTTAACGTTCTCTGACAAGTCATTGAATAATTTTTCAGGTGCATATTTGCTCAGAATGCATGCATTCAATATGCTTTTTTTCACCAAACAAATATCAAAACATGACATAATAGATTCATGGATCTCTAATCTTAGTTTTGTGTTGTGTGGCTTTGTTATTTTAAGTTTACTTCAGTGATTTTTCTGGATAGTTATGGATTCTGATATCTAAACTTATAAGTTATCCATATAGGAAATGTTCTTTTTATTAATAGTGATTCTGACTCTTCACAAAACCCTTTTTTATGACTATTGTCTTTCCTAACAAACCATGACCATTGACTATGACTATTCCTTTTTTTTAGTTTCAAATGCAAGGAATTGTGGAAATCTCAGAGGTCTTTCATTGTGGAAATCTGCAGACATCTTTAACACGGGTAAAGGAAAAACATCCAAAATGGTCAATGACAGGAAATTTCCCATAAAGGAAAAGCTATGTGGTTTGTTTTCCTGAGAATTACTTAAAAAAAAAAAAGAAAAAGAAATTTCTTGTTTATTTCACTGTTATCAGCAACTGCAAGGAAATTTATAGTATCTTATCTTGTGACATAAGATGGCCTAAGAGCTGGCGTGATGGGATGGCACAAGCCTGTAATCTCAGCACTTAGGGAGGCTGAGACAGGAGAATCATGAGTTCAAAGCCAGCCTCAGCAACGGCGAAGCGCTAAGCAACTCAATGAGACCCTGTCTCTACATAAAACACAAAATATGGCTGGAGATGTGGCTCAGTGGTCGAGTGCCCCTGAGTTTAATCTCCAGTACCAAAAAAAAAAAAAAGAGGGGGGCAGGGGGAGAGAAGTCTAAGGTTGCATCTTTCCCTCCATTGGCAATGTTTGAAAATCAGAGCTTAATTTTACTAATCATTCAAAGCATTTCCTCAACAATTTCTCTTCTATTGGAAACAGAGTACCTAGGCTTAGGAAGCAGTGAAATGATCCAAATTGAGACTAGAACAAGGAATCAAATAAGAGAATCTCTGTCCTTTGGCATTGTTAGTTTTCTTAATTTTGGCCATTTTAGTGAGTGTATATTGGTACTTTTTAAAAATTTTAACTTGCATTCCCCTGATGACTACTGATGAGCATATACTATTATTGACTGTTCATATTTATTCTTTGTGAAGTTATCTGTTCAAGGCTTTTGCAAAATTTTTAATTGCGTCTCCTGTTTTGTTGATGGATTTTAGGAGTCATTTATATATTTGGATAATGTTCTTTGTCTGACATATGCATTGAGAACATATTCTTCAAATCTGTGGCTCACTTTTTCATTTTCTTGACAATATCTTGCAAAAGGCAGAAGTTATAATTTTGTTGGAGACCAATTTATGAATTTTCATGGTTACTGTATTATCACATATCAGATAATAACATTTTGCCTAATGTAATATCACATATATATTTTCTCTTAAATTTTCTTCAGAAGGTTTTAGGATTTTAGCTTGTATATTTAAGATTATGATCCCACTTCAGAAGCTGTGAAGGTTGAGCAAATATTCCTATCAACATATTTTCCCTCAGCCTTACTTATTAGTAATGTAGTGCATTTTTACTGTTATTGTTTCTTTTTAATACTTATTGTTAAGCAAATTAGAAGATATATTTTCACAGCATGTTAATTATGGGAGTTTATATATGATGTCTGATGGTTTTCTGAAAATTATATTTATTTTTAAAAATACAGCTTCCAAATTTTAGTCTAATTGTGATATTTTTATTTCTACAGAAATGATGCAGAAAAATACCTTGATTTTTAACTGAAGTCTCACTTTTATGTTGAAAAAGAGTTCCATTTAATCTCAAGGAAAAAGAATTGGATCGTTCTTTCAGTTCAGGTGTTACTATTCAAATACAGCTCACCAAATAAATAGAGTGAAATTGGCATAATTAAACATGATGTAGAGTAAACAGAAGTTAAGAATCAATAATTGGCTCAGTTTGAGATCTCATCACTAAGTGATTTGTGATACACTTATCTTTCTTCTATCTGCATCAAACTCTATTAACAGGTAATGGGATTTTATAGATTCTTGAGAAAATGATAAGATTAGCCTAAGAGATTTGAATGTATTCATTTCCAATGAAGTTTTAGAAATTAGCTTAGTATGGACAAAATTATATCTTGAAAGTAGAACATGGTTTCCTGCTTGGCAAAAGGTTGGTTATTTTGAATTTTATAGACTAAGTCTCACTACTGATAAAGAACAGCACTTAAGTTTTTATGATGAGTATTAATAAGACAAAATAACATGACTAAATAAAAACAGCAGGGAACCCAAATAGTTTATTTTTAATCCATAATTTTCATCTTTTGCTTTATTTAATATTTCTTAAAAGTTCCGAGAATAGCTTTTCAAATTGATTATGGAAATGAGAAAATAATGAGACTGCATGAAATATGAAATAAAATCACTCATTGATTCAGATGTGGGGTTAGATGGGAGGGAAAGAAAATCAAAGATTGTAAATTTTAGCTAATTTCACTATTTCTTAATGTAGAAAACCAAGAGGAGTAATGAACAAAAAAAGAACATTAATGTTATTGTGGTAAAAACATTGCAACAAAGCTATTAGAACAAATGTGTGAGTTTTATAAAATATATATTTAAAATGAATAATTTATTTAAATAACAAAATATTTGCCATATATCAAGTAGTAAAAAGATTTTATATGTGTATCATACATATATGATTCAACTGAGATTACATATATTAATCATATAAATAAATATGAAAAAGATCAGCTATATTAACCATGAAAAGAGAAACAGATTTTTTAGTTGACTGAGGAAATGTAATGTAATGAAATTCTATAATTTATGCAAGACATATTAAAATCAGAGTGTTTGGAAAGATTATCCTAAGAAAAAGAGAGTTGGAAGGGTTAAAAGTAAAAAGATGATGTTAGGTAAATTCAAATTAAAAGAATATAGAGGTCATTTACTTGATATCCATTGGCATGAAATTCTGAACAATAAATACAAAAAAAAGAACTTTATATTGCTATTGACTATAAAGTACAATAAAATGTAAAGGTCATTCTTATTTACGTACCTTATATTAAGCAGTAATTTCATAGGTACATACAGAGATATAATAAGAAAGAGACATTCAGCACACTAATAGTAGCCACAATTCATCCTCAATAGGCGAAGGTCAAATAAACAAAACTGATTCTCAGCATACACCCTTTGCAAATGCAAATGGTAATATTTATAAAACTGACCATGCCTTAAGTACCAAAAGAAATCTCAAAAAGACCAAACAATAGAAATTGTGCAAGCAGCATTCCTAATCACAGTGCAATTAAATTATTAATTAATTTTAATTTTAAAATTACTTAAAACTGTCTGTTTCCCTGAAAACTTAATGAAATATTTTCAATCATGTTTTGGATTACAGAGATAATGTAAGTTTAAAATTTTAAAATTTCTTGAACATTGTAATATAGATTATATTATAAATTTTACCATAATAAGGCAATTAACATAAATGAATCAATTATCAGAAAATTTAGAGCATTTAAAATTATTTAAATAGTTAAAATGTTGAAATAAATGCCTTAGCATGAATACTAAAAACTAAATAGCAAAATAATAACAAAATAAAGCAAAAAGAAGAAAAGAGAGAATTAATAAATGTAAAAAGACATGATTTATTAAAAAGAAAAAGAATACCATTAAAGCTCAGTAGAACTTCAGATATATCTAAATTCTGGTTCTTTGAAAAAATTGATAAACTAGAAAAAACACTAATCAAATAAGTACAAGAAAATATGTGGCACAAATTTAAAGGTCATTTTAAAATATAAGATTGTATTACACAATAGTGTTCCAAATTTTTAACAAATCCAGATAAAGTGGATAAGGTTCTAGAAAAAAAATACTCAAAGTGATTCAAATTCAGACTGAAATTATAAAAAGATATCTGGCTTAGAAGATATAAAAGTTAGGGTTTTTTGCATCAAATTCATTATTTCCAGATAATTTTGAAAGGGATTTCTAGTAACAAATGAAACCAGTACTAGTGAAAAATAATCACATAAAAATAGAACAAAGAAGAAAAACTTTGTAGTTCTATGATATGAGTAAAACTTTACTTCCAAAACTGCCTGTAGACAAATTTCATTCAGTATGGACACTGATGAAAAAATTAATGTACAGATACTGGAAGATAGAATCCCATGATCCACTAAAAATAACACATTAGGAGTGAGTGGGATTAATTACAATAATCAAGGGCAGTTCAAAATTAGTGAACCCATTGAGATTGTCATTATATTAAGAGAAAATTTTTAAAGTAATTTCTTTAGATATAGAAAAATATGAGATATTTCACTGTTTTTTAGGTTGAAAGTTGGAATTTATTGATAATAACATAATAAAATATATAAAATATAAAAGTTTTGATCCTAAAGTCATTATTTTATGTAATGGGGACATACTAGAGAATTTACCAAGTTGAAAGATGATGAAATAGCCTCTATTTCACTTCTTTTAATACTGCATAATGAATATTACTTAACATTTTGTTGGAAGTATTTGATTAAAAGTAGGAAACAATTACAGGTATTGGAAGAGAAGACATCAAGCCATCTTTATTTACAACTGATATGATTACATATATTCAGAGCTAGAAGAATCAACGGGATGATACTTGAACCAATAAGAGAATTAGGGAAATTAGCAAGTTAAAGAGTTGATGGAGGAAAATCAGAAACTCTCAAATAAAATGCCAACTAGAAGACATATGGAAATGAAGGCCCCATATAAGATAAAACAAGAAAAACAAGCCTTTGAGCAAACAAAAATCCTAGTGTAAATTTGACAAGATTTAATTTATAGGAGGGAAACTCTAAAACATTTCAGGAAGACACAGAAGTGGACTTAAAAAATACCATATTTTTAGATAGGAGTAATCAACTCTATAAAGAGGATAATACTCCTAAGTTAATTAGCACCTTACATATAATCATAATAGGAATATCTTCAGGATACATTTTTCTGGAATCATGCAAATTGATTAAAATTATACTAGTAAGAAAAGCAAGTGTGATTAATCTGAAAACCCTAGAAAAAGAAGAGCAGTGATTTAGATAGCTTATTTCTACTAGAGATTCAAATATATGTATAAAACTTCTTTAAATTTGATAGTGTCACATGAAGATAGACACACACCAAAAAATGGAATAGAAATTCCATATGTAGACCCAATTGCAAAGATTCATGTATATACTCACAAAGTGGCTACAGAAGTAAGTAGAAGAAAGATGAATTTTTATTCAAGTTGTTGGAATAGATGAATAAACATGACAAATGCCATATGAATCAGATTAATACAAATAACAGGAAAAAATACCATTCATATAATCTTGAGATGCAGAAATGTTCCTATAACCCTATATTCAGATGCAATAATGGAAATATTGATTCCTTTGACAATATATAACCATGTATAGCAAAAAGACAAAAATATCATAAATATTTTTTAAAAGGAGGCATAGAAAATTTTACCCTAGAGAATTGACAAAATTCGAATTTAGGTCTAGGCCGGGATAAACAAATGGTGCTCAGGTCAAATCTAGCTTGCTTTTAGTTTTTATATAGTTAAGAAATTTAGAGTGGTTTTTGAATTGTTTAGTTGTTAGGACAAATCAAGGAAAGAAGAAAGTTTTATGACTTGAAATTTAATTGAAATTCTATTTTAGTATCAATAAATTTTGTGTTTGGGGAACACAGCCATGCTCATTTTGTAATGTATTATCTTTGGCTACAATAGCACAGGTCAGTGATGTGACAGAGATGATATCGTCTACAAAACCTAAAATATTTGCTAGTTAGCTCTTTACGGAAAATGTCAATCTATGTTTACACAAAAGATATATTCCTAAAATACAAAGAGGTTTTAAAAATAAAAAGACCACCAAAATTTATAAAAATGGAGAGAATATAGAATTTACAGAAAAAGAAATGTAAATAACTCTGAAAAGATGCTCAACCTCACTTAAAACAAGAGCAATGCAAATTAAAATTAAATCCAGGTCACTATCATGTTGGCAATAATCCAAAGTGTTGATCTTATATTGATTCAGAAATAGAAAAATATATACTTAGATACATTGCTTAATTGTAAGTAAAATGTTATGTCTTGTCTCTAAAAAGAATTTGAACAAAAGTCTTCAAAAAATTATGCATACATTTATTTTTGACCTTTCAATACCACTTATTGAAATGAATCCCAGTCACATCAATAAAAAGATACAAGCAAGCATAAGAACCTTTAATTTATCCATTTGTATTGGCTGAGGAATAGAAAACAGCTTCATTTTCATTTATATGATATTTCTAGAAGAAAGTATGCTGTATCACCAAATGGAATACTGCACAGTTGGAAAGGTGATGAAAGAAATCTCTGAATAGTTCTGAAGTGGGATGTTCAGATTATGTTAAATAAAAACACTCAAATGGAGAAAAATGTATATAGTATGCTAGCATATATTTATATATCCACCCATCTAAAAAGAGTGAATACATGTATGTGTGCATTGTATTCTATTAAAAATTGTTAAAGAATGTATAGAAAATTATAGAGGAGAAAGTGATAGAAAATGGATTTTCCAGAAGGTAGCTGGTTTTGTGGGTTTAATTAAATTAAATGTATTTCTCATTTATAAAATTTAATTGTAGTAATTTCTGTGTATCAAGAAGAAAAAGTAACAGGTGGAAATAACTGTATATCAAAATATTATTTTCAGTTACCACATTGGTGGTATTAATATAAGGACTAAAATAAATTTAAAGTAAAAATCTTAAGATAGTTTCATTAATAATTATGTTGATGTAATTTTTTTTTGTGAATGTTATGCTTCTAGCATGTGATGAAGCAAGCAAGAAATTAGGTTGGTGCCATTGAGAGCTGGGTCATTCAGTGGAAAAAAACAACCCCCAAAAGAAATATACATATGATTAAAGAGGCGGAGTTAAAATCCCAGAACTCTTGATTTTTACATCTTAGTGTGAACTTTCTGTAGCATTTTATTAAAACTATTAATTTATTAGGTTTTTTCCCAAGAAGCAGGACATGGAATATTCTTTCTCAGTAGCAGCCTGAGGGAAAAGCTATAAACCTTATAAGGAGAGGTGGGCTGGGTAGTTGTTATGGATAGCACATTCATACATACACCTTCTGATAAGCCTCAAAACTTCAGGATATAAATTTTGAAAAGTCTTCCATATTATCTATAAAATATCAAGATGCCGAGCATATCCAAGTGCAAGAATTTTTTCAAAAGCTTTTGAGGACATCTATATCTTGAGGGAGTGGAAAAAATATTATACTGCATGTGGTATGATTTTAGGATCTCAAGAATGCCTTCCACCCAAACATCTCCCTTTGTTTTTAACCAGATTGTTATTTCCTTAGACCCTTGGGCTATGGAATTTGTCTCTGAAAGTATACCTGTCAAAATGGTACTAAAAGCTTTCTGATGGAGGGAACTGTATTTTTCAGTGCTTTTCGGGAAAGTGTTCAGTATATGGCACATTGTTTACCAAGAGCTTTCTGGTCTAAGAACTACTGATTTCATTTTGCTCAGGATTTTGACACAGTGTGTAACATACAAAATTCACAATAAATATGTATGTGATCAGTTGCAATAAAATAATGACTAAAAATCTCTATCCACTCACTAATTATTTTTGATAAGAATTAGAATTTATACATCCAAGTATGCATGGAGAATGAGGCAAGAGCAAGTAGGTCTTAGAAATTATAAGGTTTTGGTTTCACTAGAAATTTGTAAGCCTAGAGGTAAAGATACCAGAATAGTTCTCCCCTCATTAAACTTCCTCATCTAGTTCAGAAAATATGGACTAACAACCATTCAGAGAGGATAAACAGTAGCAATAATTCCAGAGTTTCAAGTCATTAGTAGAATTTAAATAGAGAACAGATAGAAAAGAAAGAAATGCAGGACTGCAAATACATAATTTTCATGAATATAGTGTGAAATTTATATTGGTTTTCTTTTGGCTTATTTTGGTCTTAGTTATGTGGATGTTGTTTGCTCAAAAAAGTGAGTAGAATTCTTGTATAACATCCAACTTTTCAACATTCTGAGCCCAATCAAGGGATTGCTAGCATGTTGTATAATTATTTCCACAAAGTTGTTTAAGACATTGAAATACCTTTCTTGTGCCAGATGTTGTAAGTATTGTCGCTATGAATAATCTCTAATTATTTAACTGTGCATATATTTGATTAATATATTATTAACAAAATTTG
Source organism: Xerus rutilus (assembly GCA_028644305.1). Classification (NCBI taxonomy): domain Eukaryota; kingdom Metazoa; phylum Chordata; class Mammalia; order Rodentia; family Sciuridae; genus Xerus; species Xerus rutilus. The sequence continues at coordinate 56,028,843 of CM053411.1, forward strand.
TTAATGTTCTATGTGAGAGAAGTCTGTTCTTAAACCTGTGTGGGCTAAAATATAAAATGAAAGATGCTCATTTTTGTGAAACTAAATGTACTCTTATATTTTTTTTATTTAAATGTGACAATGTCATTTCAATGTCAGAGATTTGCACCTTTGATAATTACCCATTTGCTCTCTGTAAAAAATAATCTCAGGCAAGAAAATACATGCATATGCTTATAAAGTTCTTTGGAAAAGCTCACATTCATGAGTGAAAATAAAAGAATCTTTAGTCATCAAATATATTTTTCACATTGGACACCTGAAAAAGTGCATGATAATCTGTTAGAAAAAAGATGTCCAAAAAAAAAAAAAAATTCCCCCAGGAAGCATCTTTACTTTTTTTTTAATCATAAAAGAAATGTGTAGCTATTGTAGAAAATTTTCTACAAATTATAAAATGCAGCATAAATTCTTGCAGATTTAAGTTGTCCATCTCTGACAATATCTTATAATGCTCAGAAAAATGCAAATCTGAATCATCTTCCTGTTAGATAGTTTATCTTTTATCTTTGAAAGGTTCATACTTTTTGACCCAGTTGTAAATATGTCTCTTCTTTAGATAAAAAAAATAAAAATAAAAACAACTTTTTAATACATTTGCTAGTAAGTTCAAAGTAGTTTTAAAAAATTTTAAGGGGTCAATATAACTAAAAATACAGTCTCTTTTTCATTATCTGCCTTTTGAGGTGTGCCCAGTGTCTCCTATCTGTGCTTCTGCTTGGTCCTAACACTATGCTCTCTATCTCACTGACAACATAGATGCTTCCCACCAAAAGTCTTTATCATGTGGACTAGAGACTCATGCATTTTCTTTATTTTTCTCAATATTTTTTGTGATTTGGAGATGTAGGGCCTTTCTTCCCTTCTGGAATATATCTTCTCTCAGTCCCTAAGACAGTATGTGTCTTTGTTCTCTCTCCCTATCCCTACACACTCCAAAGTAAGTACACTACATTTCCTTTTCCTTTTTCTCTTCTAAGGCTTTCTCCTCTGGATATTTAAATGCACTATCTCATTTAATTCTTACCACACTCTGTAGGAAATTCTCCAGCTCATTTTTTTTTCCCCTAATAAGGTGACTCTGCTAAAAACTCTGTTTAGACTTTTACTTCTTAGAAGATGGTCTTCCATGTTTTCTTGCCCTCTCAACCAACACATAAGTAGCTCTACAGGAGCACATGGTAAATGTAGGTCTTACTTTATTGTGTTCCTTTCTCTTAAGGATCTTGGACCCTCAAGTCATCACAGCATTTTGTTGTAGCCTGGTGCATGCAAAGCTATTTAAAAATGTGAGTTTGTTCTGTTTTATAGTAGTTCAGCAGGATATTTGATCAGATCCAAGCTGTTTCATCAAGGCCAGAAATAAAACACTGCTGAGGCAGTGCTGCTCAAATGGCCCATCTGACAGTTCTATCACTGGTCCATAATGACATCAGGAACCTGTGCCACGACATATGCCACCAGTTCAACTTTCTTTATCTAGAAAGTCTTATATGTTCCTCACCTCCCAAATGTCCACTGAACAGAACTATTTATTTGCATTCTTTACATGCCTTAGTTGATTAACATTTTGGCACAATCTCCTAATTCCATTACAATTGTAAAGAAACAATTCATTGCTAGGTACAGTGGCTGTCACCTGTAATCCCAGTAATGTGGAAGTAGGAGGATCACAAGTTCCAGGTCAGCCTCAAATTTAAAAAAAATAAAAACAAAAAGTAAAAAGGGCTGGTAGAGCACCTCTGAGCTCAATCTCTCCAGTATTAAAAAAAGAAGGAGAAGAGGAGGAGAAAGAAAAGGAGAAGGAAAGGAAAAGAAATGTTTCATTGACTAGCTCTCTAAGGCTAAATGGGGCATGATAAAGCCAAGAGCAATCTTGGCTCTGTGCTGCTAGCTCACAGTCTATTGCTGAGCTTCTTCGATGGGATGCCTGTCCTGTTCAGGGAAACTTTTGTTGCTGCCAACAATTGTTCTGAGAATGCTTGAAAGCTTGGGCATTACTTCAGATTAATTATGATGAAAGAGCCTTTTTTTTCTGCTGTCACAGTCTAGGTCTTATTTATTCACTCTGAACTTCACCCCTATCCTGAAATGTGGATCTTTCTCAGGATTTACTTCTCTCCGTGTAGCTTGAAAAATTCTCATGATTCAAATTGTTCATATTCTAGTGGTAGCCATTGTCACTAGCCCATCCATGTTCAGTAAAGAAGAAATAGAACAGAACCTGATCAACTTCATCAAGACATCCACAGGTACCCACAGGGAACATCAGGCTCAATGGTGAAAGAGTTCTTCACCTATGATCAGGAACAAGGCATCTGCTTTTGCCAGTTCTGTCCCACAGGATAACAGTGATTATGGCCAGGGAAATTTAGTATGGAAAAGAAACAGAAATATCTGATGGATAAAGGAAAAAATGAAACTATTACTCTTTACACATAACAAAAACTTATATATGGAAATTCCTAAGGAACCCGTTTGAAACAAATAGATTTAATTGGAAGTAGTAGTTTTAATGAGAACTAGCAGTTTTAATTTACATACTATGTATGAAATTGCTAAACCCATAAAATAATCTTGATGTCGTTAATTTAAATGGCTTTCATTTTTAAGGTTAACCTGTGAAATTCAAACTTGAACTTAAGGTCATTTCCTCAAACAGTATTTAAATATGAAAGAGATACATAAGTTGCTCACCTCATCCATTTCTCCTAATTAAAGCCTGAAGAGCTAAAACATTCAGACTTCTTAGGAAAATATAAGCTAATGTAGCTGAATGTGATGGCTCCAAGAGATTGTATCCATGTGCCAAATGCAAAATTTACATGAAAAATAATATCAACAAAAACAAAAATATCTATTAAATCATTATAGGGTTGAGGTTCCCCCACAAACCCAAATATGTGGATACTTGTGTTCACTTAGTTTGACTTTTCTTCCATGTCTTTAAATCATCTGACTATAACAGTGTATACTACCACATTATTTATTTTAAGGGAAAGTACATTGAATTCATGATAGTTTAAAAAGATAACATTTAAAATATTGCCAAACACCTTGTCTAAGCTTCAAATGCTTAATAATAATGATTTTGTAATTGCATAAATTAACAGAAACTGGACATGTATGAAATGTTTTGAAACTGTTAAGAGAATTTCTTGATACATGCAAGACAAAAACATTAATCCAGATGATTCCACTTGGCTTTAGAAGTGTCCATTTTATTTTTATAGAATCTTCTTTTGTTTACTTTTTCTCTGAGAAAACAAAGGAATTACTGCCTCTTGGAGCTTTATACCAAAGCACATTGTAAAAGATCATTTTTGTTTTATTCTAAGTGTATACATGTTTGTATCTGGTCTACCCATAAAGGACAAAATAAAATGCTTCATTTTATCATTTGAGCTACCAATTTCTCATGCCTTCCTGCTTTTCAGAAACGTGAAAAACTTTGCTTCTGATTTTTAGGACATACATATGGAGTGAGCAATATTTTCATTTTATAGATTAGAGAAGTGCAGACATGCTAAGTAAGTCCTCAATGAATATCAAAATTAATCACAAGGGAGGATGAGAGATTAATAATCAAAATCCCTAACTGGGCAAAGGAATTGAACAGACACTTCACAGAAGAAATATGATCAATTAACAAACATATGAAACTACTCAATATTTGTAACAATGAGAGAAATGCAAATTAAAACTGCTCAAAGATTTCATCCCACTCTAGTCAGAATGGTAATTATCAAAATACAAGTAACAATAAATGTTGGCAAGAATGTGGGAAAAAGGTACATTAAGACATTGCTGGTAGGACTGCAAATTGGTGCAACCATTATGGAAAGCATATGGAGATTCCTCAGGAAAATTGGAATGGAACCACCATTTGACCCAGCTATCCCACTCCTTGATTTATGCCCAAAGGACTTAAAAACAGCATACTACAGCAACACAGCCACTTCAATGTTTATAGTAGCTCAATTCACAATAGCTAAACTATGGAACCAACGTAGATTCCCTTCAACAGATGAATGGATAAAGAAACTGTGGTGTATACACACAACGGAATATTACACAGCCTTAAAGAATAATGAAATTGCAGATAAATGGATGGAGCTGGATAATAACATGCTAAGCAAAATAAGCCAATCCCCCAAACCAAAAGCCAAATGTTTTCTCTAATATGCACATGCTAATTCACACTAAGTGGTGGAGGCTAGGGAAGAATAGAGGTACTTTGAATTAGGCAGAGGGAGGGGTAGGGAGGGTCTAGGGTAGGAAGGATAGTAGAATGAATTGGACATAATTAATCTATGTGCATATATGGTTATATGACAGGTATGATTCTACATCATGTACAACCAGAACGATGAGAAGTTACACTCAATTTATGTATGATGTGTCAAAATGCATTCTACTGTCATATACAACCAATAAGAACAAATTTAAAAACAAAGAAAAAAATCAAAATCCCAACACATCTGTGCAATTTCTCAGGGAAGTTGCAGAGAAGGCAACTCCCTTGTGTTGTCAAGATTACATGTCTCTTAGGTCCATGGGTTCATTCTATGTCAGTTTCTTGTGTCTTGTCCTACCGGACATATAGGTGAAAGCTTCAGGAGCAAATTGGCTATACACTAGAACCAGAGAGATCAGTTTTCTCTTGGATTTTTTTGGTTCTGCTGCAGCAACAGTATAGGCTGTGATTGGGACTGCTGTTGGACAGAATTCAGAAAGGGTGAAAAGAGAAAGAAAGAAAATAGGGAATTTCTCCATACTCTCCAGGTCAGAGTCTTATTTTCTGATAATCTGGACAGAAATGAGGGTTTCTTTCATTTATTTCACTGTGCATTCTGTAATGAGGCCGTCCTCAGGTCAGAGTGAAGAGGTAAACAAGGGAAAATAAATCTTAGGCTGTTTTCCAAAGTGTTGACTTCCTTCCTCAATCCAACCATGTTACTGTTTGTTTTCTGGAGTTCTTGGAAGTTGCTCTTTATGTTATGATTATTGTTCTGGTCACACTAAATGGATGGGACAGACTGTAGTGGGTTTAATCTGTGTTGGATGGCACTGGGAGCTCATTGACAGGTTTTAAGCAGTAGCTTTAAATCATCTGTTATTTCTTATAGAGAAGATATTAGGGAGAGATAGAAAGTAAGTGATGGAGACAAGAAAAGAAGGTTTGTTTGGGATAAAGTAATTGGTCACCAGCTTTTCAATCCTCTTCCTTTCAAAAGCAAAGGAAAGTATATCTGGTCCACATCATTTTGGGAACAATGTATAAATACAAAATATGAAGAATAGCTTAGAAATAATGAAAGTTAACCTTGAAGGAAAATCAAATTAACCAAATGTACTTCATTCATTTAAATATTTCATTAAGGTTTCTATTCACAAAACAGGGAACTAAGGAAATCATTGGGAAAAAGTCCTTTTAAAGTTGGAATAATTCATCTAATGTTGAGCCATGCCAGCTATTTAATGAAAAAGCTATGTGTGGGTACTTTAGAAATAGCTCCCCTAATCTATTACATGACATAGATATTAATAAAACATTGAATTTTATCACTTTGCCTTAAGAAAGGCAACATAAGGGGCTAAGTCAAGTTACTTACCACAATGTGCCTGCCCTGCCATCAATATTCCAAAGTATCACTGTGCCGATGGGTTTATTGGCACTGACCATAGCCATGAATTTTCTCTACCAATCTCTGAACACTAAACTCCTCCACTAAAGTGTGTGTTTCATTTCTAATTTGACAAAGGTAAATAAACCAGTCTGAGGAATAAAGTATACTGTTAAAAATATGACATGGTATGATCGAAGCTGTGTATCCCTATTTTTCTGTAATGTAGCTCTTGTCTTCTTCCTCACTGAACAAGAAAAACAACAAAATTCTATTTGAACAAGGGCTATTAAAATCAATATAACTATTGGTGACAACAGCAAAATAACCATACAAAGAGTCATTTACCATTCTCACTATTACTTTGTGTGAGTTTTCTTTAAATTTGCTATGTATATACAAAAGATGGGAGGCTATTAGCTTATTTTCATTAAATATAGATAGATGACAAACCTCCATATGGTTATAAGTTTAATTTATTCTCATATTTTCTTTAATTTATGTGTAATACATTCTTGTTTGAAGGAGATTATCAGCTCCTTGTTAGTAAGAATGCCATCATTTGCTTTTTGCACAACCCAGAGTAGACGGTGCTGTACATGATACCTAGAAGGGATTAAGCAATAATCAATAAGTTCAAATTTAACTGAAAGTAAATACTTTACCCTCAACAATGTAAAAATAAAACCACCTCAGTCACATGATTGAATCTCCTCGCAGTATTTCTTGTCTGATATTAACTCTAGATTTATTATCAGTTTGAAAAGAGTCAATAATTAGAATTTTGAAATCTACTAAAAATTGCCTCTAAGGTAGATTTCTATTGAAATGGTAATAACAGATGTTATGTATCCTTACCCTATGACAAGTTGTCTTGAAATTAGAAAACAGGAATATAAATGAGTCAAGCTATAAAGTGACATCTATATATCAAATATTGTGATAAGTGTACCCACATTCTGTCAAGTGGTATATTACTCCATAGTCTGTCCTCAAACTGGAGCTACAAGAAGAATGAGATTAAGGTATCATATTCCATGTGTGCGTGCAGTATGTTATTTCTTAATTCCTGCAATTTGCAGTGTGAATCAGTAATACACTAAGAAGCAGTAGAATGAGATTATTTTTCTCAATTGTCATTCACTGCCCTTTAAAATAAAGGCACATCATTGACTTTCTTCTAGTTTCTCAGTGGTAGCTGACAGAAGTAGACACAACATTCTTGACCTTCATGATATTATACAATCTGTGAAATTAAATCATGATGACAGAAAAAGAGAAGAAAACAAATTGCTAGCATTGTTCTATAGAAATTGGGTAAATTGAGCATGTATTTGGCAGTGTAGTGAGATATGGCAGAGAAGAGGAAATATTCAAATTTACCATGTTCTAGTCAATTCTCTCTCTGCATACCTGAAGAAAAAATAATCCTAGATATATGGGTTAAAATAAGGAGAGTGTCCTGCCTGTTGGATAACTGTATGCTTATTATAATCACAAACTAGAGTAAAACACCTTCAGGAACAGCAGAATCCTGTTCAACATAGAGACTCATTTGTCATTTGGGATGGAGTCACACACATACTGACATATATTGCATCAAAAATAATGCAACTTCATGATGATGAAACCCTTTAAATGCATATGCCCTCTATAGTGCTCATTGTTAGTACTGAGTGATAATTAGAACTATCAGTAATCTCTTCAGTGATTTTAACGTGGTAACTGGCAAAGATGGTAATCATTTTAGTAAAACAATTTTCCAACATATCTTTCCTAAGGGAAAATTGCAAAAAATGAACTTGTGAAATATTACTAGCTAAAAGGTTCTCATGAAGGATTCATGATGGACTAAGTCTATACGGGGACAATTAGTTCTTGATTTTATTAATTTCAGACCTCTTTTAAGCCTTATTTCTTTCATTTAACCTCTTTTCTTTATCATAGATATGCCATGCCCTCTTCTTCTGACCAGTTTTATTTCCAGACTTATAATTTTCCTTATAATTCAGGATCTCCACCTATTACAGACATGTCTTCCCCTGTCTGTAAAGCAGCTGTTGTCCAGCAGTGCTGTGTATTCAGAGAAAGCTAATAATATCCTGTTGACATGACAGCAGAAATGGGCCAGTTGTATTCTGTGTGAACCAGAGAGAAGGGCAATACAGAGGGTCAATTAGAGTAGTCCCACCTTAAGAAGGCACAGGAGAGGCTCACTAACATTAGAACAAGCTTCCAATTATCAAGGTCAGTTTTTTTTTTAATTGCAAAAGATACCAAGAATATGAAAGGACTTTAGTCATCAGAGAATATTACAAGTTGATGCTTATTTATAGGTAGCATCAAGCTATCTAAATGTTAAAATTACTTTAACAAATGAGTGCCAGAATTTTGAGAAAAATATTTATTTGAAGATATAACAATTCGATTAGATGTGCTCATTGTTCCTATCTGTGAAGATAAAAGCAAATGACAAAAATATGTGTGTGGGGGTTGGAAAATTGAAAAGCCAACCAACAAATGAATAATCATTTTTTAATATTTATTCTAATGAAACTTCAATCTGCAGTTGTTACTTTCTATGAATTTCTTAGTAGATTTTAAAAAGTTAAGGGCAAGTCCACTTATTTCTTAGAAATTTGTCTGCAGAACTTAATGCAGAGCCAGTATATGGTGCATAGAGAATAAATGTTTAAGGATTAATTAAATAAATGAACCAATAAAGTTTTAATTTAATGAGGATATCTTAGAGGTTTGATGGTATCTAGAGTAATAAAATTGGGGGTTGGGTTTTATTATTATCATTATTGTATTATTTTATCCAAAAGCCTATTTTTAGATACAGGTTCATGTGAGGTTAGCAATATTGTGTTTATTAGCTATTCATGGGTAGCGATGATCAAAAGTGTGGATTACATAGTTTTCTTGAAGTGAAATTTGTGAATGGTCTATGGAATGTAGCATTAATACATTTTTATGCTATCTTAAAGTGTCAAAATTCAATTTCACAGAAGGAATTCTCTAAATCATTTGTAGCCAGAGGTTGGTCACTCCAATTATATATCAACTTTTTCTTTGTACCCAATTCACTAGGTGCCTCAGCTGATCTCTAACTCTATCTGTATCTGTATCTGTATCTATATTTGTATCTGTATCTCCATCTCCATCTCCATATCTATCTCTATCTCTATCTCTGTCTCTAGTTTCCAGTAGGCCATTCCAAAAGGCATCTGGAAAGTTGATAATTTCTTTACAGTTTATAATTAAGTATTCTCCACATATAATTCTCACAGAAGAACTTGATTTTTTCACACAACTTGGTACAGCTCATTGTTTCCCCATGACTAACATAATGAAGTACCTAAATGAGAAAATAGAAGAATATTGCCACAAAGTTAAATTAACTTATCTTTTTTCTGCTGGGAAAACTGCCATTAATTTACACATGGACTTCCATATGCAGTAAGCCATTGAAGAGAGCAGATTGACTTTGATTTTGGTTTGAGAGAGGTATAGGAGCATGCTTATTTAATTTAGACCCAAATGATTTCACACTTTCTCTTTTAATCTAAATTTTAGTTTTGAGGCCAAATTATGAAAATATTTGCTATGGGAAAATAGTGTGTTAAATAATTACATGCTATAACTCTTAATTTATCACAAGTCTTGCCATTTAATCTAATGAGCCTATTTTAGCAAGCTTTTGTATAAAACAAACAGAAAGTTTACTAAGACAAGTTCCTGTCTTTTCTTAAAAATTAGTAATTACTGAATACCTAGTATCTGAATATTTATCTGCTAAATTTGAAGTCTGAGGAGAAAAGGAGGAATATGGTTAAGAGAAGTCCTTTGACTACCTTTTGCCTCAAAAGGAGTGAGAGGTCAGGCCATCCTGAGGGTTTGCTGTAACTATCTGGTTGGAACAAAGGTAATGGTGTACTCTGTCCCTAAACACATAGCACACTCTATGGGATAAGGTTTAGGAAAGTCAAGCACGTACAGCTTGTCCAAAAAGCATAGTTCTTAGAACAGAGACGTTCTGAGTCTGGACTTCTTTATATAACAATAATTGTATAAATGTTACTGATATGCAATGAAAGACACTGATGTGAAAGCACTAAATGTACTATGTCGGAGTGCAATCTATGTTTCCAGTTTCTGGTAAGAATGACAATATGTACTCCTGAAATATGTTCCCTAATGAGCATATGGTCTGAATGTGTCCTCCAAATTCATACCTTGAAAACTGAATGCCTAATGCAACAGTGTTGGGAGGTAAGGTCTTTGGGGAAGCATTTAGAGGATGAGGGCCTCACCCTAATGAATGAAATAATGCTGTTATAAAAGAACTTGATGGAGACTTCATCCCTTCTGTCCTCCCACCTTGGGAGCACACAGAAATACTCCCCTCCCATGGGAGACACCCAAATATCTCAGGTGTATCCATACAAAACATTCATATACTCTTCAAAGATAGTTTTCCTGGGGACACAGTTCAAGGATAATGCTTCTATTTTTCTTTTTTTAGCACTTCTGCCAGTCTAATTGTTATTCCTTCATCAGTGAACTTCCTTTTCTTTGGACTGACTTAATCTTAGTTCCTTACTTCCTGCAGTTTTGTTAGAATGTCTTTAAGGGTGGATTTCTAATTACCTATTCTTTGTGGTATATGAGATGATTTATATTTCTAGATTTTAGTATATCAAGTATTCTGAAAATTTCTTAGCCTTTGCATTTTCTAATATTGTCTCTCTTCCAACTTCTCTTTTATACCTATTTGTTGGACCGTGGTTAGGTTTCTCAGACCTTCTCACTCAGTACTTTGAGTCACTTAGGCTTTGCTCTCCTATGTTGATTTTCTTTATCTGTGTGCTTGCTACAGTTTGGATATGAGGTGTCCTTTAGTAAGCTCCTGTGATAGAAAATGCAGGCATGTTTAGAGGTGATTAGATTGCAAGAGATGTAACCTAATCAGTGGATCAAACCATTTGATAGATTAATGGTTTGAATGGATTTCCATTAATCCATTCAAAATATCAATGGTAACTGTAAGTAATAGCTATAGTGGTAACTACAGGTAGATTGGGTGTGACTGGAAGAAATAGGGGGTGCACTGGGGAGCACTCTTTGGGGGATATATTTAGTCCCTGGCTTCTTTATCTCTGCTTCTCTGCAGCCATGAGCTGAGCAGCTTTCTTCTGCCGCACACTTCCAACATGATGTTCTTCCTCACTCAGGCCCAGAGCAAGGGAGTTGGCTGACAATAGACTGAATCTCTGAACCTGGGAGCCCAAAATAAACTTTTCTTCTCTAAGTTGTTCTTGTCAGGTGTTTTGGCCACAGTGTCTGAGGGTTGTGTCCTTATTACTTTCATTAGAGCTCACTTTCAGTTCAATAAGTCTCTCTGTAGCTGTACTAATCTAATATTTATTTATTGCATTTAATTATATTTATCTTCTTAGTTTACTTCTTTTTCCATCTCCTGAGACACATCCATAATCACAATCTTTCCTTTCTCATCTTTACAAATTGGATTTTTTGGTATTTCATTCATAATTCCCTTTTTTGGTATTCTTTCTGGTAATTCTAATATTAAGATTTTTTGTTTCTCCTTTGTTTTAACTCTCCCTTATGATGGCTTTTGTTTGTGTGTTTGGGGATCAGTACTTATTTCACTTTGATACTGAGATAATATTCTTGGATCTTAATCTTACAAGTTTAAGTTAAACATGCTTTTCCCTAAAAAAATTTGACTAATGTATTCTTGAAGTCAGGTAGTGATTGGGCCTGTCATAGGTTGAGTTCTTCAGGAAACAGACTCATCTGTAGGGATTTCAGGAGGGAGTTTTTTTGTTTTGTTTTGTTTTGTTTTGTTTTGTTTTGGCAGGGTGGTGGGTATACTTTTGGAAAGAGAACTTGTGAAGGAGAAAGGGAAGCGATAGTTGGCAGAAAGAGATGAAAAGTGATCAATTTGAATTCATTTATCAGTTCTAAAAGTTTTCTGGTGGAATTTTTTGGATCCTCTAAGGATAGAATCATATCATCTGCAAATAATGATAGCTTGAGTTCTTCTTTCCCTATTTGTATCCCTTTAATTTCCTTCGTCTGTCTGATTGCTCTGGCAAGAGTTTCAAGGACTATATTGAATAAGAGTGGTGAGAGAGGGCATCCCTGTCTTGTTCCAGTTTTTAGAGGGAATGCTTCCAATTTTTCTCCATTTAGGATGATATTGGCCTTGGGCTTAGAATAAATTGCTTTAA
>CM053411.1:56041268-56111552 GCA_028644305.1 Xerus rutilus
CTTCTTCCAATGGACACGCACAGCTTATATCTGGTGTTGCATCACATCGAGGCTTTTGATTGTTTCTCAAAGGAATTTATCTCATTCTCTTCTAGGCAAGTCAAGAACTGTATCCAAATATTCTAGTTTCATGTAATATATCCAAAAGAGGAAATATACATTTTAAAATTTACTTTCTTTTTTGTATTATAGAATATTTCCACTATGATAACTTTTATTTAGTAAGTTGAAGAACTGATATGAGATTTCTAACAACCATCATGGGTCTCACTGAGCAAAGAGTGGAAGAATCATTACCATATATACAAGCAGTGGTGCTGCAGGAGCAAATCTGAAGTCAAAGCGTTCCAAATCTGAAAACTGACTCAGGTCTTGGAATGGATTTGTTTGTTTTTAATTGTCTTCCTCTGTCTCTTGAAGCTTTATCTTGATTTCTTTTGCTTGTATAGATCATGCTTTCTCAACCTCAACACCACTACCTTTCTAGGCCAGATGAATGCTGTGGTAGGGAGTTGTCCTGTGCTAGAACTGCTGTGGCAGACAGTGGAGGAAAGAAGCACAAAGCTCAGAGCAGTGGCCATACTAGAATGGATGGCTCGTTTTGCAAAGACTCTGCCCTCAGCCTTCTGCATGTGAGAGTACTCTCTAAGTCATGACAGCCAAACACGTTTACAGAAATTTCCAAATGTCACTTGGTTGGGGGTAGAAGTATCAAAATTGCTTCTGAATGAGAAACACTGGTATGGATTAATTAATAATACCCTTGCTGATTATGTACTATCTTGATCCTAGAAGTTCAATCCCTACTAGACATCTCCATAATTCCTTTCAAGTCAGATTCCTTGGCTGAAACTTTTTCTTCATCTACTCACTGAAATACTTGTGCCTCTACTTGCTTTTGGTGATTAAGTCCCATCATTTTCCCTCTCTTACATTGGGGATACTATCTATCATCACCATAATATCTAGTATTATAAACGTGTTCCCTCTCATTATATGCAGCCTGCAGAACACAGATAAGACGTGCTCACAAGTGCTGGCTCACCTTCCACCTGCATATATCCTATTGCTTTGCTTAATAGAGTATGTTCTTGGCAATACTCAGACATAGTCAGATTTGGGGTTTTCTGACTTTACACAATGTATCCATTCTAGTATGGCCACTGCTCTGAGCTTTTTGCTTCTTTCCTCCACTGTCTGCCACAGCAGTTCTAGCATTTCTACTCACTGATTGTGGCCCATCACTTTTCCCCACAAATTTTTCAAGAGCCATTCCACTGTCATCCTGAATCTTCACCATGATGTGATGTAAAGTGTTTTGTCCAATTGATAAACTCTCTTTCCAACTTAGTCCACCTTTCTTGTTTCACCCTAAAAGTACCTAGCCCATACGTAGCTCATACCCGCAGCTCCTTCCAGTCTGTGATGACTAGGTCCTCCTTTAGCATATAGTCCCTTTCTTCCTGTTGCCAATTCAGTATTTTCCCAGGTAGGTTATGCTGAAATTTTATTTTAATTATGGTTCTAGCTTCCAGAAAGGGAAGTGGAAGATCCTGATGGAGGTGGACAGATTGCCTTACAAGGCAGTGACTCCTGGATCAGTAACAAAGAGAGAACTCACCTTTAACAGAGAAGAATGAGTAACTTCTGCAGGCTCAGAAGGTTCAGAAAGATTTTCCCTTTTGCTGCTAAATTTGTGAGTTTCTTTGTACTCTGTCAAGATAATTCTGTAATTATTATGCTTCCTTTATATTGTTCATTAGTTGCTCTGAACTTTTTTACTGTCTATCTTCAATGTATCAATATCTCTCAGTATCTGATATCAATTTCATGATTGTATTGTTCCTACATATTTCTCAAACTTTTGAGATATCACACCAGCCAGTGTTTTCACTTCCACTGATTCCCATCCCAGCTTCTCATCCCAGAGGAAGGTTGGCAATTGCATCAGCACAGCAGGCTCAGTCTATTAGCATTCTGTCTATCACTATGATTGGGATCCCTGTCACCAAACCCACAAACTAATGGTCCAACTGAAAATATGAAAGAAATCAAGGTAAAATAAAATAGGCTGCACATTGTAATCTTAATACTTTAATAAAAATTCAATATTAAATCATCCAATATAAAAATTTTAAACATTTTACTAAAATTCTACATGTTTATTCCTTTGTAAATTGTTTTGTGGTTCTTTTGTATACATAAAATAATGAATAATGCTGGTTGAACAAATCTATGCATGTTTTTATCTTTCTTCAAATATTGCTATAAGCACCTAGCTGAGTATTAAAATTAGAATAACCAGATGCCTTGTGGGATGATCATTGGGGCCAAACTGAAAATGTAGCTGAGTCCCTCATTTTATTCTCCAGGACCAAAGATAGCTCACTTTCATCTTTTGATGTCTCACTTTTTAAATCCAACATGCTGTGAAACTGCTTTCTTATAAATAAGATATGAAGAGTAATCTAACTCTACATCACCTTGTTTTACGAAAATGTCTTTGCCTTAGACATGTTCATTTTGATATAGGGGACCACCCTCAGGAATGCATACTTTGGTAAAAAACAAGAATTTTGATATGTAGTTATGAATAGAAACCAATGCATAATTCTCTAAATCCCAATGCTTTAGCTTCCTGTGGCAACATTCTAACTGTAAATTGAGCTAATTTCTAATTATCCTGTAGCAATACTAGCTTTAGAGGAACACCATGTGCCAGTATGGCCTTTGTCTCCTTATCCAGGCATTTTCAAACTGTACAATATTATCTATTGAGAAACATGGCTTTATGGAAATTAGTGCTCATCTTTTTGGACAAATCCTTTATTATGAATTGTTGTAGTCACTACCATATGTTTAGTGTTTTACCAGGCATCATTCAACCCATTCATTTGTCTCACATTGACAACAATCATTAAAGGTCGGTATTTTTAATCTTCCCCATTGCATGTTACAGTTAAGGAAGCGCATAGTCACATAATTAATAAACAAAACTGCAAGAATCTGAATTTAAGTCTGCCTGCAATTCCCTAGCATTTTTAAGTGCTTAAACTGTGTCTGGCATTGTACCCCTCCATTTATTTCTATTCTTTCATTTAGTCATTAAGTGAATTCATTTGTGCAATAGCTCTTTACTGACCACCTGCTATGATTGGGGACTGTTTCAACCACCGGCAACTCAGCAGTGAACAAAGAAAACTTCCCTGACCCTATCAGGAATGTAGATGCATTAATTTGAAGAGACAGACAACAGTTAATCAAGTAAATATGTACCATGGTAAGTGACCATAAGGGTTATGAAGAAAAATGAAGGAAGGGATTGGAGAGTCCTCACAACAGCCAAACAAAGCAAAAAAAATATGTTTATTTTTCATTAGTAAGATATGGACAAAGTCAAGTGCTTCGTTCAGTGTTAGAGATTGTGAGCAACCAGTAGGGTCAGATCCTTCGATTGTGTAATTTCACAATAAGTGAACTGTTCAGTCTCATGCCTATTCACTGTTTTCATTGTTTATTTCACTTATTCTTTCTTGATTCTTTAGTCTTCCTCAAAACTTCCATTCTAACACAGACTTGTTCCCTTTGCTGCCTGGCAATAAGAAAGCATGAAAATAGCCAACAAGTGTATGAAAAACTGGTGCTTAGCATCATTAATCATCAGGGAAATGCAAATCAAAACCACAGTGAGGTATCACTTCACTTTAGTAAGAAGGACTCACAAAGAGACAAGATTCTCTTTTTAAGTGAGGATGTGGACAAAAGGTAGGACTTGCACACCAGTGGTGGGAATGTGAGTTAGTACAGCCCTTGTGGAAACAGTAGGGAGATATTTCCAAAAGTTAATAATAGAACTACATATATATATGATCTAGCAATCCTACTCCTGGGTATGTATACAAAGAAAATAAAATTAGTATGCTAAAGAGATAGCTGCACTCCCAGGCTTATTTAGCACTATTTACAATAGTCAAAAAATGGAAAAAGCCTAAGTGCCAAAACATGGAAAAACCTATGTGTCCTTGAACTGAACTGATGAATGGATAAAGAAAATGGGGTGCAGAGCAGAATATGATTCAGCCATAAAAACAATAAATTCCTGTTATGAAACAACATAGATAGAACTGGAGATCATTTATGTTAAGTGAAATAAGCCAGGAACAGAGAGACAAGTCATCTCACTCCTATGTTGAAACTAAAATATTGATCTCATAGTAATTGAGAGTTGATTGCGGTAAACAGGGGTTGGTTGAGGAGAGTAGGAGGAGGAAAGCATAGGGGAGACTTGACCAGTGGTTATTAAGTTACAGTTTGATAAGAGGAAGAAGTTCTAGTGTGCTATTGCACAGTAGGCTAGCTAGACACTAACAATTATGTGCTGTGTATTTCAAAAAATCTAGAAGAGTTTAGAATGTGATTGGCATGAAGAATTGATAAATATTTGAGGAGATACATAGGTTTACCCTGATTTAAACATTATATAATATATCCTGTATTAAAATATCATATGGGGGCTGGGATTGTAGCTCAGTGGTAGAGCGCTTGCCTCGCATGCATGAGGCACTGAGTTCGATCCTCAGCACCACATACAAATAAATAAAATAAAGATATTGTGTCCATCTACAACCAAAAAAAAATTAAAAAAAAATCATATGGTTCCGCTTTAATATGTACAGATTTTTATGTTTCAAAGATTAATTAATAATGAACAAAACAAAACAATAAAAAGGAAAGCTTGAATGTGAAGTATTTCCCATGGAAAACTGCAAAAGTGAAAACAAGAAAAGGAGCCAGATCAAAACTAAATCCAGTGTGAACAGTTCTGCTTCACAGCAAGCTCAAAGTTTCCAAAGTTCCTCCACACCAGGCCAAGACTTTGTTCTCCTTTGAGTTCCTGTGATCTATGTGTCTGCTTAGGGAACTATCTACTCATCTCTTTTTTGTTTTAGTCAGCTTTATGTTGCTGTGACTAATGTATTGGACAAAAACAACTTAGAGGAAGAAAAGTTTATTTTGGCTCTCAGTTTCAGTGGTGCAGTCCAAGGTCAGCTAATTCCATAGGTCTAAGCCTGAGGTGAGACAGAACATCATGGTAGAAGGGTGTGGTGAAGGAAAACTGCTAGGTCATGCCAATCAGGAGGGTGGGGGCAGGCACTAGGGACAAAATATAAACACCTAAGCTGTGCCCCCAGTGACCTACTTCCTCCAGTCTCACCCTACCAGCCTATAGCTCCAACCCAATTAATCTATTCAAGCGGAATATTCCACTGATTAGGTTTGACTCTCATAATCTAATAGTTTCACCTCTGACAGTTCTTGAATTGTCTCACACATGAGATTCGGAGGGCCATCACATATCCAAACCATAACACTTTTCTTGTCTTTTTTCTCTTCCTGTGCTCCTATTTATGCTATTTCACAAAAATACAAAATTAATCAATTTAAGGTGTTATAGTGTGAAATGGCTTAATTCAAGAGAATACCAAGAAGATCTTATTTCGTACGGTTGACTTTAGGGGTAATCATCTGATTGGACACTAAGATTCCTTTAGACAAACAGAAAAGCCATTTTTTTTCAGTAAATATTTATTGATCTTGTGAAATCACACCAAAGAAAACATTGTAGTTGGCTGAGTGAGAAGTATTGTAGCCATTTAAAGATATCAGTTTGTTACTTCATATCCTGATACAATCATAGCTGTGATTTTCTTGACTGACATGCGCTTCAGTTCTCCTAACAGTAAATTCTTGTAGTTTTTGAATCTAGTACAGATTACATAGTCCTCCTCTGTACATCTAAAGATTATGAACTTGCCAGATTGCAATATCAGGGTTCCTATTTTAAGTTTACATATTTACCTATCAAATTGCCCAGGTATAATCAATTATTTTAAAACTAAAATAAAAATTTAAAAATTATTAAGATATTCCTTTATTAGTATTTTCTGGCATTTTGTTTTATTTTTACCTTATTTTTAATTTTAATATAGTTTTAACTTTTATTTTTAATTTTTTTAAATAGCATTGTCATCTACTTTATTTTCATATTATTTATTTTATACTACATTTCTCATGTGGATATAATTGTCAAATTGTTACTAATAGTGAAAATACTATGAATTAAAAATACTGTT
Organism: Xerus rutilus; assembly: GCA_028644305.1. Classification (NCBI taxonomy): domain Eukaryota; kingdom Metazoa; phylum Chordata; class Mammalia; order Rodentia; family Sciuridae; genus Xerus; species Xerus rutilus. The sequence continues at coordinate 56,047,403 of CM053411.1, forward strand.
TATAGAGAAGGTGTAGGTATCATTTCCAACTTTTAATAACTTTTTAATTTTTCCAGCAAACTAAAAACACTCATTTCCCTAAAGAAAAGACGTGTTTTCTATTGTCAATGATAGCATTGTTTTCAGACTCATTCTGAGCAAGAAATTATGCTTTAATTGAAGCCATTATTAATCAAGTGCAAATGAAAAATAATAAATACTTAAAATTTATTTGCATTTTGCTTTATTTACCACTTAAACCCCTTTAACTGGTTATATGGAGCAGTCAGAGATTGATCCTGAGTGATTTTGAAAAATATTTTCTGCCTGTTACAGAAGCCAAATGAAAGTCATAGATCCATCTATTGCTTATATAGACTAATACCGGCTGGGACAGAGTGATATTTTACAAATATAAACATATGGTTCTTTGGATTTTCTTATGATGTTTTGATACATTTATAATCAAGTTGACAATTGTTTTTATTTTATGTGACCTATGAAAACTTTCTGAGTGGTATGCCTTTCAAATAATAATACTGTTCCTTGCAAATAGGGATGAATTCATGTCATTACTCCATGTGAGTATTTTAGGGAGAATAAAAATAAATGATTTAACTCACTACTGACCCAAAGTTCCTCAGCATTACCTTGGTGTAACTGGCAGCTGAATTTCAACTCCAAACATTTTTCACTTGGCTTCCAGTCCTGCTAGTACTGTGTAAACCTAGACAAAACTGTAAAAACATCTTTGAACTTCAGTTTCATTATCTATAAAGGGGGAATGATGTTATTTATTATCTCAGAGTGCTGTGAGAATTAACTTTGATAATACCTTGTACTTTCTGAACTATAAAGTACAAGATAGAAGAAAACACACGTCCTTTTATTAATCCAATTAAATTAAATACATTCTGATTGACTATCTCTATCTAGTAATGGAATATCATATATAGCCTAGGTAAATTATACTTTTATTTTTCTCACACTCTTCTGGAGCTAATCATGTTTCATTTATATAGCTATTCGAAAACTACTTGACAGATTCTTAGACTAAATGTAGTTGTTAAGATTTTTTTTTCCTGTTTAAAATTCTACTTTTATCACTTCAAGAAATGTCACCCTAAAAACACATGCTGACAGATGATTGAGGGTTGTACTCAGAAGCAGTGTAGAAAACAAATGAATCTTGAGGGAAAAGTAAATTAGAAATATTGGATTCATTAGAAGGCACATAAGCTTTTGTGATCTGTTAGCAATGTGTCTCTTACCTAGAGAGACTTGATTTATCCGAACTATCACATCAATGAATTCAGAAGCAGGAAATATTAAAATGTGCATTGCAGTTGAAAAGGAAAACAATCCAGAATCCTCTGACATACAGGAAATGAGATTACTGACATGATCTTGATGAATAAAAACAAATGTGAATGGTTTGGAAAAACATGGACAATATCAGTCAGTGCTCCTTTGTATAATATTTTTAAAGTAAAAAGTATTCCTTTACAAAGAAATATAAACTAGCATATATTTCATATCTAATTTACTAAGGTCAAAGCAAACAAACATACCTGAAGTAAATCATACACACATGCACACAAGTGTCTGTAAAACAAATCTAAAACAATCTTAATAATCTTTGGACTATGCTGTATCAGGATGTATTAAAATAAAGATAATAACATGAAATCTATGGCTTAGAGCTGGAATTAATTATATTAGGTTGCATTTTGCTTTGATAACCATCTAAACTGGGAATTCCTCTCAGTGAGTGTGTAGACTCTTGGATGACCTCCGCTAAGTAACTGAATTTTAAAAATTATATCACCAATTCAAACCATCCTATTAGATTCAGAAGACTTAAAGAAGTAGAAGAAATATAGATTATTTAAGTAGGTAGTCACCATCAACTTTATGAGTAAACACTTCTTTCTCACATTGTTATTTTTCTCTTGAAATATGCACATAGTAACATCACAACTTAAAGGAAGTTATTTAACTTATACAGTTGACTGATATGGGATGGCTGAAGTCTATCTTATTAGTCTGTAGTATGAGGGAAAACAACTGGTGAAGTAAACTTCACAAAATGTGTTCTTAGGGGAAAGACTGGATCATAGTTTATAAATAAATTTTGACCTTGTGCACCAAAAAGTTATTCACAAAGTCCAAGGACAGTTAAAATCATTATCAGTTTAACACAACTTTGTATCTTTAACAAAGCACTTCCCTTTGGATGGTTTGGAATGTAAGGTATAAGATGGCGTGGTGGCGCAAGCCTGTAATCCCAGCACATAGGGAGGCTGAGACAGGAGAATTGCGAGTTCAAAGTCAGCCTCAGCAACGGCGAGGCACTAAGCAACTCAGTGAGACCCGGTCTCTACATAAAACACAAAATAGGTTTGGGGATGTGGCTCAGTGGTCGAGTGCCCCTGAGTTCAATCTCCAGTACCAAAAAAAAAGATGGTGATATATGGCAAAAACACCAATTGGTGCAGAAAATACTAAGTCTTTTGCATAGAACAACATGAAAATTCAAGAAACAACATTCGAGTTTTAATTTGGTACAGAAGAGCCTGTCTAGAGGGTTGGTCAATCTTCGCTTGAGGGATTATTGCATAGAAAACTGTGACATAAAGAGGAGGAAAAAAAACAAAAGAAGTGATACTTTAGGTAGAAGCCTGACTATATAACAGCTTTATTTTGTTAGTAAAAATATGCTTATTTGAAAATTTTGGAAGCTTATAAACTCGTTGTTTTTCAGGCTTAGTCTGACAAAGTCAGCTAAGTTAGTAAACAGTATGGGGAGATATCTGCATTGCCTTGCTGAGCCTCTTCAGCTGTTGGAAATAATTTATTGAAGAAAGTGTGATCTTGGCAACTGAGATTGTTGTTGTCCCTCAATGTCTTGTGTGCTCGAGGGCGGGGGGCAGTTGTAGTCTGGAAGAGAGGTAGAACCTTGGAACAACACTTTATATCCCTATTCCTTAATGTAATATAGTGCCTAGATGATGATTTATTCTCATAAAACATTTGAATTAGTAAATGACTGAACAAAAAGAGCTTTTGCTAAACATGAGCTACCAGAAAAAGAGATGGGTGTGGGTGTGATAATGTAGATATGGACAATGACATGCATAGGCTCTAATATGAAGTATCACTACTAGATTCCTTAGAGATAATAATAATTCAGTATAATTCAGGATACTGAATTCCATTTTCTCTGAACAAATATTAAATACCTATGATAGTAGTAGCTAAGTCTGGTTTTAAGTTGTATGCATTTTACAGAGAAGGAATAATGATTACATCTTTACAAACAAGTGATTAAATATTAATCTAAAATGAGAAACTCTTTGAAAGAATATAGACAGAAAAATTGATGTAATAATTTATATTCCAAAATGGTGGAGGATAATTATCACAGCTCTATAAACTTGGATTGAAGTTTTCATGTATCTATATTCTACAAAGCCTTGAATACTATTTATTGAGCTACCAAAGTGCTTTCTATACCGTTTGGCTGTAAAGAGTCTTACTGGACAATCATAGTGGAATTGTTCTGGGCAAAGCATTTTAGATTATTTGTTTCTGTTCTGTACATAGGAAAGATGATCTCAAAAAGACTTGAGTAATGTGCACAAGGCTATGAACTGGGCGAAGTATCAGGACTATGTTTTTGTTTCTTTATTTCTTTCATCATTGCCATCTTTTTCTTAGGGAGCACATGATATATTTTCTTCATATACTAAACTTAAAAGCAGAAGACTTCTAAGAGGTGTCTGCTGTTAAATTTTCATCTGTCAGCACACTTAGAGAAAATGTTTTTCCTTATTGCTTTGTGGGAATATTTTAATGGGCACATGTACAGCATTTTCGTACCCTGTCACCTAATTCTCAATTTGCATGATAACAACATAATAGCATAAAAAAAGGTATTAAGAAAAAATAACTTCAACTGCTTATGACACCAAAATTGAAGAGATGCTATAAAAACATTCATTGTAGACTGGAAAACAGCACTTTTATCCCCTTCAGGCAAGGTTGTGATGAAGACTTAAGGGCTTATGAATACTAAAATGTGTTTCATCCAGTGAGATCAGGATGTGCTCCTTTCTTTTTTTCTTACCAAGATCCCCTGTGACTACTCAGTCTTTAGAAGCTGGTAGGAAGCTTTCAGTCCTGTAGAAAGACCATAGAAAAGCTGTTTGCTGGGGAGCACTTGGCCTTGTTTGTAGCAGGATATTCCAGAAAGATCTCATATATTGATTGGTTCCCCTATGCTCTAGAATCCTTATATGCTAAACACATGGTTTCCCAGCACATTTTGTATACATGAACTTTCGTCTTTGCACTCCACCAGCTGAGCCATGATATTGTCTAGTTGGTGAGGTTTTCACTTTACCATCGTAGAACTCTCTCACTCGGTGCTGGTGGTCCACTTGTTTAGATCCAACTTTATACTGGTTAGAGGGCATTGGCTGTGTTTATGAAGGGGAATAGGAGAAAGTCATTGTTCCTGCATTGTTCCTGATACTCTTTGAACCTTGTAGTTGAGATCTTTATTGATCAAAAGAGCACAGGTGGAATAAAGTTCATGTCATCTTTTCCACTTTTTAGAATTAAGTGTCAAGTAGTGTGGAACCCTATAAGATAATCTTAAGCTTCTTTATATTGACAGAAATGATCATATAAGGTCTTGAGGACGTTATAAAATTAAATATTATGTACAATTTTGTTTTGAAGGCCACTTAATGTCCCATCTCATCAAGAATTGGTGGTTTGTAAATGCAAATTTGCCTTCTCACTTCTTAGAATTAATGGGAATTCCTGTTGTTGGGTCCCTGATATAGGGTGCCCTAGGAAATTTTGTTAAGCACAAAAATGTATGTGAAAAATTTACTTGAAACATTTTATCTTGCATCAGACTTAGAATCCCCAGAGTCAGCTATGGGAACCTATGCATCTGGGTAGAACTGAAGAGCAGATAGGTACATTTTAATATCTGCTTCTCTCATGGTAGCTAATCCAACCAGGTTATGCTTGGGTGGCCTGCCTGAAAGTAATCTTAATTATAGTCAAGCATACAAATTTTATATTTTTACCACAAAGCCCAATCAGAGATTTCATACATTGATGTCCATCAGCATAATTTAGCTATTTTTATTCCTGCCCACACTTACTTATTTATAGCATGGTCACTTGTATAGAAAAATAGTAACCAAATAGTGATGAATTTAAAGTTTAAAGTCAGTTCTTCTACATTTCTCATGGGATCTGTCTGTGAGATATTTGAGCAATGAGAGTTCTCCAACCGCATAATGTGAGATGTAGTATTTTTATATATTTGTGCCACAAAATATTTGTTTACCAGGAATTTGAGGTTAATATTTCTTAGAAATAGTGCTCCTCTAGGGAGACACTAAAATTCTTCCTGTAGATTTTCAAAACACTCTGCTGATTACTATGGAATGCACATTTTACCAAGTAGCATACTGAGTTATCTTCATCATTTAAACAGTTCTTTTTTATACTAAGTCTCTTTGTCATATTTTATGATGTGCTAAGTTCAAGATTTCTTTGTTTCATTACAGGTAACATTGAATATTTTTTAATAACAACACTTAAATATACATGTTTAGGATATAGAATATTTTTGATGGACTTTTATATTTTTAAAAATATAGTTGTTATGTAGATGAATAAATTCTTTAATTATGTAGTATCTGTTTAAGGTATGCTTTATAAACTTTCATTTTTTACATTTTGAGGTCAATGTTGGATCATTTGCATTATGTAATACAAAGATATTTATTTATTCATTTATTTATTTGCCAATGCCTACCTGTTGAATATATAAAGTTAAATGACAGTAACACTGCTGCAATATTTCAACATCTGTGACAATTATGGTAGATTATATATCCTTTGAAGTTGGAGGGATCATTTGTTCTCTTTTTGGCAGTGTTCTTATATATTAGATGATTGGGTGGGCTGGGTAATTTTGTAAATTGCTTTCCAGAACCAACATGCTCCTATGTTGGGTTTTCTCAAAAAGAGAAACAAAATCCATGAAATTAGATCAGCTATTCATTCATTCATTCATTCATTCATTCACTCACTGATTCATTCAAAAACACCACATCAAGAGTAGCTGTTTGTCCAAGGCTATAATCACCAAAATTGTGTTAGCTCTCTGCTGGCTGCTGTAGTTTAGAATCAGCCATCCTCACTGCCACTCATATAATTTTTAGCAGTAGCTGCAATTGCCACAAGGTTGGAAACATAATCTTGAAACTTCTCTCTTTTGATTTTCCAGCCCCATCTCCTATTGGTAGAATCTAATGGGAAATCATCTTCCAAAGGAGCCTGGGAAACATAGTTCTATACACCCGACGTAGCAGTTCAGAACGTGTGTGGGACTTAGATATAATCATTAAATAAGTGGCGTACAGGTATAGAAATTATGTATGTTACAATAATTGTATATTAGGCTGAGGAATTGAAATAAGAATAGAAGCTTTCAACACTTAAAAAGCACATTGTTAATGATCAACCCACAGCAAATATAGTACTTAATAATTTTAAATCATATATCAGAATAAATTGCATTGACAAAAGGAAATATAGTTACAAGTTACAATTCAATGAAAAGCAAAGTTCTGAAATATATGTACAGAATTTAGTTACCTGTCTTCATAACCTGCAATATATTATTTAAACTTTTGATTGTAACTATCTGTGCATAGAAGGAAAGTGAGTAAGCTACATCTTATTTATTTATTTATTAGTTTTCCAGTATTTTTGGTAATGGGAATGTGTTATATACAGTAAAACCATTTCACAAATCACATTCAAGCAACCCCCCTCTGAGACACTATGCCAAGTGTGCCACATGGAATTACTTTGGACTCCCTCTGTGAGCCTGAATGACTTATTCCAACTTTTACTTAACCATGCTTGTTTGCCCTTCTATTTTAAAATTAATGTTACTTTACAGTAAACATCCGGGAGGATATTGTAAAGAGTAGCCCAAGAACAGGAAATTAGCCATGGAGAATTTATCTTACTATTGAGAAAATACTATTTTCAAAAAGTGAAGAATAAAGCAAAGGGAAGCAAAAGTTAAAAACAAGTGTTTAGGACAATCTGACTACATAATTGGTATTCCAAATCAAGGAGATTATTCATACAATTTGAAAAGTAGATATAAATATTGACTAACAAACTCTTCAGATAAAAAAAGGAAAAGCTATCCAATGTTTGAGTGTGAAAAATTTAAGTAGGAATACAGAAACGTATAGATAAAACCTGTGCTTAACTGATGCCAGAATTTTATTAGTTTCCAGGATTTTCTGTAGTGACTATGTATTATATTCAAAATTAGAAAACCCTTTTCTCTTGTATAGGTCTATACATTATTTTAGAAAGAAAATGTTTAGCTCTTAACCATAGAATATTAGAAAGCAGACTCTTTGGTATAGCCTACTCATACTCTGAGAAGTTCTGGAAGAATATTGCTTTGAGTCAGAGAACTCAGAACAAGTTTTATGAAAGATGATAGCAACTACATAGTAGGAAGAATATAGAGGGTTTTAGTTCTTCTGGTAATTAAAAATAGCACATTATTACATATAATGTAGTATATACTAATGATAAATCCTTAGCATGCTACATGTTGTTCTAAGCACTTTAGTTATCCTCCAACCTTGGAAGGCTTGTATTGTTATTACTTTATTAATTATAATATGTGAAGATATATGTGAAACCAGATGAGATAAGTTGCCCCAGACCATACAGCTAGTAAGTAGCAGATTCAAGATGGAAACTCATACACTTGAACTGTGGAGATTGACTCCCACACTGCCTTGTAGTTTGATGGGTAGGTATGCAGGAGATTGGGAGGTATTGTCCATTGTAGAGCATACAACATGAGTTATGTCTTAACTGAGTCACATTTTACCAACCAAATCATTTTGTCACTTGTCAAATTGTCAATGTAGATGGCACTCTTAATGGCAGACTGCCTGATTTTAATCAAGTAAGCTTTCTTCAATGTTGAATTTAACTCATGCCTGACACAGTTTACTTTCTGTGTCATGTTGACATCTCACATGGAACCGGTTGAAGAAGCTTTCTTTCATATGTTCCGCCCTGCCAAACCCCTGTGATCTTCCATTCAAATATTCTTTCTCCACAATCTTGGCTTATTTCAGGGGGAAAATGTTTCAATTACAGGAACACACAGTGTCCTGACTCCCAGTGTTGTGAGCGCACATGTTCATTTAAAATTAAAGGTTGTTATTTTCCAAAGAGGTAAGTCAAAGAACTGACAACTATCAGTTTTAATCTATGTTTATAGTGTACTTAAAATGTCTTTACATTTGAAGCTAAAGATTTTAAGTTAACATTCTAAGATTTATTTTGAACAAAAAACTTGTACCCAGTTTTTAAAAAGTTGTTTGCTCTAGGATTGCCCTTTCTTTCTTTCTTCTTCCTTCCTTCCTTCCTTCCTCCCTCCCTCCCTCCCTCCCTCCCTCCCTCTCTCTCTCTCTTTCTTTCTTTCTGTCGGGGTGGGTACCGGGGATTGAACGCAGGGGCATTCAACCACTGAGCTATATGCCCAGCCCTATTTTGTATTTTTTTTTAGAAACAGGGTCTCACTGAGTTGCTTAGTGCCTCACTGTTGCTGAGGCTGGTTTGAACTCACAATCCTCCTGTCAGCCTCTCGAGCCACAAGGGTTGCCTTTTCATTAATGTTAATTGTATGTACTTTCTGGGAGCAAGTATTCTAGGGCTTTAATCAGTGTTTGGTAAGGTGATGCTGCTAACATTATACCAGCTAAGATGTTGGTCTCTACAGATTATTAATTTGGTATGGTAATATTTTCCATTTGGCATGAATGATAATTACACAATCCTAATTTTCTCAGTAGTGTTATCTGATATCTAATGCTATTATCATTAAATATTTACTGGGTTTGCTTGTGCCTGGCTTTAGGATTCAAAAAGATACAAATTAAAATTATTTTTCTGTAAGCAACTAAATTGCAAACAAACAAATTGTTAGAAAAATATTTTGGGTGAAATTTTAGGTTAGATTCCATTACAAAAACTTTAAGAAGTACTCCAAATTCTTTGTCTTTTTATTAATATCATTGAAGTTAAAGGGGAAGGTTAGATTTTTTAAATTTCTTTCATTCTTCCTACATGTTAAGGTATTTGATAAGTGATTAATGTTCATTGTCCTGTATAACCTTTACAAAAGTCTGAAATGTGATTAGTTTTATTCTTGGTTTAGGAGAAGGTTCGTAAAGGTCTGATAGAGGTGAAGTGACTAAACTGAAGTCACACATCTATTAAAAAGCAGAGGTGAGACTTGAGCAAAAGTGGTTTAACTCTAAAACCACTGTTCTTCCTGTTACATTCTCTAAATAGATTAGACATATTGGTGGGACTGAAATCCTTTTCACAGAGCAGAGAGAAGAGATACTTGAGACCTGATACAAATAACTAAAAGCTTTTCTCATCAGCTTGGAAGAAACTTGGACCCAGAAATCTGAATGAATAAAAATGAATTATAATATCTTTAATTAATGATAAATTAACATTATTTAACACATGAGAAGGAACTCCTTAGAAAACAGGATAGATTGGGGCTTGCTCATAGGAGAAATGGCCAGTTACCAGAGAGAGTGAACAATTTACATAAAGGGAGACAATAAGAAAAATTCTAAAATATTGAATGAGCTATTATTTATATAAAATAAAACATCAACAGTCCCACATTTGTGAGAGTATTGCAGTCACTTTAATAAAAAACTACTGCTAAAAATAGTAATATATTTTAAAATAAAGTAATATGTATTGAAAAATCTTTGTCAAGAAATTAATTCTGCATTTAGCTAATGTGATATAAAGTAGATACATTATAAGAAAACAAGATAACTTAGATGATGATAACACTATATCATTTATTCCTAATTCTGCTGTATAATTTCTGCTCACTTGTTTGTATTATGTTTTTCCCTCTTGCTCACCAGTTTGAAATTTTCCAAAAAAAATTTTATTATGTACTGTATATGTTCATGAACATCATGAATTTACATTTTCCAAGTAAGTTTATTATGTGTTGTATGTTTATGGACATTTTAAAATATCTCAAATATTCATCATCTTCACTAAGTTTTTATGCTGCTAATCATCAAAGAAAGAATGAAGTAAATTAAAATGCACTGATGTAGAATGATTTCCAAAACAAAGAGTGAAATGAGAATAAATGGAAAACAACAAAAAATTATATGCACAATATAAAACATGTAAGGGGGAAAACACCACATAGATGGCACATAACCAATGTTGAGAACTCTTCTGTATTGCTCCCAAGTACAGAGGTTACCAGAGAGAAAGAGAGAGAGAGAACCAAATGCTTAGACCACAGACTGTAGATGAGTGCATTGACCTGGTCCTGGAAGCTGTGGAAAGGGGTCAAGAAGAATACACTCCCCAAACACATAGAACATGGCAATCTTGGAAAATCTTTCCACTTGAAGTGGGAAACAGGCAACAGGACAGATGAAGAATCCAATTGGAAAATGTCGAGAAACTGAAGAAAATTTCCCAAAAGTGCTCCCCATTGGGGAAGAACTGAATAGGTATATTAAATGAAAATATTAGCACCAAACATAGAGTAGCAGACAGATGAGTTTAGGCCATTTACATTCAATGTTATTATTGAGATATGGTTTTTATTCTCTGTCATTTTGATTTATTTTTAGTTATTTAATTTGTATTAGTTTCTCCTTTGATTGACTATTCTAGGGTTGTTCTTTCCTTTGCTAGTTTTCACTTCTATTTTTCATTTCTTCTTCATGAAATATTTTATTGAGTATGTTTTGTAATGTAAGCTTTCTAGTTTTAAATTTTTTTAACTTTTGTTTATCATGGAAATTTTTTATTGCAATGTCAATTCTGAAGCTTAATTTTGCTGATTATAGTATTCTTGGCTGGCATTCATTTTCTTTCAGAGCTTGATATATATTATTCCAAGTCCTCCTAGTGTTGAGGGTCTGGGTTGAGAAATCAGCTGAGATCTGGACTGATTTCCCTCTAAATGTGACTTTTCTTTTTCTCTGGTAACCTTTAAAATTCTATCCTTATTCTGTATGTTAGGCATTTTCATAATAATGTGCCTTGGTGTGAGTCTGTTGTAATTTTGTATATAGGGTCGTGTAAGACTCCTATATTTGATTTTCTATTTCATTATTTATGTTTGGGAAATTTTTGATATTATTTCAATGAAAAGATTGTGCATTCCTTTGGTTTGTATCTCTGAGCCTTCATCTATCCCAACAAATCTTAAATTTGGTCTTTTCAGGTTATGCCATATTTCTTGGAAGTTCTACTCATGATCTCTTAATGCCTTTTCCCTATGGTAATTTTATTTTCAAGATTGTATACTTTGTTTTCATTGTCTGAAACTCTGTCTTCCAAGTAGTCTAATCTGTTCATGATGCTTTCCATTGAATTTTTAATTTGGCTTATTGATTCCTTCATTTTGAGGATTTCTGCTTGATTTTTTTTTCCAAATGTGTATCTCTTTACTGAAGTGATCTTTCACTTCCTCTATTTTCTCTCTGATATCATTGTCCTTCACCTCACAGATTTATTTAATTATGTACATTATAAACTCCTTCTCTGACATTTCTTCCACTGTGGTGGTGATGGATTCTGTTATTGAAGTATCTTGGTTTGTTTGGGGCAATTTGTTCCTTTGTTTTTTTCATGTTGTGTATCTACACATCTAACAGTATAGATGTGAAGTGGTATAGTTTCTACCCTGTAGACTTACAGTATCCCCAAAAGTTTCTAGTACCTCGCTTGCTGAGAAGCTGCCTGTCTGCTTTCTTGGTTTTATACTACAGAGCTGCCAGGAAAACAACCTGCTCTATTCTGCCATGTTTAGACTGCCCTGCAAGGGTTATTTTGATTTATAGGATTTTGATAATATTGTCCTCTTCCTGGTATTAAATAAATCATATTGTTTACTTATTTAATTTTAAATATCTATTAATCCATTGATGAATATATAAAAATATGTAATATTGTACACGTCAAATATATGTAATAAAAACATATATTTAATTCTACTCTTTAAGCCCTAGCTCTTTGTGCTAGATTTTCTTGAGATATTCAGATGATGTTAGAACTTTATGTGTAGACCATGGCACTCATCTCTGATTCTCTGGAAGGGGGTACTATTGTCCCTCATCTATGTCAGCACAGCCAGAATATTGCCAAGTCCTTTCCTGCTCTTGCTTCTCAATTTTTCATTCATTCATCACTTATTTATTTAGTACTTACTACATGCCAAATATTGTTCTACTGGGTATGAACATAAAGCAATGAACAATGCAGACAAATTCTCTACCTCTAGGAAATTTTCTTACTATAGTGTAGATAGACACAATTGCAATGTTAAGACACATCCTTTTTCTGCTGTAAATAGCACTGCCTTAGGACTAGACCAAGTTTGCCCAAACTCATTACAAATTACATTTTGTGCTAGGTTAATTCTATGGGTGAGAGATTTTTCTGTGCATTGTAGGATGTTTATCAACACTTTTAGCCTCTAGTCACTGGATTCCAGCAGCACCCCATAGATAGGATAACCAAAAATGTTTGCAGACATTGCTAAATGTTCCCTGACAGGCAAAATCACCTTGAATTCAGCATCATTGGGTGACATCACTCACTGGGGGTGCCCTTTAAGATATTCCAATTGTTACCCTATTCCACTCCTGTATCAGCCTCTATCTCTAGCTGATGCTCCTTTTAATTTCTTTTTAAAAATGCAGCCACTTCTCAAATCCACAATTGTCCAGACCCAAATCACCTCATATCTGAGAGTAGGTGCTTACTATAAGAAAAAATGTAACTTTCCGGCAAAGTAAATGTTTTGTTTCCATATTAAATAGATTTCACTTGAATTCTGAGCATGAGCACTGAATAGTGATTCTCATATCCTCTTTACAATTGATTCATAGTATGTTTGCTGACACTTTTGTTGTATCTTCCTCAACTTTCATGATAGGCACACAGCTTTTTGTAGGCTTACATTTTGTGCATCTAGTTATACTGGGAACACAATTCTATGCTTTCTATGTTTTCTATAAAATTCAGACTTACTGTTCTTTGCTTTCTCAGAATACCTCCCTCTTCAAATTGGTAATGAAATTAACTGTAACATTCTTTGGAAACTAGGTTCTACCTTTGTCTTGGCAGTTAATTTTAGTATTGGGGTGGGGTTGCCATTGAGCTACCCTGTGATGGAAAATTTTTTTAATCAGATTTTTTTTGATTCTGTGGCAAATTTTGCAGACTTGACTCTGTAAGCCTATTCAAACTAAATATACCTGTTTTTAATTGCAGCCCTTTACATCTCCTTTTGTTGTCCCCGAGAGATAGTTATTGGAAGCACTTAAATTTCCATTACGAATAGAGAAAGAAGAAGTATTTATTCTATCACAAGAAATAACCAAGGATATATTTATAGTCTGTCAAAAAGCAGTATCAGCTTCTCTGCAATGCTGCTTAATTTAAACATAGCACTAACTGTTATTTACATATGCGGAGCCTCCAGTCATCTCTCCTCTGGCTTTGTGTACTCAATTGTGCATGCTTATCATTTGTGAGCATGTTGTGGCATAGACTGCAATGCCTCACATGCTTATCCTGAGCATACTCCAGGTTTTGTTGTACTTCTCATTTTTATTCAAGACAATTGAAAGATGAGACATCTATTCTCAGTAGCCAGCATGAATGAAATCATTTATGAGTAGCCACTATAACAGTGATAGGAGCAAGGTGACCATAAAATAATGTACCACTCTCACAGTGCATGTATGAGCATACATTCCCATGCAAACGTGTGCATGTGCACACACACACACAACTTCCATCTGCCACACTGTTGATTCAAGAGCTGTAGAACTTTGCTTATAAAATTGTATCTTAACTCTCCTGATGAATTAGGTACTTGGTTCATATACTCTTTTAAGAGATATGGTTGAAGACTATATATATATATACACTAGGAAAGTCCTCTTTGTGACAGTTGTGCCACTGTTTTGGAAAGTTCATAAAATACCTGAGAATTTCATTGTTTTTTAAGAGAGCATTGATTTTCAAGGGAAGAGTTGAGAAGAGCAGAAAGCATAGTGGGGCCTGGCTGCGAGGTACTTTACGCTCACCTCAGTGCTCACTTCTAAATGCTCCTGAACATTCTGGTTTTGATAAAACTTGAAGGAAAAGATGTGTAACTCCCAGTTGCAGTGTGATCAATGCTCCCTGACTAATGATCATGAAATTTTCTTTGTTTCTCCTCTCATCTGCAATATGTCATTTCTAACAGCTTTCTTTTAGCTTTATCAAAAATGGGCTTATAGCCTAAAGGAAAATGACAACTAGGCAACAACAGATTTTAATGGCTATTTAGTCCAAAATATGGGTCATTTTAAAATATTAAAATGGCAACCGTGAACCCCCTTTGAATTTCTGAATGGTGTTCTGCACATTACCAGCCCCTTTATTCTGAAATACATGTAGATGACAAAAGACTGACAAATCTAAATTGCAGCTGGTTTTTCCCTTTCTCTCATTTCATTCATTTTTAATGCAGATGATGGGATCTTTGGGACTTGGAACCATATTTGACAGCTTTTTCATGTTTATTTGGTCTGTGAGTTATGCTACAATTTGGATTTGAGGCACTCTTTCCAAGAATAAGTCATTTGTAATCCATGCATTTTTTAGTGGCTAAGATGTGAATAAGCAGGTTTTATTGTTTCTTTCTTTTGATTTATATGCTTATGTGTGTATATCTTTTTTTTAACCAAAGACAGTTTTCTTCTGATTTTAGTCAAAATGGTTGGCTATATTTCTGGTTTTAGTGTAGCAATGCTGAAAAGTGTGAAGGCAAACAAAAACTATCAAAGTGAAATCCCATTGTTTATTTTAAGAAATAAAAAATTCTCTAAATGCATACCTTATCTGTGTATTTATGATGTGAACTCCCTTCAAGTTTGTCTCAGAACCTGTCCCCAACATTCTGCACAGTCCAGATGCACAATAAATACCTAAGACCTCACTCAAGAAAGTAATCAATTTCATGAACTCTTTCTGAAGACTTAGACAAGTGTCACCATCAAGACACACTATTCTGTAGTACTATAGACTCTCAGCTTTCTTTTCCTGCAAGAAAAGCTTTATTACAGGTATTTTGCTTTTAAAAATATATAGATGACATGCAATTTTCATGTCATATTTTAAATAGTTTTCTAAATCCTTCATTCCCACATTGCCATTATCATACTTTTGTTGTCCACTTGATTCTTGTTACTGTGCAGTGAAGTTTGGGATAGGAATGGTTAATGAGAGATGAACAAATGGTCATTGTGACCCATACATTCTCTCTTCTTTTCCTCAATGGCCAAGAGCATGGAATGTGGAGATAGCAAACAACTTCCAAGTCTCAAGAACTTAAGAGGTATTGCTTTTTCTCATCCTTTTAGTGATTGTCCAGGCAATGGACCTAGTACCAGTGTTGAAGCAGTTAAGATATTTTACTGAGGTTTGAAATTCATTAATCCCCCTTCCTCCTAACATGTTTTAGATGTTTTAGTTCTGCAAACTTTTATAAGTCTCCTTACTCGTAAGTACTGCCAAGTTATCTTCACTTTCTCAGAAATCTGACTCCTTATTTATCTATTTATTTATTTATTTTGTTATACTACTCACTTGGCACTTAACACACCAAATGGAGCTCTCAGATGGCAAAGACTGTATTTTATTATGTCATTTTTGGTATTCATTATCATACTCAAAATGCATAAAATTTTGAGTTCCAGTTTTGCTAACATAAGCTATATAACACTTTAAATTTATCTTGTTGTGATTTTCTCTATAAATAAATAAATAGAAAAATAAATGGAATGTTCAGATTCCTCTCTCTAATACAGCCAAGAGTTTATCACATTATTTCTACTCTAGGCTATAGGAACTAACCAGGTATCATCCACTAATGATACCAAAGAAATTCTTACTCTCTATAAAAAGAATGAAGTGATAGAATTTCTTCCCAGATTTTCTTCTTTGTATTTGAACTTCAAAATGAAGGCATCTGTAATCATTTATTCTCTAGTGAGTGCTAGCAGATTAACATGTGGATAAAAAGCAACAAATTAATATTCATCACCAAAATTAGAAATAGCCAACAATGTGTCATTCAACAGCTTGAGTGTTTTGATAATCATTAGTGTTTATGAGTTTACTATGGTATCAAGACTTGGTGTCAGATTAAACTGATTTTCTTCAATCTCTTGTCATGTACTATGCAAGAGTAATGAATCAAAATTTCAGAACTTCCGTAAATTGAAGTAATGATGCAAACACCTCTATTTTATATGGGAACTGGCTCATACACATTCATTTGTACTTAGAAATGTATCAGAATAAATAGGACAGGCCAGAGTATTTGATCAATTCAATGACTAATGACAATTTAAAGAGCTATAAAAACAATTGAAATTGTCTTAAGAGCATAGAAGAAGGCTATGATTGAATAAGCTAAAGTAGAACCAATTTGCCACTAAAAGTAAGAAAAAGCCAGGCAAAATACATGTTAAAATGTATTTGAAGTCATCCTGGGCTACTGAGGTAAATAACTTCAAGAAACCAAGATCCTAGAAAAAAAGGAAGCTGTAGAGAAGATTCCAATTTTCTGTCTTAGTTTACCCCATAATGCAGTTTGCCAAATCTTAGCACTGAGTGAGAGGCTGGAAAACCAGGCTAAGGGGAGTTGCCAGAAGCCAGGGAAGCAAGCAGAGCTTTGGCTCCTTGACAGTGTTGGAGCACTAATGTCCCAAGGTAGCAGGATTTGAGAGGCCATTTGAGAAGGGAAGTGTTGAGAAAGGAGCCAAGCCCCTTTATCTCCCTTCTCCCCCACCGTATGACATTTGTTGAATTTCTACAGTGCTTGGGTAAAGAGACCAAGAAAGTAAAAGGATACTTGAAAATCAATAAAGTTATCATGAGTCTCATGGTGAAGGATGACAGAAATAGGAGATTCTGGCAGCCTAGAAGGCATGTCTTCAGGAAACACTCATGGGCTCTCTTGGTAGAGACATAAGAGAGTGAAATAAAGGAAGTAAGGCCAAAGAGAGGCACACAAAGCTCCCTCCAAATTCCATTACATCCAATTCCCTCATTGAATAGAGTGATCTGCTCCCTCTTAGGTTACCTAAGAACAGATACAGTCAATGCTATGTGAAAGAAGTGCATATTATTCAATAAATATGTTTCATTCACAATACCCAGCATTCAATCAGAAAATAAAACATTGCACAACTACAAATATTAAAAAAACCACAGTACGAAAAATAAAATAAAAATACAGCACAGATGATCTAGGTATAGTTATGAGACCAGACTTACATTTGTGGTTAATATGGCCCAACGATAGGTAATATAATGTAAAGAATTTTGTCAGGGAACTGTTATCTATAAAAGAAAGAAATGAGAATTACTGAGTTAAAACAGAAAGAAATAAGAAAAGTGTAATTCAAAGGATAGTGTTATGTAGAGATTGCTCAAAATGGAATAGGTGATTAAAATAATCAAGTAATAGATGAATAAAAGAATCTGAGCTAAATAAAGAGAACAACATTTGCATAAGTACAGAATAAAGTATAAGAGATATGTGGGGCACAATGAAGGCAACTGAAAGGCATGTGACTCATGGTGGAAGAAAATCAGAGACAGAGGTAGATATAATATTTGAAGAGAGAATGGTTATTAATTCCTGCAGCTTATGAAAACTCTCATGCTACACAAATACGTGTTATGAGCAGCAAGCACATTTACATATTAAGAAATTCCTACTTAGGCATATTCCAATGGCACTTGATATCAAAGGGCAAAGGAAAAAATCTTGCATGTAAAACTAAACAGAAACAGAACTGTTTTTAAACTGAAGCTGAAACAAATGGAGGGTAATAGAATGGAGTGCCATCCTTAGAGAGGTGCAAGGAAATACTACATGAATTGAATTCAACTGCAAGTTGAAATGTTCTTTTAAAATAAGGTAACACTAAGATATTTCTATTCAAACAATAACCAAAGAAATTATTATCAGTAGATCCACACTTAAACAAACAACAGCAACGAAACACTAGAAGGAATTCCTTATCCAGAAGTTTTTGATCACAGTTGGAAGCCAAGAAATTCATGAAGAAATGAAAGCTACAGAAAACTAATCACATAGGCAGGTATTGATTGCACAAAAGAGTAATATTAATGTATTGGGGACATAAAATATAAGTGGAGTTAAAATATGTGACAAAATAGCAAAAAGAAGAAGGAACTAAATGGAGTAAATGTATTATAAGGTCATCACAATTTCAAGTAAGTGGTAAAAAATAATTTATTTCTAACAAAAACAAGAGGCATATTATGACCACTGACATTATTCTAAAATACATAAATTATAAAGTAATTAAAAGAAAATTGATCAATAATAAAATAATTCATAAAAAGGAGAAAAGAAAAGAAATGAAACATGAGAAAAGCAGAAATAGTAAACCTAACTATAAAGCCAAATATGTCAAATAATATACTTAGTAGAAGTAGACAATGTTTCAGTAAACAGAACCACCTTAAGACTTGATTTGTAAAAATACTCTAATTTACTGCCAAAAAATCTCTGACTTCACTTGAAAAGTTAAAAGAAAATGGTTAGGAAAAGATGTATCATGCAAAAAGACAGTCTGTCAGTATAGAAGCAAAGGGGACCCAATGGCAAAAAGAAATATATATATAAAGAGATGATCAGCAATGTTTATAATGATCCAGAAGTCAAGATAATAGAAAGACAGAGCAATATGACATTTTTATGGACTAACAATAAGGATTTAAAATATATAAAATAAATGTTAGCATAATGATAAGAAATTACAAATCTAAAGTAAGGTTTGTCTTATGGATGCAAGGATGTTCAACATATACAAATCTATAAAGGGATATTCCACATCAACAACACATGATGATCTCCAAAGATGTAGAAAAAACACTTGGTAAAATCCAACATTCCTTCGTGATAAAAATTCTCAACACAATAGGTGTATAGTCAACTGACTTATGATAAACATGATACAATGATACAGTAGTGAGAGACTAAACTATTTAATAAATGTTGCTAACTTGATTGGGCACTTACATAAGAAAGACAAATCTTGACCTCACTTTACACAATATACAGCCATCAATACCAGAGGAGCAGATAGAAATATGAAAGGTCAGTTGTACAACTTTCGAAATAAACACAGGAGAGCATCTTTTAGACCTAAGAATAGAACACAACTACTCATGAAGGGCACTGACTTTTTAGTTCATTATAAAATAAAACCTTTGTGAATTGGAGTTTGCTAAAATTAAGACCTGTGCTCATCAAAAGACATCCCCAGCACATAAACTCTGTTTAATCATGGGAAATAACATGAGACACATCTTTATTGAACATCATTCTAAAAAAATAGAGATTGACACTAAATATACCATGGTATGCTGAGTGGGATTTTGAAACAGAAAAACAAAAACAAGAATTTGAATAAAATAAGAACCTCGATTAATAATAAAAGTTAATTGTGTAAAGTTTTAAATAACATAATCAAAAAACTTAACCTGATATATATGTATGGATATATTGTTCCAGCACACAATAGAATGGCCACACACTGGCTGTGAAGTCATAATAGATTTCCAATGATAAGAATAAAACAATTTACTTTTTATGATCAGAGTGCAATTATGGTATAAACTCATACTAGGAGATAGTATAACAAATGATAAGAAAAATACACCATTTCCAAAGTTTTTCAATGTAGTTCAAAGCATAATCCAGAAAAAAATACATAGTCTTAAATGAATGCTTCAGAAAAAGTAGAAATACTAAAAATTAACCAGTAAAGCAACTAAGAAAAACAACTATATACTTAATGGAATATACTTTTAACTTTCTTTTTGCATGTTGAATACATAAATAATAAACCCAAGGAAAATTTATAGACGGGAATAAAAAAGATGTGTACACATATATAAAGTAGGAATAAAATAATCATCTGAAAGATTAATCTTTTGAAAGTAAAATAAAATTGATTGGTTTTCAGTAATATTTATCAAGAAGAAGAGATAAATTCCAAATTAACAATGTTAGGAATAAGGCAAGTAAAATAAGAAAAGATGTTACAGATTAAAAAGATAGTAAGAAGATTTGAAAATAATTTGTACCGATGAATGTTGAACTACAGATGAAAAAATACATTTTTCAGAAAACACATCAAATTAATTCAAGAGAATATTAAAACTTAATAATATTAAAGATATATAATCAATGCCCAGAAATAGTTTTAGAAACTTAAATTCGGACAACTTCACTAGTGAGAGGTGTTAATAATTTGAGAAAATTAATTCTAGTGTACACAAACTATAGGAAACAACAAAAGAAGGGTATGGGGATACCACTCCAATTAAACTGATACCACACAGAGAACACATTTTGTACAAAAAGCGAAAATTATAGGATAATTACATTTAAGTACATTAATGCAAAACAAAACATTTGCACATCAAAAATCCATGCAATACATAAAAAGGATAATCTTATGGCCAACTTGGAGGGTTCATAACAGAAATGAAAGGCAGTTTTAACTTTAAAAAGTCCTTTAATATAATATGCCAGATTAACAAACTAAGTCATATGACCATTCCAAGAGTTTTACAAAAATATTAAAAATGTTCAATTCTCATTCTTTCAAAACTCATAGAAAATAAAGAAAAAAATAATATTGTGACTTAAAAAGATAACACATCATAACATAAAATGAAATTTAGTCAATCAATGTTCCATATTATTTCTTGGACATCATTGTATCCAGTCATTTTGTTACCAGAACAAATTTTGAAGCCAAAATTCTAATATCACCGATTTTATAGAAACCCATTACTCCTTCAAGAAACTCCAGTTTCTTGCTTTCTCTTTTGGGTGCTTACTTCTATTTGCTAAGAATATATGACACAAACATTATGAAGGAAAGTGCACAGGATCATTTATGTCTTAAAGTATTCATCAAAATTATTTTCCCTTTCTATTTGTTTTTTTGTTCTTTGCACTGAATAAACAAATTCTATGCACTTAGGGAAAAAGAAAAAAATAGCAAGCATTTGGCTATCATGCCATCATAAGCATAAATCCCCAGTTGACCTCCATCTGTTTTAATTCACAGTAGAGCTTTCACATGATTGCAGATGATTAGTTGTCAACTTCCATGTTCGTTTCTTAAGTGTCTGGAATCATTCATGCCTGAATGATGGTGCTTCTGAATGAAAAATTACTATACATTTTAAAAGTTGCCATGAAACTGTGTTTTGATTGAATAAAGGGCATATGTGTCCATGTACTGGAACATAAGAAGATAGGAAGCAGATGGAAGCATGATAAATGATGTAGTAGAGAGGAAAAGAGAAAAGCTGCAAGACTCCGTCAGAGAGTATCATATCTAGGAGAAAGCCTGTTCATACAGAAAAAGTCTAAAATTTCTCAGAAATCGAGTCAGTGTGTATTATGAAAGGGAGAAGGCTAACGATAGAAGAGATATTTGGAAGTATGCATTCAGAGCAGTTAGAATGCCAGCTCTCCACCTCTGACTTGCGCACTCAGATGGTTCTCCATTCTCTATACTGGCAGCATATGAGAAGTTTATTCACAGGAAAAACTGAACCAGAAAGATTTCTGATTCCAAGACATCTGGCCCAACAGGCTGGGAAAGAGATATCATTTGAAAAATGTTTATGCTGAAGAGAGGAGAGTCCAGCTTATACTCCAGCCTTATTCCTAAGTAACTACAGACAAATAAGTGTCCCCAACACTCATACCCCTATCTTCAAAGAGGAGATGTTTAGGTTCTTTTCTGAGAAACTGACTATCCCAGGAATAAGAACCATGGATCCCACCATGTGGGTGACCTGGGAGGAAAAACCATGATACACTTCTATCACTGGAATGAAACAGTGGTTTATTACCAAACTTTAGGAATATAGAAGATTTTAGTGCCTTATTTTCAGATGTGAGTGGACAGAGATCACCAGATATTTGAAGAAAGCCTCCACTACAGATAGCAGAAAACAAAATAAAAAAGTATACAATGAAAAGCGATAATACACAGAAAGATGTCAAAACAATAAAATTAATGTGCTGAGAGGTAGAATAGAAAATATAGGATTCATGAACAGAAAGAAAAACAGGAAAAAGAAAGAGAAAGATATCTAAGGAATTTTTTAAAAACATAACTGACATACATGACTAGATAAAAGAAAAATAAGTCCATCTAGAGTCCAACCAAATGGATGAAAACAAGAGATCAATACCAAGTTATGTACTCACCAAATATTACAACACCAGGGACATAGAAAAGTTCCTAAAAGGTTTCAGAATAAAAGTAAATTATAATAATATAAATGTACTTTAAAAGCATATGAAATAAGAATGTTATTGGACTCTCCATAACAAAACCGGAACCAATGTCATCATTCTGAGTTGTTTAAATTTCAACTAAGGATTCAAGCAACAAGTTTAGAAATTTTCCCTCTTATTATTTTTCAGAAAGCTAATTTAGGCTGTGATTTTCTAAAATGAGGCAATGGATCCCACCTCCCCAAATCCCCCCCAAAAGAAGACAAAGCAAAGGAATCAACCCAGAGGAGGGATAAAAAAAATTTCCTCTGTGATGGGAAAGGAAAAGCTAAAGGAGACACCTGTGTTGAGAGCCACAAAAGGAAGTTAATCCAATCTGGATCAGGACTACTGGACTGTGCCTAAAAGGATAGCCCCCGAAAAAATAAGAAAATTAGAATTTATAACTATCACCAGGTTTTTTGTAAAACTATTAGAGGAAGCTGGGAAATTTCATTCAGATATACAAAGAAAACTAGACAAATGCAGAAATAAAAGGAAACTATAATTAACTTGAGGAAAATAATACAGGAGATGCTGATTACATATTTAATCAAAAACAAATCCAACTGTATGCAAGGGATGAAGTGGGGAGAAAGGGGGAGAAATTGAAATTGGATTGTTACTATCATATTAGGTAGTCATTTTTTAATGTTGAATCCTAATTGTTCAATAGATAAGCCATCCAAGAAAAGTTCTTACACATTTAAATTATCTGAATTTAATACTTTGCAAATACAAATAAATCATGAAGCTAAAAAACTTAAACAATGGCATATGTATTATGAATAGAGAATAGAATTATGGATAGAGAATAACTATTTTTACTTATTGAGTGGCTCTTTTTCCTGGGATGGGTTATTTGATATTCAAAATTATTTAAAAGAAACCTCTCAGTTTTTATTATCTTGCTAAGCTTTCTACATTGAAGGATACATTACCACACAGTAAGAAATATATTAAATAGTCCTCATTTAAATAACCTGATGAGTACTTTCACAGGTGAAAGATAAATCCATTTAGAATCACTTGAACCTAGAACATGATTCGATTTTATATTTAATCACAGATAGTTATTTTTTTTGGTTTTAATATACATACACTGAATATTTCAGCAATGAAAATACCAAGTAAAGCAAGAGATGACAATGCTCTGTGGTGTTTATTTTACCAGTACAGTCTGTAGTTTTAGCTGTCTTCTTCACAATGATTCTTTGTATTATAGTTGTAATATAGCATTGGTCATTATTAAGGTATCTAACAGTGTTTTTTTATTGTAAATTGCTTTTCTTCTATTTCTTACTTATTTTAAGTTAGGATCTCCTACTGATAGTTTTTCATTATACATGTGAGATTATATTATCTCTGAATTTAATTTAGATTACTGGAGGGATGTTTGCAAAACATCTGGTATAAATAGAGTGTTGGTCTGTTAAAACGGACTACTGCATAAAGGTAGCAAATGGACACTCTTTGGTCATCCCTACCATATGGATGTCTGATGTTTCAGTATCAATTCCTTCCTGACTTTCCAGAGATAGTTCTTGAATGACAATACTAATCAGTCCAGGTGATCTTTCCTGTCAATTCCAGAATCCTTTTTCATACAGCTCTCCAGGCATACACTCCCACTTTAGCATAAAAGATAGAAGACATTTGCCACTTCTGACAAGGGTCATATCATACCACATATTCACTGTTCCTTCCTCACAAACCACCCACGGTATGTTCTAAGGAAATAGAATTTTTTAAAGTAGTTCTGATAAGGGATGAAACTACACTTTTTTTTGAATTCTGAAATAACCTTATGGCTTATAGATAATATTTCTGGTAAAGTATCAAAATTTTCCCTTTTTGTGCATAGCAAACTATTCCACACTGAATGGCATGAAATAAAATCATCTTATCAAGATTGTTTGGCAGCTGTGCCTTACTTCTGGTCTGGCTTTACTTCTGGTATGCCAGCTTGTAATGAGTTAGTGGCTCAACTGTGTCAAGACATTCTAGAGTGGCCTTCCTTGCATATC
Organism: Xerus rutilus; assembly: GCA_028644305.1. Classification (NCBI taxonomy): domain Eukaryota; kingdom Metazoa; phylum Chordata; class Mammalia; order Rodentia; family Sciuridae; genus Xerus; species Xerus rutilus. The sequence continues at coordinate 56,071,973 of CM053411.1, forward strand.
TAACAGTTGGCTGGGTCATTGGTTTTGGTAGCTTGCCCCTGCTATAGGTTTTCACTTTTCCTCAAAGTACCCTTCCTTCTACAGTGATATCAGCCTTCCAAAGAAAAGCAAGACTGGGCAAGAACAAATGTCAGTTTCAAGCTACTGCTTATTTTACATTTGCTAATGTCTTGCTGGTCAAAGCAAGTCACATGGGCACAACCAAATTCAAGGACTCCAGAAACGGGTTCTATTCTAATGGGTTCCTTTCCCTTGAAAAAACTGCAAAATATTGTAGCCTCGTTTTGTATAACGAGGATGCTTCCTTAAGGATTGCAGAATCCTCATTGTCTAATTGTCTTGTATATATCATATCCATGTTCTGCTCACACTTAATCTCATAACTCTTGTTTAAAATATAAATTTTGGTTTGTTTTCTTTTTGTCAACACACACACACACACCCACACACACACACATACACACCAAAAAAGCAGAGTCAGTTTTTCTAAAGAGTTTGCTTAACATAATTTATTTTTGCCCCATAAGTAGTTCATGTTGCTGAGTAGGACTATTGTAAAGCACTGCAATACATGGTTTAATACTTATTTTCTTTTTTTAAAATCACTCATAGATTTAAATATCCTGGTAGAAAGTAAGGCTGGAAGCATCACAGGCAGACATCTGTTGCTGGCTTTCCTTCAGTCACCTAGTTAAGCCAGACATGAACCACAGATAGCTCTGGATAACAAAGATGAATTCATTATGGTTTTCAGATTGCTTACAGAAAGAGATTTAAATAAAATCTTTCATTTTTTTCAATGTTAGTACATTTAGGAAGATTATTGAGAGAAAATTTAAAAATAGTCTTATGAAGCACTCTTTAAAAAGAGCAAACACATCGATCATATTTTGTTTCCTCTGAACTCTTTCTATCTAATGTATGTGATTTTTTTGTACCTTTGTGTTCACTGAAGGATCTTCATAAATGATTCTACATGTATCCTTTATCACGAAGTCAAATACCAACCAGGATAGACAGACAGTACAATGGACCAAGTCTATTCTTCAGTAGCCATTCTTTAAGCAGCTATAAATAGCTATTTAACATACCCAGAATTCCAGGAGGAAGTTAAAGGGGTGGACTTAATGGGTTCTGCTAGTCTTTTGACAAGATAAGATTAATTTTTTCTTTCTTACTTTCATTCACTCTAAATGAAACACAGGAATATAATTTTAAATAATATTTAAAATAAGACAAAGTCATTTAAATCAATATGCCTGTAATTTCTACATTTGAAGAGTATAATTTTCATTCTACCCTTACAGAAAAGTTTACTCTTTGCTGAAAAATGGCAAGGTATGATTTGAAATCCTAAAACAACACCTAAATTTAAGCTAGAGTTGTATATATTGTGGGCTTGTTTTATAAGTCAATTTAAACTACTTTCTCCTATGAATTGCTCTAGCTAAAGAAGCTTTTGCCCCATGGCCTGGAGTGTTCCGGCAGAATGCTGACATTAACTAAGCATTTAACACATATTGAAAAGTTTCACTGTAAACCAAATAATTTTTCCAATAATGCAATTTTAAATTTTATGTATATATCAGTGAAATTTAATTTTTAGATTTATATCACTATTCACATATATTAAAAATCAAAAATAATTGTTTAAAAATAATAAAAATAATAAAATAATAAAAATAATAAAAATAAAATAATTGTTTAAAAATAATAAAAATAATAAAATAATAAAAATAATAAAAATAAAAATCAAAAGTCATTGTTTTGTCTTTAGTGTTTCAAGTTGTATGAGGATATTTCAACATTTAGTTTTGATTCACTTAATATTCACAGCAAGAAACTCCTAATAATGGGTAGTCTGATTTTCATTGCATTAAAGAAATAACTGTTGTAAATTTTGGTATGTCTATCTCATTAGGAAAAGAAAATCCTTGGATAAAGTTTTACAGATGCAGAAAGGTTAGCTCTGTGATGTTTTTTATTGTTAAAGTTTCAGAGCAAATTAGAAGGTACTGTAGAATTGACAACGTAATTTGAGATTACTTTTTGTCATTTTCACATGTAGAAATTTTTAGTGTGTGTTTAAATCTTTGGCAAATTTCCAAAATACAGTAGCTGAGTCCTCTAAATTAGATATACATCTATGGTTGGAACTTACAGGTTAAAAACAGGACTGCAGAAGCCCCAATTCACATTTTCACATGAATAAACTAGCCCTTACAGTGATTCACGGAAAGAATTCCAAACTTTCCTGTATATAAAATCTTGAGCTGAACAATATTGGAAAGGTGTGAATCAAAGATGCATATGCAATGGTAATAGTCCAAAATTTTATTTAAAAAATTTGCTCATGTCCGCTTGAGCTAAGTAGGAGCAAAATAACAGTAGAAATGGATTTTTTGTCCTGAAAACATGAAATCCACCTTTAAGGTGACATTTAGCATTCGGATTATTTGTACCTGAAGCTTTTTGCCCTTAAAATACATCTATCAGAAATTGCTTTCTTTTTTCCTCCAGACCTGGTACATGAAATTTTTATGGAAAATGAGCTTAATTTTACCTGATTATTCATCTAAAATGCATATACTGCTACAGTCACTCTTGTGAAATTGGTTCCTCATGTACCTCACTTAATACCCTAGAATAGCAGCTTAGGAAATGAAGAACTGTGTTAGTTTACTTTGGTTTGGGTCAGGATGACTTCAAAGTTTCAAGAACAAGTGGGTTAGAAGAATAAAGAGAAGAATAAAACTACAAGTGGTTTTGCAGCCAATAAAGTGAAACAGGATAAATGTCCATTAGTCATTCTGAGATATTTGACATACGGAGGTTAGAGACAGTCATTCCACTAATTTCCTTCTTTCCTCCCTCCCTTCCTCCCTCCATCCTTCTCTCTCTCCTTCCTTCCTTCCTTCCTCTCTCCCTCTCTTTTTCTTCTTCTCCTTCCTTTTCACAGAACACTCTAAGCACAATACTTGCTCTCAAGAATTTCAGTATAGTGTGAAAGAAGGAAATGTAAACTAATGGTTCTTTCTAGAGATGCTAATAATTTGAGATCCCAGTTTTAGAGGTTTATATATCGTCTGCTGAAAGTCTAGCTTAATCTCTAGGGCAACGGCCTCCCATAGGTAGCTAGGTTCAATTCTTTATCAAAAATGTTTCTATTATTATCTCGACAGAGAAGAGGGAGAAATGAAGAGTTGATTAACAATTAAATGACTTTGTATAGGTCAATTCCTCCCACAGTTCATTTGCATATCAAATCACATGACCATGTCCACTTATAATGGTATGGAGGAGGTACATTCTACCCATAGGTCCAGAAGAAGAGTCCCCAGTGTAGCTGTTCACTGACAATGTCGGTCACATAACAAATGAATTATCACAAGTGGTGCAAATAGAGTATGTTAAATTTTATAAGGGCTAGAGGAGGTATTGCTTTAAAGGAGAGTCTAAGGAGTTATCTTGAAGAAACACCAGGCATTTTCATAGTAAAAACACCTATTCCAAGTGCATGGAATGATGATTGAAATGGAACACATTTGGAAGAGAGGGAGGAGGCAGGATTTCAAGCTAAGAGAATTATTTTGGGAATTTAAAAATTCCTTCCTAAGGAACTTCATTTTTTTTTGCTTCAAGGAAAGGGGATATTTCAAGGGTTTTAAAAAGAGAAATGAAGTGATAATATTTTTCTTTGAAAAATTTCTCTTATTGGAGTAGGGAGAAAAGATTTGAGATGGATAAGACTGCAGGATCTGCACAGGAGATGATGTGACTCAGGTACATAACCGAAGTGTTGACACTAGAGGTGGGTTTGAGAAGCAGAGGAGGCAGAAACCAACCTGGCCATTGATGGACTGCCATCTACTGGGAACTGTACTGCGATTAAAAACATGTAGAGACAATCTCTCTACCCTTCTAAGTAGCTTAAAATCTAGCAGGAAATCAGAAGTGTAAAGAAAGAATGACGGTGAAAGTGTTAAGTGCTCTGATAGGCAGCACTCTGTAAGAGAAAGCTGAAGAGAGCATGGCACCCTTTGATTCAGAGTCATGCTGACTTCTTTTGCTTTTTTAAATTGGTGTATTCCAGGGTTATTTCTTGGCTTTCTGTTTTTGTTTCTATATATCGACATTGAACTATTTCATGCATGTCTAGCCAAGAGTATGTTCTTCCCTGCAGTGACCTGCATGCCGGTTCATTCTGAACCACTCTTCCCCATAAACTCACCTTGAATGCTGCTGTCATCAGAACTACCACAGTGCTGCAATGTTGACGTTAGTAAACCTTCTTCTCTGACCACATCCTTGGGTGATGCTATTTGAAACCTGGATATTTGATCGTGGGCGGTAGATTCAGGAGCAGTTAAGATGGAAACATCCCTCAAGTTTTAGGACTTTATTCTGAAAGAACCACTTAATTTGCAGCATATATTATTAGTGTTCTCACCATAGTTGAACAAAAATATGATATGGAGGACATTACATATAACTAATGATATTCATTCTATGTTTCTTTGCAATCATCTCTGATAATTTTCTCTGTGACCCCCTATGAATACTTAAATATTACCATTACAATACCCTTTTACATACAGTGATGCCCAAGGAGATTCTGAAATTTCTATGCTATTTGCTTCTCTTCCATTTCCTATTTTTTGCTAAGGAACAAAGAAAGAAACTGCAGCAATTAGCTCTAGTAGGTATATGATACTTTTCTTCCAAAGCAAATAAGACTTTATTATTAAGTACCAGTTGAAATATGCAAGCTATTATTTATGGCATATAAATCAATCACAGTAATGTTATTTAGTGTAATGGGAATTGACCTAATTAGGTCTTTCTTTCTTTTGTCGTTTACTTATAAACATGTCTGTCAGATTTTATGTAACTATTTTACATTGTGAGCTCACATAGGGCAAGAATTCCATCTAAGCTACTCTATACAACACTACAGAGCCTCTTTCATTAATGTTGCTTTGATGCTTTTGGTTTTGTGAATGACATGGAAATTATTTGAAATTCAGGAGCCATACAGCAAATTTTCACTGCATAGGGCTTGCCATAAAAATAAGATTACTTACTTAATTAGATACCAATGTTTACTGGTAAATATTAATTTTCCTAAAATATTAACATAAAGAGATGCTGATAGTCTATCTATGGTGTTTGATAACCACCAAAACACTTTGGCTAAATTTATTTTTATTCTGTTTTTGCCAAAAGATTTTGTGATTTATCCTCCATACTTAAACATTTCACTTATTCACAGAACCAGTCTCTGCATGTATGGAAATAAAAATGGGTCATGTCATTTGTATAGAAATGAATTATAAAATATGGTTCAAGGGAGACCTTAGGAGCCATTTTTAGTATAAAGCTGAAAAACTAAAGACACAGGAGGTCAAGTGATTTTTAAAGATTGTTTGACAAGGAGAAACATGGTTCCATGGAAAGACCACTGGTTTGGAAATTAGAAAGCTCTAGTTTTATTTTCAGCTATGCCAAATATTTTTTAGACCTCAATTTTTCAATCTCTCGAATCAGGAATAGATTGAATGCATAATTTTCAAGTTTCTTTCCTATTTAAAAGTTCAAAATTTTCAACTTAATGTCACACTATAATTAACAAGAGTTATTGAATTCCTGAGGGCTTAAACAGTGTCCAACAGAGAAAAGTGTAATAGATAAACTTTGGCAACAGGGGGACAGGGCAAGTCAAGAGTGCCAGCATTGGGAGCCAGACAAGATAAATGTAGTGGTTACAAAGAACAACATCATATGAGAGAGTCAAGACCTGGTAACCCAGAAAAGCTAGTGCATACATGATATGGCGGATAAGAAGCTCAGGTGTCAGTGAAACTAGAGAGCACAGAGCAAGATCTTAGATAACCAGAGGCTCTGGGTCTTAAGAGGTCTGCATAATTAGAAATTGCATTTCAGCAGCAAAATAGGGGATTAATGCTGAGCCTAGAGTTTTGAGTTCAAGATCATAATTAATATAAGAGAGTGGACAGACTTGAAACTACAGAGAATGACTTGTTAGAACCCAGAAGGAGAAGGGCTGGGGACAAAGCAGAATCTGACGTGAGTCTTCTTTCTCCAAATACACATATATATGTTAAAATTTTATATAAATCTATACACATATATACATATGTTCTACAATTTTGCATAAATAAACATACTTATATACATATATACACATAGATTATGTATGTGTGTATATATTAATATCTATATCACTATCTATCTATGAATTATGTCCCTTACTTGACTTCTCATTACAAAATATCTGAGCCAAATGAAACAGCAGAGAGACAACCAAATTTCTCTGAATAGAATGAAGTTACCAGTTTGGGTTGATGGAGTCCTTATGTGGAAGACCTGAATCACAGTCACAGGGAGATTTGAAAGAGAAAAGGAGAAGTTGTCCCTAGAAGAGATGTTTAAGGAGCATTTTTTTCTGAGATGTACTTTCTACAAACTGTAAAGTGTAACCCTTCTAGAAATATTTAATAAAATATCCATTTCTTGTCAATGCACTAAGGGTACTTTGGGCACAGGACAAAGATAAATGCTACCCTTGTGTGTTCAGTCTCTATTAAACTCTAAAAATAATCTATACCTTGAATGATGATGGGAAACTTACTGTCAAAATACAAATATTTCCCACAAATTTCACACATTCCCACAAATATACGCTGTGTCAAACATACCCCATATAGTCACAGAGCTACACCAGCACAATGCAATGACTCTGATGTCCCTTTGATATGGGAAAAAAAACCAACCCTGAGAGTTACTTGCATGTCTCCTTAATAATAAACATTTTAATATACCCATCACATTATTTTTAGTCAATGTATAAAAGACTTTTATCTCTTAAAGAATCATTTGCTTTGCTTCATTCCAGAGGGTAGGCAAGTTCAATTCTAGTTATATGTGAAAGGATGCTAGTAACTGAACCTGTCAGGCATGCAAAAGGGGAACAAGTTCCATCTGCATCCTTCCTGCATGGACTTAGATCTGTGTGCATGTGAGAACTCTCTGGCTCTTGCTCAGAGCTATGTTTCCAGCTGGGAGAAGCACAGTTCCCCTTAGCAAGAGATGAATACTTTTCACTTTTCAAAAGGTATTATCTGTTCTGCTATAGATTAGCCTGACCCACTGGCAGCCCATCAGGAGAAATTTATCTGGAAACTTCCCCTGGGGAGCTGTAACAGCTGAAAACAACAGCTGAAACCAACACCTGAAGAAAAAGAGAGGGAAACTGGTTAAACTAGTTTGAGCACTGATGTATAGCCGTTGCCTAGATATGCCCTCTCCTTAGCCACTCACCTTACTCTTCCTCCTGCTGCTTTTGAGGGTTGAATGCCAATCTTAACTATTTCTGACAAGATTCTCTTTCCATTTAGCGGCCCTTTCCCATCCTATCTTAAAGTACAATTTCAGTCTTGGCATTTCCTCATCCATTGACTCCTATTCTGTAGTTTCCCAATGAATAATCTGCTTCCATTTTGGCAATTCATACCATTTCCCAAGAAATATTGTCCTGTTCCTTCCTTCCCTTGAATCCGAACTACAATTTCCAGTATGATTTCCCTGTCCTCTGATGACATTATTTTCCTAAAAAAAAAAAGAAAGAAAAATTATCTCAAGTGATGGCCATCCTTCTTGTTATTCCCATCATATCTTAGTGAAGAGGGGGGATCTTTTTCACACGTCTGGTTCTGCTTTTAGATTTCAGTGTTACCAGTGGTATTCATTAGACCCTTTCCTTTGAACTCTGTCTCCATCCATCCCACTCATTTACATCACCTTCTGCTAATCCTTGTTTTATTTTACTCTTACTCAGTTGAGTGCTTATGATGTGCAAGGTATTGTGGTTGGTATATGGCACAAGTATATCACTGTAAGACTGAAGCACAAAGTGCTGTGGGGTATCAGAGGAGGTCGACATTTATTCTAGTGTGAATAATGAATGGAAAGCTCCTGGAAAGAGGAGACAGGAAGGTGAAAGTTGCATCTGTAAATCTTGTAAAATAGAGAACAACGGAAGAACAAGTGAATGGAGATTTAAAAGCTTAGAATTGGCTGCCGGAAATTCAGGCAGTCCAACATAGCAAATGCTGACTTTTGAGAAACATATGTGGAGGTGATAATGAAAGTAGGCAGATTGGAAAGAGTGCCCCTAAAGAAGGGCCAGAGAAAGAAGACAGCCTTGACAGAACGCTCTCCTCCAGAGCTGAGAGACTGGAGAGAAGCCAGGTCAGAGGACAACCGGAGATCAAAACTCAATGGGAAACAGGACTTTTATCAAGAAGGTTGCTATCAAGAGGATTGAAAACTGAATAGAGATCAAAAAGATTGTGGTCGAAAAAAAAGGTGTTGGTGTGATCTTTAAGCGGTCATTAGTGAATTTCAAAAGAAAGATCTCAGTAAAGTCAAGGGGACTGAGTACAATTAATTAAGGAGTGAATCAGTAATGAATAAATAATTAACTTATTATTGGGAGAATATGTAGACTATTTTTAGAAATTAGTAAAATAGATTAAATCAAAATTTCAGGGACTCACTGATTTAAAGGAGTATTTAAGAGTTAGAATATTGGAAAATATAATAAAATGAAACTAATTCACATATTTAGTGTCTTTTTTCCAGATACTCCCCTTTCCGGAATGAAAGTGTTTGATTTGTCTTTTTTTGTTTTGGTACCAGGGACTGAACTCAGGGGCACTCGACCACTGAGCCACATCCCCAGCCCTATTTTGTGTTCTATGTAGAGACAGGGTCTCTACATAGAGTTGCTTAGCGCCTCGCCGTTGCTGAGGCTGGCTTTGAACTCGCGATTCTCCTGTCTCAGCCTCCCTAAGTGCTGGGATTACAGGCTTGCGCCACCGTGCCTGGCTTGATTTGTCTTTTACTTCCTAACTTTCAGTCTGATAGAATATGAATAATGAGAAAATACAGAAACTTGAAGAAATATAAAAGGCTAAAATAATTCATTACATGAAGACCTGACCTGAGTCCTAAAAGTGATATAGAGCCCATCCTAGCAGATTTTTGGGTGTTTTTAAGAACTAGGACCTACATGAATGATGTGGACACAGCTACAGTTTGAGGCATGAGGAGTGAAATGAATGGACAGCGGGAATTTTGAAGAAGCACAGCTGTGTCTTATGAAGATGTTCTTTCTTTGAAATTTTACCAACAATTTTCAATAAAAATTTAAATTAGCAAGTATTTGGAATGCTGGTTTAATTATTCTATAATAGCACATCCTGCTGATAATGGAGGAAGTATCTCTGTGTATGGTTTTACCTAAGTGTCCCTTGATGTCTTTATGTATATATTTCTGTATGTATTCTGTATTTTATTGTGTGTATGATTTAATAGAGGAAGATAGAAAATGCAAGAAGAAAAGGTAGCTGGTGAAGTAGTCAGGGAGCATTAGATAAAAAACATGAGCACAAACTCACGGGCAGTAGGGAAACTCTACTGTTCTCTGGGAGGAGAAGGAAGCAGAAAAGAAGCTCTGAGCCAGAGGACAAAGAAAGCTAAATACTTCATGTATAGAAGCAGATGAAATGCCCTCTCTAGAGAAGGAAACGCTTGGGGGCTTCAATAAGTGGGAAAGAATTGATGTGTTGGGTAATGTTGTCAGGGAATAAAAATCATTTAGAACTATGGCCCAATAGCAATGCTAAACCTGACAGGGAATGATAAGATTCATTTTTAGGGAATCAAATCAGATTATCTTATGAATCTCTTCTGTAGCTACCATCATGCAGAAGTAGAAGCAAAATTTTACACTGTGAACTTCACAAAAAGACACAGGGTTGGTAGTGGGCAGGGAAATTTCTTGGATTTTGCATGTAGACTCCCACGTTTTATTCGTTTTTGCTTGTTTTTAATCAGCACATTATAACTGCACATAACAGTGAGATACATTGTGACATATTCATACATACAATTAATATAATTTGGTCAATTTCAATCCCTGGTACCACATTTTATTCTTTCGGTGTTTGAAACTAGGTTTAGTGATAAGGTAATGAAGTGAAGCAATCCATTTGTAGAAATAGAATAGAGAAGGAAGAGCTGATACTGACTGATACAACTCCACAACTAGATTTTTAGATGCATAGAGGAAGGAAGAAGGAAGGAAAACCAATGGTCCATTAGCAAACACATCAAAGTAAAAATGACTTCATTATGGACAGAGGTCCATTGCCTAGCATAATCTAAATATTCAAATCATGGAGATTCCTGAAAATATTGTTTACCAAAACCTAAGTATTAAAAATGTACATTTTTGACCAGAATTATTAAATACCATGTAGCTCTTGAATTTTCTGGTGCTTTTATATTTAATTTTGTGTCTTCTTTAGAGTAGCACATTTTATTGAGAATTCAAAAACCTTAAAAACAAAAATGATTACATTGAATTGAACTATGCTGGGTCCCAGTGGTTTATATCCTTTGAAGTTCAATGTTTTACAACAATAATCACCTTTTTTTCTACCTTCATCTCACTTTTAAGTTTCAAATGATCTTTAGTAAGACAGCCATGTGTCTTATACTAAACATATTTTTACCTCAGACTTCTAACAGTCTTCTGACCTTCCCAGGAGACACCATCAGTTGAGAGACAAGACTCCAATGTTCCACTCTTAAAAGAAAATTACTTCAGACATTTGTAGAAAATGTCAATGTTTAGAGAGATTGTGGAAGATCAGTGATATTGTTACTACTTTTACTAATAATAATAATAGTACTTTTGAGTCCAATCCATATAAATACAGCTATAAGTAGTTTACTTGAGCTAACACAATTCATTTTCTAACCCTATGAGGAATTTAATATTATTGCCCTTGTTTGCAAAATGCATACGAAGAATACTTGACATATACATGCATTCCTAAACAGCTCAGGCTACTGTTTTTATTTTCTGTATTTCTCATGCACCAAATGGTGGTGAAGGATAGACAGCCATACCTTCTTTTTAAAAAATATTTTGGAATAATTTTAAATTTAAAGAAAAAATTGTAGAGATAGAATAGAAAATGTTGTATATATCCCACATTCATTTTCTTATATTATTAACATTTTGCATTAAATGGTACAACTTCCATAGAATGCATCAATATTAATGAGTAGTTATCAAAGTCCATACTTTATTTGGATTTCTTTAATATTTACTTAATATTTTTTATTTTTCTATTCTACAATCCCATTGAACATTCTACACTACAACTAATTAGCATGTCTCCTTAGTCTTCTGGAAACTGATGATTTCTGGTTTTTGTTTTTTGTGAATTTGACAGCTTTGAGGAGTACTGGTCATTTATACGTTATAAAATTCTAGATTTTATAGAATGTAGAATGCCTTTTGGACTTTGTGTGGTTTTCCATGCATTAGACTGGAATTATCAATTTTTACACAGAGGTAAAGTGCTATTTTCATTACATCATTATAAAGGGTACATAATGTCAACATAATTTATCATCATTGATGTGGACCAGGAGCATAGCTGCTCATGTAGTGTTTGTCAGGTTTCTCCTTTCCAAAGTTACTCTCTTCTGCCCTTTCCTTCCTGTAGACTGGGATGAAGTTACTGTGCACACTCTGCAATTCAGGATTTGGGGCTCTGCTCCATCTCATTGGACAGGAACTATCGACATACTTTTTAAAATGGTGCACAGGGGATTAGTATATTCTTTTCTATCTACCTACCTACCTACCTACATTCCTACCTATCACCTGTTATATACCTATATACCACCTATCATCTTTTCAATCATTTCTATTACTATGGACTCAGGGACATTCATTTTCTACTTTGGTTTATATTCCAACATTGCATCGTTTATTTTCTGGATCTAATTGTTCTATCTTTGTGATTTGGGGGCATTTTCATAGTTGGCTTCTGTGTCCACTGAACATACATTTACTGTTGTCCATTTCATGTCTCTCTTTGCAAGAAGATAACACTTAGTATATTCTCTCAAATATTTTTCAACCCCTAGTTAGAAGACAATTTTAGGACTTCTGTTCTTCCATGTCAATGAAAAGCAATGTGCAAAGAAGCACTTAAGCTGAATATTCACCTTCATTTGATGACACTATAATTATTTGTTTTTTTTAAATTCAGACTTCACAGTGTGTTTTATGAGCACATAAATACTCAGTACTTGAACATGCAAGTTTTTGCCTGTTATATTAAAAATGTTGTAAATTTAGTAGAAAATAAACCTTAATTACATTACTTTATACAGTAAAGAAATTTGGCATTGTCTAAACATGGTTGGTTAAACTCCCATCACAATCATCTTCATAATGTACCATTTTGAAAAGAACTTTGAACTATGTATAATTTAAGTGTAATCTATTGTAGTGTATTAGATCTGCTCTTTGGTACTCTGTAATTTAGTTGTACATTATACTTACCATCATCTATTTATTATATTTTACCTTTACAAATCAAGTTATTTTGAATTTATCTGAGTATTTACTGAGATTGTGATGCATTCACAAATATAAAATTAGAATATATTTATTTGTTAAATTAAGCATAATTTAACATTGGGACAAAATATTCCTTGTCAAAACTGATCAGTGTTGAGATATAAAATGTAAGGTAGGAACTAGAGCAGTAAAACAATGACTACCTTCCCTGTTGTCTTTTTATTTTATTTTTTTCAGTACTGGGGATTGAACCCAGGAACATTCTACCACTGAATTACATCCTCAGCCCCTTTCCTCCTTTTTAAAATTTTGACACAGGACCTTGCTTAGTGCCTAGGCTGATCAGGAACTTGCAGTCTTCTTGCCTCAGCCTCTTGAGTGGATGGGATTGCAGATTTGCTCCAACATGTACTGTTGTGAGCACATTTTCTGGAGTATTATCCATTATACTCACAATTATTTTGTTAACTTTTACCATAATGAATCTCTTTACAAGTTCAAATGAGGAGTGGGACCAAAACACTCTCTTTTCATTCATTCAACAACTATTTAATGAATTCTATATACCAGGAAGTTATGTTTGCATGGGACAAAGCAGTGAACAAGCCAGAAAAATTGTCTAGCTTGTGACACTTAGAAGTTCTTCATATCAGGGCTGCCAGCAGAGATATAATGCAGGCAGCAACTGTGAACCTTACAAAAATGTTTGCATTTTCTAGTTTCTATGTTAAAAAGGCTTAAAAAAGATAAAATTAATTTTAATACTCTTTTATTTAACCCAATATAGCCAAAATATTACATTATGTAATCATGCAGGGTAATTAAACAGGTAGTTTATATCTTTCCTTTTTGTTTCAAGGTTTTGAGATTTGGTATGTATTTTTCACTTATAGCATGTCTCAGTTTACACCCAGCCACTGTTAAAGTGCTTTCTAGCCACATATGGCTAGTGGCTATGTTGATTAACACATTTCCATACTATAATCACCACAATCATAGATGATTTTAGGGTAACTTACATAAGCTTGGAAGATTTAAATATCAATGTCTTTTATTTCAAAACCTATGAGGATTTGAAGAAAAAAATGTTATTTTTTATATTTGTACATAGTTGCATAAAAAATGTTTCAACCATTAAACATTTTTAAAACCAGAGTAGGAGAAAACCTCTATTATAAATTTTTATATGTGGATAATAGCACTCTTTCCAATTTATTAAGGACGGAAAAGATATCTGAATATACTAATAATGCTTGCAGAGATGACCTAGAACTAAGTACAATTTGAAGGTTCAAATGTGTGCATATTACTGGTTAATTGACAGGATGGTGTACAATCTCACAAAGGGGTTACTTATCCAGATGTCTCTCCCACCCAGTTCACTATTTTTAATCCAGGATGATATTTCTTATCCCTTTTTGGTGCCTTCTGAATCACTCAAGCATCCTTTCTTTGAATGATTGTATACTTTAGCTATTTCTTTAAAAAGGAACTTGGTTTAGAGATTACTAAAACTTGTTCACATCTTTGACTTTTTGCATAGTAGCTAAGGTTATTCATGTACCTTTCTAGTGTAGGGTGGAAGTATTCATGAGAGGCAGTAGATGGGTGAGAGAGGCAGCACAAGGGCCTATAAAAAGAAAATTTGGCTGGACTGTTTGGACCAGAATTCTTATTTTATCAAATTTTTAAAAATCATTGTTCTTTTTTTTTTTTTTTTTTTTTTGGTACTGGGGATTGAACTCAGGGGCACTCGACCACTGAGCGACATCCCCAGCCCTATTTTGTGTTTTATATAGAGACAAGGTCTCACTGAGTTGCTTAGCACCTCCCCATTGCTGAGGCTGGCTTTGAACTTCCCAAAGTGCTAGGATTACAGGCGTGCGCCACCATGCCTGGCTTAAAAATCATTGTGGGCATATGTCTTAATAATAGAAAGGATGCTTTTGGTTTATTCCTTAAACTTCATTCAGTTAAAATTCACTAGTGAAAACAGATTTCTCTCTAAAAACTGAGAAAATTTATATGTACCTTTAAAGTTGATAGATAGAATGAATGAAATTTTTTCTGCTTAATAAATTTTGAATTTGTAGATCATATCTAGAATTCAGTTTGTTTAAAAGACTCAGGGCAATACATGTGTAATGGGCATACACATTAATGACCTCTTTTACCAGAAATGTATTTGACACTTCTATCAAAGCTTGACATTCACTAATGTGAAAATTTTCTTCTCTTCACTTTGATTAACTTTGTGGTTCTAAGGTCCAAGGGGACAGTGTGAGGGATGTGTGGGAGGTAGATGTTTCCATTCGTTTTTTCACTACTGTGACCAAAAGATCACAAGAACAATTTTAGAGGAGAAAAAGTTTATTTGGTGTTCAAGTTTCAGACATCTCAGTCCATAGATGGCTGACTCTATTCCTCAGTGTCTGAGGTGTGGCAGAACATCATGGCATAAGAGTGTGCTGGGGGACATTACCTCAGGACATGACAACAAGAAAGAAGAGATAAAGCTCCATTCTCCAGGGACAAAATATATATTCCAAAGGTGCTCCCCCAATGACCTACCTCCTCCAACCCTACCCTACCTGCCTACAGTTACCATCCACTTAATATCTATCAGGGGTTAATGCACTGATTAAGTTAAGGCTTTCATAACACAATCAGTTCACCTCTAAACTTTCTTGTATAGCCTTATGAGCTTTTAGGGGACACTTCATACCTAGACCATAACATTGGGTGAGGTCTTTGAGTGGCCTCTCTCTGTTTCTAAGTCAATATAGCCCTCTGAGCTTCCTTTGTGGATTTTCCCTCCATGTGTGATTAGAAAATTGGTCCAAGATTTTCATTCTTCCTCTAACTACATTAGGATAAAATTGATGTATTTCATATTTAAGCCTAGAATTTAATGTCTTAAGGGGAGAATAATAATTACTGAAATTCATTCTCTTTCTGTTCCTAGAATGTCACATCTGCCTAAGCTTCATAAGAGAGGACAATTATTTTTATTTTTGTTTGATTCTCCCTAATATACAACTAAGTTTTACTTGTCTACCCTTAATTTTTATCCTTGTCTGAAACTGTTTAATTTATAAAGCAATTATGTATTTAAAACTTAAATTTAACCGGGTATATGGAAAGAAAAGACTTAAGGAAATCATTGTGTGTGTGTGTGTGTGTGTGTGTGTGCACATGCATGTGGGTATAGTAAAACATGTCACACAAAAAGCAACACAAAAAAATAATTATTCTCACAGTATGGAAATCAATATTAGAAAGTGGCCTCCTATTCTAGCTTTTAAAAGAAATTTCTGTATGCTAGGTCTGATCTTCAGGGAACAATAAAGAGAGTTTGAAATGCCTATAATGTCTGGCATTAACAGTGTTAATAAGGTAAATGCAAATTCAGTGGGCTTGATTGTATTTTCACAGATCCGATATCTAAAAAGTATCTGCCAGCATGATAGACTTTAAATGTAGGAGTCCTACACAAAGGTTTTAAAAAGAAGAGTGACTGAAATAACATTTTTAACAGAGTAAGCTTCCTGAAAATCATATCACACTTTTATTAACATGTAGAAGATACATAATAATATATCTGGTGATTTTCTCTATGCCTCCATAAACTTCATTTTATCTAATGTATGTTTCCATTCATTCTCTAAACCATGCACCTATCCATTTGAACATTTATTCATGGAAAGTTTTTTTCAGGAATATTTTTGAAGAGTTCGTAGTTGCTATCATAGGTACATAAAGTCAAAAGTCTCATAATAGCCACATAACATTCCTCAACCAATACAAAATATGCTTGTTCTATGATTAATTTTTTTAGCTACAGGGTTGAGATATTACTGTCATGTCTTGATGCCAAAGAAACTCAGAAAGAAGTGAGAAGTAGATTTCTAGTCAAATTTCTGAAATACCTTCTTGGCTCATTGGTACTTGGGCTCTAAACCCCCTTCTCCTTTATGTCCATTTTTTCATCTATAATATGAAAATATTTCCTCCACTATGACATAAAAATATTTAGTTTTTCGAGCTTTAAAGATTCCTCAGACATCCCTTATGCAAATGACCTACAAGGACTTGATTTCAGGAGTTATAATTTTTAAAGCAGAAAGAATAATAGTCATTAGGGTCTTTTAAAAATCCCCATTATCTAGTAGCAGTATGACCACGTACCTGAATAAAACATTTCCCCAGTTTAAAACAAATGATAAAACAAATTTACAGATAAACAAGAATTTAAAAAATATGGCTTAATATCAGTGCATTTACCTCCAGCTTAGAACATAAAATAGTAAGTTAAAACACTCTGTGAATCCTTAATAACTTTCCTGTTTTTCCACTCCCATAGGTAACCACTATGCTGAAATCTATGTGCACGGTTTACACATGTATTTCATTCATTTATTTCCAATCCTTGAAGTCTCTTGACACCCTGATCAACTTTCCAGCCTTGCAGGTGGCTTCCTGATGAATACTGCTGGTATCCCAGCCAGTGTGTTGGAAGTTCACAGCACCCACTCCAGGCAGTTTCCAGATGAGCTTTTCAACACTTCAGTGAGTTAGTTCTCTGCTGGCAAATCTCAGTCTATGGTTCTTCATTAAACTACTCCCCCATGCATTAGGCTACCAACCAGACCCTCTAAAATGAGGTCTACATCTCAGCCTTGGGGAAAGGGGATCCCTCTCCCTAATTCATTCCTACTTGGTACCTGGCCTCAGCTCTGGGTTGCCTCAGCTGTTGCTCCTGCATTTGTTAGACTTCTCTTTATTCTCTGGTATCCTTTCCTCTGCTTCCAGTTAAGAATCTTTTATATTAAATATTTGTTGTTCATGTTGCTCTGTGGCTTCTTTTTCCTGATTTTACATTGAATACTATGGTATTTAAGCATATCTCTACTTCATTGCATGTGTCATGGTTTCATTATTTCAACTAGAAAGTATAAAACATAGTTAGGGGTTCTAATATATATATATATACACTTATTTTCATTTTTTAAAACTAGAGAATGATTTTATCATTAAACCTAAGGACCACAGGAGATCAAATTCAATTCACACTGATTGAAAAATTCCTGCTGTCTTGTCATGAGGTTAAGCACATTTATGTATATAATACATGGGATAATATAAATACATAGATAATATACTTCTGTGACCACTGAGGCATAGAGTGTTTTGGTAACTTGCTCAAAGTTTTGCATTCATTAAAACAGGAACTGGATATTAAATTAAGGCTTTTATGGATATTAATATAGTCCTTAGTATACTATGATTGCATGTTTTTCTCATGCTGTTTCCTGCATTTCCATTTCACGAGACTGGGCGCCAAAAGAGACAAGAATCAATTTACTGAGCTATTTTAATTTTTTTTTCTTTATGAACCATAGTTCCTTTATGTCTAGTCTTTCTTTTCTTATGCATATTTTTTACTTGGAATAATAATAGACATGGATTTCATGTTACTTCCAACCTATATCACCTCTACCCAGTGCCATTTTAAAGTAATATATTTAAGTATTGATTTTGGTTCCATGGTTTGCATATTAGGATAAAATTTTTGTAAATGCCTGTATACAGTTCTTCCAAATGTTGTCCCTGACACTGATCATTACTATGATCCCCTCTCCACATTCATGAACACAGTGTTAGTTATTCATTATATTTAACTGCAAAGAATCAATGGACCTTCACATCAGCTGTGTACATCTGCATGATTTTTTTTCTGCTTGGTGGTTTAGGTAGTTAGCTATGCAGTTGGAATGGCATGCGAGATATTTTAACAAATTGTGTGAATAATAAACAGGTTACAAAGAGGTGGTCAAATAGGCAGGTTAAAAGAAACATTCATTTGTAAAAATGTTCAAATGTGAATGTGTAAAATGGATGCCCTTACAAAAAATGGCAAGGGTGGGAGTGGGAAGCTCCTGGTGACTTAGATCAATGCTATGAGTTGCTGGTAATTTGTTAGAAAAATACATATATATGATCAAACATTTTAAAAATATACATGATTGAAAATTAAAATTAGTCTTTAAGCTTTGTTTAGGGTCAAAGTCTTGGTCTATTTCACTACAACTCAAAATTTCATGCTTAATGATCTAGTAGTTCTCTTAGTGAGAGGAAACAGAAAAAAGGCCTAACAGCCTTTGCTGTAGAACTTCAAATTAGTCTGGACTCAAACTTGGCTTTTACTACCTTCTAGCTAGTGATCTTGCTTGAGTTACTTAATCTCTATACTTTAAGTTTTTACCAATAAATAATACTATTCATATGTCACAGGGCAGCCTTTTTTAGGACTACTCAAAAATGCAAAACATGAAAACTGCTTAAAATAGTGAATATAATAAATAATACATATGTTATTGCCCTATCACTAATATGAATGCAGCAGAAGTCAGTGCATTCAGATATCATCTGATAAACAATTTTTACCAGATTGAGATACCTGAGGAAAATTGTCTTATTATTGTTCTGACTAGAGAATGAAAGACCTTGGCCTGTGAATGAAAGTATTCCAAAGTACTAAAAAATGAGAGTAAAGTTTATTCTTTGCATTGGCAGTTCTTCAATATCAGGAAATACATTGTAGGTGAAACACCGGGAAGAGAAATTAGGACAGATAAGTAACATGGTCTGGGCTTTTATAAGAATAAAATCAGCACATGCCAGGTAAGCCTCTACATCTAGCCCATTTATCAATTTCAGTCTCTTTTCCCCTGACTTGTAGTAATATTAAAAAAAAAAAATTCCTCGACTGACTCAAGATCATTCAGTTTCATATTGTTCTAAATTCTAAGAGTGACTGTCAGTGTTGTTATATTCAATGATTCCATATTCCCTGGAGTGGCATAAACCTCAGGGCTCCTTATGCTTTGGACTTCACTCTGGTTCATTATGGCAGTTGGTTCAAAAATGAACCTGGTGTTAGAATATTTTATTTTCTTACATATTGGTCTTGCAATAATGGACTTATCATTTTATTATATACAAGTAACATTATATTTACATATGAACATCTGCCTTTACACCTAAAACTGTAAAGAGCTTGTCTAACAAGTATCAAGTACACAACAGAAGGCAGTTTTTTTCCTCAAAACTGCTATAAAATAGACAAACTGCTATGGCACTCAGCCACTGTACACACCCAAGGAGGAATCACTGACTACCTTCCCTCATACCAATTTCTATTGAAAACAAAACAATATGAATATTTATTGTTCCAAAAAATTGTATTTTATTATGTTTTTTTTACATGGAAGTAATCTATCAAAAGAATCTGGAAAAGGATTGGTCTAAATTAGGCAATCAGTATTGCATTTCTGAAGTTATGCCAGTAGGTTTATTTAGCATTATTTAGAAAAGGCAACAGTTAGAAGCAAATATTCAAAGAGGATTGGTAAACTATATGATGATGGATTATCCTGCAAAGACTCCTTAAATCATAGCTGAACAGAGTATTCAATGGCATAGAGGAGTACTTTACCTCATGTTCTATTTTAAAAATTCAAAAAGTGAAACTCTGTATACAGTATACTTCCTACCCCACACATGTACCCACAAACCAACCAAAACAGAGTTTTTATATTCTTAGAAAAAAGATCATAATGAAGTCACAGACAGAGAGTGCTTACCATTTGACTGTTGGATAATAGATTATTTTTAAATTTTAATCTGTTCTTTCTCTATTTTTCATTTGTCTCCATTGAATATGCCTTATTTTATAACGAGAAAAAATGTTAACTTTTTAAAGAATACCATTGAGGCCTCCTACTCTCTAAGTGCTTTCCTAGGTGAAAGGAGACAGACAAGGTTTACATTCTAAAGAGTCAATCTGACAGGAAATTGAAAGAGTTCATGCATTCTCAAGTGTGATGAGCTTTTGCAATGTATAAATACAGACGTGCTATACAAATGCAGAAAAAGGATTTCATCCAGTTGGGAAAATCCTTCTTGTGGAAGATATCAAAGCTAAAACCTAGAGGATGCATTTAGTTAGGACTTGTTTTGTGAGGAATAAAGAAGGTAGTATGAAAGCTCTAGGAGAATTTGGTGGCCAGAATTGCATAAGTGAAGGCCCTTGGAGGGAGAAAGCAGGACCCTCAAAAATAACTGAACGAATAGCAAAGGAGAGGAAGACAGGTGTAAAGTAAGACTGGACATCTTTGCAAGTGCCAGATCCAGATCCAGTGGGGCTGTACGCTTATTGATGATGCTGGATTTTACCCTTGGGGCTAAGAAAGCCATGGAAAGATGTAAACAGCGTGATACAACCAGGTTTGCTATTTTAATTGATTACCTTGACGGCTGAGTGGAGGATAAAACAAAGAGAACATGAATCAAATCTTAGGAACCAGTTGGGAGATTATTTCGGTAACAGGCAAGAAGAACGAACAGCCTGAATTAAGGAAATAGTAATAGATTATAAAGAAAGTGAAATGTTAAGAAAGACTTAGGAATTAAACTTGAAAGACTTGGGAAGATTCCGTTATATGATGTGAGTGACAAATGAGTCAACACTGGTATGCAGAATCTGGCTTAAGTGTGGAAAATTAGACACTACCTTTGCAACCATGATCTCAATACAAAAAGAAGAAAAGTGTAATGAAGCCACTGTCAAAAGCAGAGAGTGAAGTTCCATGTAATTTCCAGAACCACCACCCAAATGAATTACAAATTTTAATCCAAGGTAAATTACAACATTCAAGAAACTGGATCAATGATGCCAAAGCTAGGAAGTATTTGAATGCTATAATAGCTAATAAGTTTTAATACAGTGAACATTGCCAAAATACCCCCATTGTATTCTATGGTTGTCACAATTCCAGAGCCCCTAATAGGATCAGCTGAAGCCTTTGCTGTGACAGCATTTCAACTCCCCTCTCTGCCTTAATCCTGCCTTTTTTATGCTCCGTACAGGTGCTGATTCCAAAGGTTCTCCCCAATAAATTTCTTTCAGGCAAATCTCCATCTCAAAGTCTGCTTCGTGGTGGAACCAAAATGTGTCAAGCACATGTCTGTGATTTTGCCGCCTGTGTTCTGACATCTGAAAACACTGGACTTTAGAGATCTAGTTGACGATGTTGCTCTTTCATCAGAAGTTAGTCAGTGGCCCTGTGAAATTGGTATTAAGGATTAATGTACTTTTCAACACTTAATTCCTTTATAACAGTAGCATTTAATGGGTAAATCTTGTAATTGGTCTTTGGGCAATTTTGATAATACCATAATCTTGGTGAATTCAAGTATGTTTTAAAGCCAAAGTTACTTACATCAATCTCTTCAGACATGCTTTAGTTATAATGGTAATTGTATCAAGTCATCTTATTTCCTGCTGCTGCTATCCGTAATTCACAACCATGTTATAAATGAAGTGTCTCCTGAAATTAAAAAACAAAATTCAAACAAGAACTGCTGATGGTAATACAATAATGGAAGAAGGGCTAATTTTAGAGCTTAAAAAAATTATTTGTGAACCTATATGGCTCCTGATTTAATTTTGATTTCTCTTTCTTTAAAAGGCAACTGAGGACTTAGAGCTGTGTATTTATATATGATGTCAGGAAAAATGCTGGAAACTAGCAAGGGTAAACTATATTCATCTTCAAAATGAAGAGCTATTCATATCCCTGAATAAATGAAGACAAGATTTGAAGGAAATAACAGTATAAAAATATAGTGTTAAATTTTGTGTCTTTGTGCTACAAATGCTTTGTGAAGAAAACATAAAATGAGAAGTGTTAAAAAATGAATGGGTAGGGTAATGTGGAAGATGGATTTTTGTTGTTGTTGTTAAATTTTCATAAGCATTTTGGAGATGTAGTACTGGTTGCTATGTTAGGAGTCTCACAGTTCCTTCATTGTGGTGAGCAAAAGGTGGATTTTGTTTTATTTGTTCCATAGAATATCTTACCTTGACATGAACAGCTGGGCACTAGATGATTACCATTTGATGAGCTCTACTAACTCTCTGTCATCAGGCTTCCAGGGATGTCTTTAACATGACCAGGAGGTGTTAGTAGATTCATCTATGCTCTCTGCATGTGTGTCGGGGGTAAAGGTGGAAGACTTGCTGCATCAGACAGAAATTCATTTAAAACATAAGAGAAATACACACACAACTTAAAATCTTCACTAAAACTGAAATTGCCTTCAGCCAGCATTTGGAAACCTATTTCTACCTTGAAATATTTTAATAATTGATCCATATAGATATTTAGTAGGCCACATACTTTCTACCTCAAAATGGAGACAAAAGCAACAAAATCCAGCAAAGTACAAAAATCTCAAAAAATATATTTTCTAAAAAGCAAAGAAAAACATTACACACAATGAAACCAAACAAAATATGAAAGAAATACCCAGAATATCACCCAAGCCGGTACATGTTTCAAATAGGCAGGGCATGAACTAGCATTTGATGCTGAATGGAAGAAAAAGGTGGGTAACAAATTGAGAATAACTTGTTTCTTTTCCAGGACAATTGAAATTGAGGAAAATTCCTGCCTGTCCAGGGCTAATTTCTACACTGAGCCCTAAAGCATACAAAATGTCCTGATGTGTATGAATTCATTTTCAAATCTAAAGCTGAAACTTGAAACATTTAGATTCATAATTTCATGCTCAACATGAAGTACATTTTTCTGAACATAGCTTTAAGAAGGTTGAGAATTCCCACTTCATTGTTATCTAATATCTACAATTATTTTCCTGGTTCTTAATTGTTTTTTCCCTTTCCTTTTAGAGTCTTAATTATTATTAAGTTCTTGGGCTCACTGTGAAACAAGTTACCATTGTAAGAAATAAAGACACTAAGTCCTAAACTGATTTACTGTGATCCCTAAGGGATGACAACAAGTCTCCTGCAGACCCCAAATGAGTATTTGCAGCCTTTATCACCATCGCCTGCTGAGTGCATCCTCTATCTGCAAGAAGAAAGCTTGATGGCATTACCATATAATTTGTGATTTTGAGAGTTTGCTTCTCACCATTGTTTCAAATATTTCATCTCTTTTATTCTCAGAACACGATATTCTTCAATTTAGATCTCTTGGGAAGTGTAGAAAAGGAATGGAGTCTGTAGAGAAATGGAAGCAAAGGCAGTTCACATATTCTGAGCACTTGGGAGGTTATTAAGGGTTCCAGAATGGTATTTTGATTTTTGGAGCACAGTAAGACTATCATCTTCATCCCAAAGATCTATGATTGAAATTTTGTTTTCTATAAAATAAGAAAAAAAAAGTGTATAAAAAAAGAAAAACAAAAGCAGCTGATATTTATGTTCAGTGAGTGGAACACATATGTTCATTTATTTACTTTTACATATACGTTCATTATTTACTTATTTGTTATTCCACTTTTGTTGAGTATCTATATAAGAAATTGTTTTTTCCATTGAAAAGTTCATACTTTTTAGGGGAAGACGATCAGAAATAAAATTACATAATAAATAGAATATTAATGCATAATATCCTTTAAAATATTAGAAAAGGGGCATGTAACCTGGACTTTGACTTAAGAAAGAGAAAGAATACAGCTAGGTAAAGAATCTAAAACTGAACTAACTCCCAAAATGTTTTCAAGACCATGTTCTTTCATGAATAAATCTCAAATATATTTTTCTTTAGTCTTTTAATCTATAGACAGTAATGTTCACTTTATGATTTGTACAGTTTGTAGGATTTTGAAAACAAATACATATATTCTCTACTATAGAGTTCCACCAGGCTAATAGTTCTTTTAAAAAATAAAATAAAATAAAGTTTAATGATGCACCACATGACCACATGCTAAATTTGTTAACAGTATATACAAGTACTAATAACATAAGCACTGAACATTAATTTGTACAGTGTAATATAACTATGTTGGGTACATGGAGAGAGATGGTAAGTATGTGGGGGAGGTGGGAGTGTAATGGAATTAAATTCTAATCTTCTATAATAGGAATTAAACAGGTAATATCGAAAATTTAAAAAATTAAGACAAAGAATAGAGATATCAATGTATATAACTAAAAGTACACGTAAAAATACTGAATATTGCTACCTTTTGGGGAGGTGTTGCATCAGGGAACTCTCATTTTATGTATTTAAATACTACATGGCTTTTTTGTATTGGTTCTTTTTAGTTATAAATGATAGTAGAATACATTTTGATAAAATTATACAAGCATGGAATATATCTTATTCTAATTAGGACCCTATTCTTGTGGGTGGGCATGGTGGTGGGATTCACTTAGGTATTTTCATATGTATACATAGGAGCATTATGTGAGATCCATTCTACTGTCTTTCCTATTTGTATTCCCCCTCCCTTTCTTCCCTTCCCCTTTGTCTAATCTACTGAACTTCTCTTGTTCCCCTCCCCACCTTTATCATGGTTTAGCTTCCACATATCAGTAAAAATATTTGACCTTTGGGTTTGGGAGATTGGCTTATTTCACTTAGTATGATATTCTTCAGATCTATCCTTTTTATGGTAAATGTCATAAAGTCATGTAAAATCCAAACTCAAAATGGAGTCACTCTGGCTCAGGTCTGCATGTATATGCTAACCTACTTTTCATGCTTCTGTGATTTAATGCTATGCTTGCTTCTCATGGATGAGCCAAACCACAAACTGTCCGAACCCCTGGCCAGTAACCTAAAGTTCCAGGAACTGAAAGGGGGACATAGGCGGTGCTGTCAAGGTTGGACTGTAAATAAGTATAGGTTGAATATATACCAAATCTTGCTTTCCAAAGTCATGTAACTCACCCACCCTATAATAACCTCTGAAACCCTCATTTCCAGGTCACTCTCTGAAGGAAAGGAGAGTGGATGCCAATCAATTGGTCTGTGTACCTATTTCCTCAATAAACTTTGCTGCTTCTGGGCTGCACTTCTTGGGGAGAGGTGCAGGTTGGATGCAACATTGGGTGCATTGACCAGGAAGCCCTCTTTCCAGTTGCTCTGCCTGTCCTTCCCATGGGTATGGAATGGGGAATTAGTTCTCTTTACTGAGGGGAATTAATACCCCTAGAGGAATAGATCAAATCTGTTTTAGTATACCACAAGAGATTCGGAGGGCCAACCTGGATGCAGCGTGCAGCCCCAAGTCAGGACTCCATCCGGGACACCAGTGCTCACTAAACCATTCTAATAGTAAGTGGTCACAAAGGCGTTACGGCCATGAGATCTCTAGCCCAATTGTGGTGTGTTCATTGTTTGTCTTGTTTCTGTACTGTCTCCTTGTCTTTTGGAACTGTTGTGGGGTTGTATTGTTAGTCTTTGTCTGGTTATTATGGTTCAAAGTAAGTCCACCTCCCATTCGTCTTGTATGCCCCTTCAATATTTTCTGTACCATTTTCAGGAATTCCAGAAGAAGACTGCAGATTACAACACTTTCTGTGATGCTCTCTCTCTCAGAAAATTCTGTACAACAAAATGGCCCACATTCAAGGTCAGGTGGCCTCTGGAGGGGACCCCATCATCTACTGGGTCCAAAAAAAACATTTTTGTGTGGCCCGGCCACCTAGATCAAATACCAACCAAAAAAAATGGTTAAGAAGGTTTTTAACTGTGCTCACTAAAGCTTGCATTAAATGTAAATGGCCCTCAACAGAACTAAAGAAAAAAAATGTCAAGAGTGAAAGCTAAAGGCAAAAAAGCATTTTAGAGATTGCCTTCAGTTAGGAACTGGGTCAGGTGGCCAACCGAGTAGACAATATCAGTTTCTACAGATGGCAGATCAAAACTAGAGAGTTTTATAGGATTATCATTTCTAAGATATGTGAAAACATAATTTTGTCTAGGAAATTTGGCTTTTGCCTCTCCGTCAGCCTGAGATATTCACAGAAAACTCTCAAAACTTAAAGGGTTTACAGAGTAACTTCCAACTATTGAAGGTGACCCAAAAGTTTTTACCCATGGCACTTCAGCTAACAAATGTTTTTAAAAATGCAGGCTAAGATTTTGGTGGCCACTATCCAAGAGACCAGAAAAACTGGTTTAGAATGGGACCCTGAGCCGAGAGGGGTCTCCCAAGGGGACCAATGGAAGCAGACTCCCTTGCTGCCTCTTTGGGAGATTCCCTCAGGGAGAAATTGGGCCCCATTTGTATATATTCTTTTAATTCTTTTTACCTCTCATAAGTGAGACCACATCAGGATGGAAACCAGGAAGTCTTTTAAACTTCTATTTTTGATTTTTTAATTTTTATCTGGTGCTCCTAGGTTAATACATTTTTCTGATTATACCTATTTTATCCAACTGTAAAGTTTTCTTTTACACTCCGTTTCATCCAGAGCCCAATTTACAAGGGTTAGCTGTTAGCACAGAAAGACCGGGACAGCAGCAAACTTCACAAGTCATTTCAGGCTTTATTCAGGAACAGGACTACATCTATGGGGATGGACCCACTTTCCTGGTGGAAAATGAGCTGCTGAACAAAGAAAGGGACTGGGTTTTTATGGGCTATTTTGGTAGGTGGTCTAATGTAAAATGGGTCGGATCTCTCAGTTCTCCTGGGCCCTTAGGAATTCAGGGCTTGTTTTGATCAATCAATGAGATAGTCAGGAAGGTGAGCCCTTAGGTCAAGGGTCCTGCGTCCTGGCTGAAGATTATCATCTCAGTGTGGTGATGTGCTCCTTCCTTTCTGCTCCTCTCTTTCTGAGATTAGCATCAGGAAGGTATTTGTTGGGGGAGGTGAAAGTAAAAGCATGGCTATTTTTTTCTTTTTCTCAGACTACATTATTTTTGGCTCCCACACTTATTATTAGCTCTCAATCTAAAAGGTTTTAAAAAATAAACTACAAGACCTTTGTTTATTTGTTCTGTGTAGGTACACCAATGTATTGTCAGTCTACATATATTGCCATGTCTACATAT
Source organism: Xerus rutilus (assembly GCA_028644305.1). Lineage (NCBI taxonomy): Eukaryota > Metazoa > Chordata > Mammalia > Rodentia > Sciuridae > Xerus > Xerus rutilus. Next base: position 56,099,327 of record CM053411.1, read on the forward strand.
GTTTGGTACCAAAACTGACATATGAGCTCATAAATTAAAAATTTTTAAAAATGGATCTGAATACCTTTGGTGCACATGATTCAAAAAGTTTGATTTAAATTGTGTAAACAAATAAAAGTAAAAATGTCTTTAAGAGTTACTAACTCACAAGTTTCTCTAGGTAGTCAGTCATTAATAAAATGTTGATGTCTATAAAATGTCTAAGACTCATTGTTTCTAGGATTTTTCTTCAACAGAAAAAAATGATGCTGTTAAATGCACTTGTCTGATATCTTGTTTTTTAAAAAATAAGTAAACTAGATCTGACATGTATGAGATTGATCCTGGATATGTTTGTTAGAAATATCTGATTGGTTTAAAAAGTTAAAATGTTAACTGTTAAATATAATATCAAGACTCTTAACTCCTTAAATTCTTTAAAGTAATATACTTAAAGATTATTGGTGTTTTCATAAACTAGTAAATTAAAAAAGGGTTTAAAATTACTTTGTATCATCACTAAAAACAAGGTTAATGTAAAGAAATAGAGGGATACACAAATGAAAAATTAAAAATTTCTAAATATTAAAATATATTTAGTAAAAAAATTCTGGGTTAAAAATGTCTATGTGGTAAAATTGTAATACATCTAAATAAACAACAAGAGGATCTAAGTGATAAAAAGGTCTATGTAAGTAAAGGACAAGTTTGTTTGTGTGTAACTAATTTGGTTATAAATATAACACAAATAGATAAAGCTATTCAAGGTTTTTCCCTAAGGTCAAATATTAATGTACTGGTATAAACCAAAGTTTAATCTGTTAAAATGACAAAAACTTCTTAAAACATTAATTCACTCCTAACATTGTGTTTGTTAAGTTTTATTCTCAGAAAAACTAGTCTTGAAGAAATTAAGGTTTGTACCACTGGTTAAACAACAACTGTTCTTTTACAGTATTGTACTACATTAAAGAGTCTAGATTTTAATTTAAAAGCTTAACTTGATTAATATAAAAAATAAATGTAATTACTCTTCTCTACATATTAAATGTGTTCATATCTTTCAGGTATACAAGTCTTTAAAAGATTTAAAGGAAAATTTTATCAAGCTAGTGTTCTATAAATTAAGTCTGTAATGGTAAATTTAGAATTATAGAAATGACAAATTTTATTGGAGATTTATTTATATCATTTGAAAGCCTTATGTTACCTTTTACAGTAGAATATAAAAGTGTAAAGGTATTTTTAAAAGATAATAAGTGCCTGATCTCTTTAAAGGTTAATATAGTAACTAACATTTCTATAGACATAGAAACTGTAGGTCAAAATGACTCCAAAGTAGGCCAAACTTCAATTCATTTAAAGTTGTATATCTCAAACAAGGGATATGATAAATAACTCAGATTAAGCCATCTATAGACAGATAGTAAATAAAGGAGGTAAAAATAACTATGAAGTCCCATCCAAGGGTGGCCTGGATCTGCTCCAGTTCCACTTCAGAGTTCCTGGGGTCCGGTAGGAGCTATAGAGGGCCCAGATCTGCCCTGAGGAAACTCCATGGGTGTACAACCAATGGGAGACAAGGACTACTAGCCACTAGCCACTGGGGAACCCAAACTCAGGTAAGAGTCCCAGCAGAGACCCTACTGTGAGGCAGCCCTGCCCAAGGGCAGCCTGGGCCTGCCCCAGTTCCACTGCAGAGTTCCTGTGGACCAGCTGGAGCCGCAGAGGGCCCTGATCCACCCTCAGGAACCTCCACTGTTGTCCAGCCAAAGGGATACCAAGGACTTCTACCTCTAGACACTAGGGAGCCCAAATTCTGGGCAAGAGTCACTCCAGAGACACTAGCTCAAGGCAGCCCTTCCCAAGGGCACACTAGGTCTGCCCCAGTTCTGCTCCAGAGTTCCCGGGGTCCAGCAGGAGCTACAGAGGGCCCAAATCCACCCTCAGGAAACTCCATGGGTGTCCAACTAAGGGTGGACCAGAGACTTATAGCTACCAGGCACAGAGGAAGGCACACCCATGCACTCTGCATCGATTGATAAAATCATATGATTCTTATCTTTAAGTCTATTGATGTGATGTGTTCCGTTAATTGATTTCCATATGTTGAACCAACCTTGCATCCCTGGGATGAACCCCAGTTGATCATGGTGCTCTATTTTTTTGATATGTTTTTGTATGTGATTTGCCAGAATTTTATTGAGAATTTTTGCATCTATGTTCATCAGGGATATTGTTCTGAAGTTTTCTTTCTTTGATGTGTCTCTGTCTGGTTTTGGAATCAGGGTGATACTTGCCTCATAGAATGAGTTTAGAAGGATTCCCTCCTTTTCTATTTCATGAAATAGTTTGAGGAGAATTGGTATTAATTCTTCTTTGAAAGTCTTGTAGAACTCAGCTGAGAATCCATCTGGGCGTGGGCTTTTCTTGGTTGGAAGGCTCTTGATGGCATCTTCTATTTCCTTGCTTGAAATTGATCTGTTTAAGTTGTATATGTCCTCTTGGTTCAGTTTAGGTTGGTCATATGCCTCTAGAGATTTGTCGGTGTCTTCAGGGTTTTCTATTTTACTGGAGTATAAATTTTCAAAATAGTTTCTAATTATCCTCTGTATTTCAGTAGTGTCTGTCGTGATATTTCCTTTTTCATCTCAAATTTTATTAATTTGGGTTTTCTCTCTCTTTCTTTTTGTTGGGGTGGCTAAGGGTTTGTCAATTTTGGTTATTTTTTCAAAGGACCAGCTTTTCATTTTGTCAATTTTCTGAATTGTTTCTTTTGTTTCTATTTCATTGATTTCAGCCCTAATTTTGATTATTTCCTGCCTTCTACTTCTTTGGGTGTTAATTTGCTCTTCCTTTTCTAAGCTTTGAGATGAAGACTCAATTCATTTATTTGTTGACTTTTACTTCTTCTAATGAATGAGTTTAGTGCTATGATCTTTCCTCTTAGCACTGCCTTCATGGCATCCCAGAGATTTTGATATGTTGTATCAGAGTTTTCATTTGCCTTTAAGAATTTTTTTTTATCTCTTCCTTGATGTCTTCTGTTATCCATGCATCATTCAATAGCATATTATTTAGTTTCCAGTTGATGGAGTAGTTTCTGGTTTTTAATGTTTTTTTTTTCTTTGTGTCATTGATTTGTAATTTTATTTCATTGTGGTCAGATAGGATGCAGGGTAGAATCTCTATTTTTTTGTATTTGCTAAGACTGGCTTTGTGACATAACATATGGTCTCTTTTGGAAAAGGATCCATGTGCAGCTGAGAAGAAAGTGTATTTACTCATTGATGGATGGAACACTCTATATATGTCTGTTAAGTCTAAATTATTGATGGTTTCATTGAGGTCTATGGTTTCTTTATTAATTTTTTGTTTGGAAGATCTATCCAATGGTGAGAGAGCTGTGTTAAAGTCTCCAAGTACTATTGTGTTGTGGTCTATTTGATTCTTGTATTAGAGAAGGATTTTTTTTGATATACGTAGAAACCCCTTTATTTGGGGCATAGATATTTATGATTGTTATGTCTTGTTGATGTATGATTCCCTTAAGAAGTGTGAAATGACTGTCTTTGTCTCTCTTCACCATCTTTGGTTTGAAGTCCACTTTATTTGATATGAGGAGGACCCCTGCTTGTTTGCGGGGTCCATGTGAGTGATATGTTTTTTCTCACCCTTTCACTTTCAATTTGTGGATGTCTTTTCCTGTGAGATGAGTCTCTTGCAGACAGCATATTGTTGGGTCTTTTTTTTCAATCTGGTCTCTCAGTCTATGTCTTTTAATTGGTGCATTTAGGCCATTTACATTCAGGGTTATTACTGAAATATGATTTGTAATTCCGGTCATTTTGGTTTGTTTTTGGTTTTTACCTTGAGTTGTTTTCTCTTTTGAATGGTCTTTCCTTTAGTGTAGTTCCTCTCTTTGTAAATTTTCATTGTTGGTTATCATTTCCTCCTCATGGAATATTTTGCCAAGAATGCTGTGTAGTGCAGGCTTTCTTGTTGTAAATTCTTTTAACTTTTGTTTATCATGGAAGGTTTTTATTTCGTCATCAAATCTGAAGGTCAATTTTGCTGGATATAGGATTCTTGGTTGGCATCCATTGTCTTTTAGGGCTTGGAATATGTTATTCCATGATCTCCTGGCTTGTAGGGTCTGGGTTGAAAAATCTGCTGAGACATGAATTGATCTCCCCTTATATGTAATCTGCTTCCTCTCTCGTATGGCCTTTAAAATTCTATCTTTATTCTCTATGTTGGAAATTTTTATGATAATGTGCCTTGGTGTAGATCTGCTGAAATTTTGTACATTTGGTGTCCTGTAAGCCTCTTGTATTTGATTTTCCATTTCATTTTTCATATTTGGGAAATTTTCTGATATTATTTCATTGAAGAGTTTGCGCATTCCTTTGGTTTGAAATTCTGCACCTTCTTCTATCCCAATAAATCTCAGATTTGGTGTTTTGATGCTGTCCCATATTTCTTGTATGTTCTGTTCATGATTTTTTACCATCTTCACTGTATGGTCAAATTTATTTTCAAGATTGTATATCTTGTCTTCATTATCTGAGGTTCTGTCTTCCAGGTGATCTAGTCTGCTGGTGATGCTTTCTATTGAGTTTTTAATTTGGAATTCCAGAATTTCTGATTGGTTTTTTCACAATCTCCAGCTCTTTCTTGAGGTAATCTTTTGCTACTTGTAATTGCTCTCTTATCTCTTTGTTAGAATGATCTATGGTTGCCTTTATTTGCTCTCCTACTTCTTTGTTGGATTGATCAATTTTTGCCTGTAATTGTTCACTTATGTCATTCTTTAGTTCGCTGATCATTTTAATTATGTACATTCTGAATTCTTTCTCTGACATTTCAACAACAGTGCTATCAATGGATTCTGTTATAGTGGTATCCAGATTTATTTGGGGCACTTTCTTCCCTTGTTTTTTCATGTTGATTGTGTATCTTCCTTTCTTGAAATACCAATCTGAGGTATTGTGTCTTCTATTCTATAATCTTGTATTGATACTCCAGATTACCTGTGTCTCACCTTGGAGCTACTTCTGTTCCCCCAGTGTCCCCAGATGGGCACTACTGTCACTAAAGTTGGTGGTGGAGGTAGTGGATGTGCCTCTATAGGGCAGTGGGAATGGACTTGGCTGGGCTCCTGAGGCAGCCCCTCTCTTGCACTCCTGCTGGTGAACAGAAACTCTGGAGCAAAACTAGAGGCAGACTCAGGTCTCACTTAAGCAGGGTCACAAGCTGAAAGTCTGTGTGTGACCCTTACAGTGAGTGTGAGCTACCCTGAGGTTGGAGGCTAACAGGCTCTGGTCTGCCTTCAACTGGGCACCTCTGGCATTTCCTAAGGGTAGTTTTGGGCCTTCTGTCTCACCTGACTACAGGAACTCTGGAGCGGAACTCAGGCGGGCCCAGAGCGCCCTTGAGTGGCACCTCTTCGTGCTGAGTTCTCTGCAGGCCACTCTTACCTTGCGCATGCCTTCCTCTGTGGCTAAGGGCTAGTAACCCCTGGTCTCCCATTTGCTGGACACCTGTGGAGTTTCCTGAGGGCGGATCTGAGCCCTCTGCGGCTCCTGCTGGTCCACAGGAACTCTGGAGCAGAACTGGGGTCAACTCAGGCTCCCCTTGGGTGGAGTTGGCTCACGCTGGTGTGTCTGGACTGACTCTTGCCCAGACTTTGGGCTCCCCAGTGGCTAGAGTTAGCAGTCCCTGGTCTCCCTTTGGCTGGACAGCCGTGGAGATTTCTCTATTTTTGTTTTATTTAGAGATACGATCTCACTGAGTTGCTTAGTGCCTTGATTTTGCTGAAGCTGTCTTTGAACTCAAGATCCTCCTGCCTCAGCCTCCCAGCTGTCAGAATTACCGGCATGTGCTACCACGCCTGCCTCAAGGACATTTTTTGATCAAGGAAATGCCTTGATGTAAAGACAGGTCTCTGCAGTTTTTTTCTGTTGCAATATTTGCTAATTAAATATAGCCACTATGAATAGGTAAAATGAAGTTAGTCCAACATGATGAGGATTATAAGTGCAAAATGCTGAAGACAAAATCTGAAAAAAATTAAAATATCTCATTAATAAATTTTTATTGCTTTAATGTCAAAATGATAATATTTTGGATATATTGGATTAAATAAATACATTATTAAGATTAACTTAATTGTGTCTCTTTACTTTTTAAATAATATAGCTACTAGAGAAACTTAAATTACATATGTGTCTTGCATAATATATGTACTGGAGAGTCCAGTGGTGGTCTAGATATTCATTAAATTCAGGCTACCTGAGCCAGCATTTTTCTAAACTACAGAATTGTTTATTTCCAAGTTAAGTCTCCAGATCCAACCAATTGTTCCCAAAGACATAAATAAATGAAGATATTTACTAGTCTTAGAGTTTTGAAAGCCCAAAGTCACATAAATATCAACTGTTCTGTAAATTATCTAAAATGCAATGTGATTTTGACCCCAAATCCCAGAATTTTCATGAATCTTGACAAGCTCATTCTAAAGGTTATCTGGAGGGCCAAAAGCCAAAAAATATGTAAATCTAAAGGATGTACCCTACAGATATCAAGGCATACTATAAGGCTTAAATGAGAAAGTCAATATGATCTTTAAACAGGATAAAAAAATTGCTAATGGAATAAATATTTGGAAATAAACATTTTTCTTTTATAATTTGATAGATCACAAAGATAGGAATGAAGATCATTGTGGAATGGAAGCATCATTCAATAACGGTTTTTGAACAATTAACTGTCCACATAAATTGGATTTTCCTTTGCACTATACACAAAAATCAATTCTAGATAGGTTAAAGACTTAAAAGTTCAAAGTGACTTCGTGAGATTTTTCTAGAGAATAGGGGATAATATTTATTTTTGTTCTAATTTTTATGAATTAAAATGCACATTAAGCATTAAATGGTGGATAAATTTCCCTGCTTGTTAATTAGATACTTCTGTTCAACAAGACAGCCTGAAGAGAGTGAGAAAACAAAATACAAATTGAGAAATGTTTACAATACATGAAATTTACAAAGGATTAGTAAAACTCTTGTAAATCAATTAGGAAAGGACAAAATCTTAATAGAAAATTGGAGAAAGAACACAAACCAGCATCTCACAGAAGGGGAAACATGATGAGTAAACAAATTCATGAAATGATGTTTAAATTCATATGTGATAATGGAAATGCAAACAACCATTTTCAGACCATTGACATGATTTTGGTGCCACTGATGATAATCCCAGCAACAATTAAGTCAGATAAATTCAAGTATCAAAGAGGAGATTAATTGACTACTCTATGACAGAAGTATAAATATAAATATAAATAGATGAAAACTCATTATCTTATAAGGTTGAATATTTGCACAATCTGTGATTCAACAATCCCATTCTCATGTGATCCACTGCATGCTTGGTTTCTGTCAAGTGTCAGCACAGAGCTCTGAAAATATATGATAAAACTGTTGCATAGAAAAAGTAATAAAAATAAGCAAGACAAGAATGAAGGAAAGGAGGAAGGGAGGAGAGAAAGGAGGAAAGAGTGAAGGAAGGGGGGAGGGAAGCAAAGGGAAGGGAGAAAAGAGAAGAAAAAGGAAGGAGGGAGAAAGGGAAGGAAGAAAGGAAATAAAGAAATGTTCAGGAAATTTGGAATATGGAAAGAAAGGAGAGAAGGATAAATTATAAGAAAGAAAAGAAGAGACATTGTTAACATCCAGAAAAATGGATCTACAGAAGGATTCATTTACCTAGTTGGACGCGCATATGAAATAAATGAAATAAAGCTATGTGCTACAAAATGCTTGCATATGGGATAATCAATCCAAGAAACCTACGTATAGCATAGTACATTTTACAAAAGTCCATAAAATGACAACTGAATATTTATGAATATATTTATAGTAAAATATACAAAGAACAATAAAAAGGAGATAAATATAGCATTCATAGTGTAGTCATATCTGTAGGTGGAGATGGGGATAAGGAGGAAAGTATAGATGTATAGTATTGCATAATTTCACTTCTTGAATTGGAGAGTTGTTCATGGGTATCGTAGTCTCCTCTTATCCATGAGGGAAATATTTCAAGACATCCAGTAAGTGTCTGAAATCAAAGATAGGAATGACTCCTATATATATTTCCTATATATACAAACTTATGATACAGTTTATTTATAAAGTAGACATAGCAAGATATTAAGAACTAACAATAAATAGAATAATTATAATAATACTCTGTAATAAAAATATTTGAAATATATCAATTACTTATTTATGGAATTTTCCATTTAATATTTTCAGATCAAGGTTAATTTCAGGTAACTACAATTGCAGAGAGCTAAACCAACAATAAGGGAATTGGGGACTATTGTATTCATTTTATGATTGTGCTTTAATATATACATGCGTTTTACATATATTCTTTTCCATGAATCAAACACTGTCACAGTCAAAGTAAACAAAGGTATAAACAGAAAAATGGTGAGTTGAGGGGGAGGATCTTAATGGCTTTTTCTTTAGAACCTTGCTCTTACTCCTTGTCCTTGATTCCTTCTTTCTCTTCTACATTTCCTTTGTGGAGCCGTTTGTTTTTATACCTTTAAGATGTCTTCTTTGGCTTACTGAGCCATTTAGCATGGAGTCATGCTTGAGGTTACTCAAGTCTGTGCTCAGCATGATGCCTTGCCCCTCATGTACAACAGATTAAAAATGATTGATCAGTTCTTGTTCCAGATTGTGGAGATACTGCAAATCACAATTCTATGAGAATTTCTTAAGCTGAATACCTACCTATTTGGTTCCAAACTGCCTAATATCTGGAAAGTAGGTTTTGTTCCAGCTTTCAAGAAACAGCACAGTCTGACATATCTGGAGGGAAATTGGATTTTTCATAATATGTTCTTAAGAGAAAGCAATAAAAAGAGCTTCATAAAAAAAGGAGAAAGCAAAATGCATATGTGCCTTTCTGAAAATGTTGTAAAAGCTGACGATGATATTTCTCCTCTGGGCATTAGATCAATCTCATGCATAAACACTGAAATAGAAAGAGACTTACTAAAGAAATAGATCATTGACTGTCTAAAAGCATTTGTGTTATGGGACTCATAAAAAACAGAATATTTTCTTTCTTTGCAATACAATGGAGAGATTTTAGCGGAGAAATATATGTTGCTGATAGTTAAATTCCTTCGGGAAATACAAATTCAGATATATGAGACAAAAATAAAATAAATAATATTTTAAAAGCCTTCAAACTTATTATAAGAAATGAAAATTAACCCAAGTTAGTATTCTGAAGAGAGTACTTTTGGCTCAATGATTCTTTCTACTTGTAGGTACCTTGCTCCATCTTTAGAGGCGTTCAAGATGTGCCAAGTAAGATCATGTTTCTATTCAGCATTTCTGTATTATTTTGAGAATGACCCATTTGCAAATGAGACTAGGACATCTGCCTATGGTATTGATTTGGAGTCTGGAACCAAATTAGGACCTACATTTCCTAGATCCTCACTTGTAGATTTAGGTCACTTCTGCATTTTGTAATGATTATTCATTTTTCTTGTTCTCTGATCTATTCTTATGAAACTGGCCTCCCTTCCGTTCTGTAGAAAGAACAGTGTAAAACAGTCTGAAAAAATCCTCTACCCTGTTTTGGGGATTCCATTTAGAGCATGCTTGATTTATGAACTCTTTTTAATTCAGTGTCCTTTTATTTTTCATTGTTGGTTTATTTCAGATCTTATAAACAAAAAGGAAGTGAGAGTTCTCTTAAATAATTATTTCTCATTGGGAAGGAATTTAGCATCTTGGTTGAAGGTACAATAGAGAGTAGAATTATCAATTCTTTTTAAGGGAACTGTTTCTAATAGAACAATATTATTGGTGAAACCATAACACTAATTGAATATACCTATCTGTCACATGACTGAAGGTGGCTGGAAATCACACACACCCATATTCACTAGTCTCATTTTGAATTTGTGACTTAAAATTTCAAGTGTTCCCTAAAAGGTTGCTTAATAATCAAACTACATTTTCCCAGTTCACTCATTCTTCCATTTTCTCATTCATTCTTAATTTTCTCTTTTATTTTTCCCTCTCTTAAAAATCACAACTCTCATTTAGGTTGCAGATTTAGTCAACAAAAACGCAGGGTACCCTAGCAAATTTGAATGATTTCCTAATTCTTATGTATATGCATAAAAATATTTAGGTCTTATTATGTATATGCATAAGAATATTGAGATGAAAGAGAAACATGGCACAGGGCATACTTAAAGAATTCATTGTTGATCTGAAGAAAATAATAGATATATAAATTACATGCTCTATTTTTAAAATTATATTTCCTGATGATTCTTTGCTCCTAAATATTTCATTGTCTTGCAGGATTTGCTTCTAGAATTCCTCGCAGTCTGTGTTTTACTTGCATTGTAACGCCTTCTACGTGGTCATATCCAACTTGCTTTTTCCTTTTGCTCCCTGAACTTTTATCAATGATCTAAAACATGCAATATTACCATGTACTCACATGAAGCTAACAAGTCTAAGAATAACTTTTTAGACCTGATTTGTTAAAACACTGCTATCTTACCTGGGCACAGTGGTGCACACTTGTAATCTCAAAACTTTGGGAGGCTGAGACCAGACAAAGGTGAGTTTAAAGCCAGCCTCAGCAAAGGCAAGGTGCTAAGCAACTCAGTGAGACCCTGTCTTTAAATAAAAACATAAAATAGGGCTGAGGATGTGGCTAGTGGTCAAACACCCATGAGTTCAATCCCGAGTACCAAACAACAACAACAAAAACTACCATCTCTCATGGCACATTTTTTTCAATTCCTTTCCATTCTTTAGGCTTATATGACTTCTCTTGATGCATGACTTTTCAAATGCTGAGCCCTGAAAAGAAAAGGCGTTGCCTTCAGTTCTCTTTCCTTGTTGTTCAACACTGCAAAAAATGATTCTACTTGTTTCCATGAAACAATTATATAAAAGAATAAAACTCTTCCAGGTAGAAATATATTTCAAAAGGAGTCACTGCAAATGCCATAATAATTATACACTTCAAGATATAATTTCTTTTCCTGTTCAGCAGTAACGTTGTTCCTATTAAAATAACCTGGACATTTAGAGGAATACATTTTCATCATGCTTCTCTTTAATGCCTTCAACAAGTTTCTTTAGGAAATGAAGTAGTTCAATAACACTGTTTGCTTTTCTTCAATTTGCATAATCCTAATAAAAAGATATTGCAAACTATAATGAAGGAATAAGTAGAATTCATTCAATGGGTTACTTTAAAAGTCAACAAGAATTTTGGAGGTGTCTTCTTCAAAACTAAAGTATGATTTTAATAAGCTGAATTTTTTTTTCTCATTTGCCTTTGTTAGAAAGGGCCAGTGGGTTTTTCAGTAGGAAAGATCTGAGAAGACTGAATTCCAATCAAATCTCAAACTCCTTTAATCGCCAAGTGTGACAGTAATCTTAAATTAAGGTACAATTTCATGTGATAACTTTAATGCCAATAGAAATATTCAGCACTAATAGAAAGATGTTCTTTCAGCAAAATAATGCAGAATGTGTAAAACAGTTAACATCCTCCATAGGATCATTCACACTTTGCTTCAACTTTGAATAAAACTTGTCTTTATTTTATACTTTCCTAAAATTTGTATTTTTATTATTTCTACCAAAAGTAGTGCAGTTTTCTCATTACTTCTTAACTATAAAAAGGAGAATTCTGCAAGAAGTGCTATTGTTTCTGAAGATTCACCTAAAATGGATTTTAATCCCCACAACCTTACAAGGAAGTCTTTATCATGAGGAAAATAATCTGCACAAGCAAAGATTGTTTTTCTCTGCATTGTTTTGTATAAAGGTGAACCATTTACATTTTTTTATAATATTGGTCATAGCAAATGTAGCAATTATATTTTTTATTGTTTCAGTCAATTTAACTCTGGTGCTTGCAGATTTGCTGACAATTTTATAATCAGAAAATATTTTTGATAGCTATAAGTTCAAAAGACATTTGAGCTAAAACACTGCTGCTACTATCCAAAGTGGAGGGCCATTAAAAAGAAATAATCCAATCAATAAATGGGCTAACGAGCTGAATAGAAACCTCTCAGAAGATGATATACAATCAATAAACATATATATGAATAAATGTTCAACATCTCTAGCCATTAGAGAAATGCAAATCAAAACTACCCTCAGATTTCATC
>CM053411.1:56112052-56131625 GCA_028644305.1 Xerus rutilus
TGATTGAGATCGTCATCACTACCCTTGGTGCATGTATGAAAACACAATTGGTGTAACTTTATCTGGTTTGCAACCAGAGAAATGGAAAAACTGAGCTCTATATATGTGCTATGACTTGAAATGCAATTAAATAAACTAAAAAAAAAAAACAACTACTTGTGTGACTGCTTAATCTTCATATGAATTTCTCTTAATCAAAAAGGTTAATATTTTGTCACTGTTTGATGCTAGTTTAGAAATTTCATATCTCTACATCTTAAATCTGACTTTCCACCATCTTGATATTGAATATTGAATGAATAATTGCCAACAACACAAAATGCTCCAAAATACTTTTTTGCTTTGTCTAGTCAATGTTCACTATTCAGAAAACTCATCACAAAGTAATTTGACATTTGAGAATTCCAATAAATGCACCTCAAAACTAAACAATAGAAACCATTGTAAGAATTGAAAACATTGATTTGGTAATCTCATGACAGCATTAGGGCATCTGTCACTCCCAAATTTGAACTCCTAAGTAACCATAAATAGACACTGATGTGTTGAACGGATTGGGGATTTTCAAACTAATAATAAAATTTACTAGTATCTGATGCAAAAAAGTGCCTGTAAGCAACAAGGATATTTGTAAGACATTGTCTGCATGAATACAGCCAGAGATGATGTCACATAACATTTTGGGAAACCTGATCTTCAGAGATTGACAGACGTGCAGAGTGGGGACCATGAAGGATTGCAGGTCTTTCAGCTACGCCAGCATTTCACTGCAGTAGAAAAGCTGAATGACGTTAGCTGGTTGACTCTTAGAAATGTTGAAAGTAGATGGAGGCACTTGCTAATTTAATATAAGGAATACGTACAGTTTGGATATGTATTTTCTCCTTAATATTGAAATACTTTGAGGAAGATAAAGAATATAAATCATATGTATTATTCTCAGAAAGCTTAAATATTTTTCAGGAGTGATAGAATATATACATGTAAAGAAAGGGAATGATGAGATATATATTCAGCCTTTCCAACATTCATCAACTAGTTCTTGTGTCACCCGTAGCCCAATTCAGGTGTCATGCATGTAAACAGAGAAGAAAGTTCCCCTTAAGAACTTATATTTCAGTCAAATGTTCAAAATGCATTGAACAGAAAATAAAAATGGTCAGCACCAATGAGGGAGAGATACTGAAGTTGAAACTCAGGAAGGAGCTGGTATAAGGCTTTTTGTCTGGGTAATGTAGACAAGGTGATTCCCAACGGAAATTAAAAAATCAGTGTGTCAATTCATGGCCCAGAGCAGAGCCCCCAGCTCTTCCTCTCCTTGAAACTATAATTGGTGTCAAGATTCCCTCTGCTTTTACCCTGGGTGAAAGTTATTCCTCTCCATCTATCAGTCTACTTTACAGTGGAGCTTATGAGAAAAGATATTAAAACTTTGAGATAACATTTGGTTACATGCAACTCTATTTTAGAAATGGCCTACAGATATTGACGAATGTGGTCCTTTGATCATTCCCTCCTCCTCTCCTTTGTTCTTCTCTTTTTGCTCTGAGTATGCGTAAAATGAAAATTTCTCTGAATCTACGAGGCCACGTTTCACAGTGTGTGTTGTTCGGTGACAGAGACTGCCAACCTGCTGAGCTTCCATCTCTGCACGTGTATGCAGGGCTATCAGTCTTTCAAGGTTGCTCCATCTGCCTCCTCCAATGCACTTAGTTTGCCCTGTTTCCTAGCAACTGCTTCCATCTAATTTATTTTCCTGTAGCATCCTTCGTGCATCAGGCTTTCTTGTTCCTCTCTCTCTAGTTAAATGGATTTATCAGTGTTGAACAGCCTTTCTGCCATATGTCTATCACACTAGCCTTCTCCCAGAAAAGCAGAGGATTGGGTAACAGTATGTAACCTCTGTGGAACAATTTTAAATTGGGGACCTCAACAGAAGTTTCAGAGGGGCCTGGTAGTGTATTTTGTTAATATTGTTTTACTTTGTAGTATTGAAAGACCTCCAAGGTGAGAAACCACTTTTATCCCCAAGGGCTCCTTATTAAAAGCTGGATAGATAATTTTTACTTTCCTAAATGAAGTTTGCAAATTACAAACTCATCCAAATTACATGAACTTGCTCTAGTGTGGGAAACTCCTTTATTTGTCTTGTTGCCATTATCAGTTCTCTTCTTATCTTATATGATTATTATGGCACATACATGGTAAATACTTCAATGAGCAATCCATCCTGCACATCCTATGTATCAGATAATGCCCCATTTTTATAAAGGAATGATACATAACAACTTGTTTTGCTGATAGTCTATTTGTAACTGCCCAATTAAAACAACAATGTGCTAATATATATAAATAATAACATTATGACATGAGCTATTTTTTGAGTGTGTGTGTCATGAGAAAGAGAAAGTGGAAGGTTGCTGTGGTGTGACTTATTCCAGGAGCGAGTACTTCTTAGGAGAGCCCCTCCCAAGTGAGGAGGAGCTGTGCTGTGTCAAGGTGTCAGCATAAGCTCTCCAATGCACTCCACTTCGTACTGGTAGACTGAATAAAGAAGTAACAACAGACCAGAGTGATTCTTAGGGAAAATCCATCTTCATAGAAACCTACAATGAGAAAATATTACTCCACTTTAACTGTAAATGTAATTGGTGCTGTTTTATGAATGAAAAAAAATTAGGTAACCTAGATTAGGGATAAAAATGACAGCTTTGCAAGATGGATTAAATGAGTTTAGATTATAAAAGAAACAACTGGAAAACCCTTCTGTAGCAATGGTTTGTAGTTAGATTTCATAATTACCTAAAGATTTTTACCAAACACTTGACAATAACCTAGGCATGGGAGATTATTCTTGTATAAAATCAGGCTTCAGAGGCACATGATGAAACAATTAAAAGCTCTTGCAATAATGGACAACTATCCTTTCAATACCCAAAATGATGCTATTCTGTAACTGGGACTATGCATTTAATATACAGTGCATAATTAAGGAAAACTATTTATGTACTTATTTTTTGTAGTGCTGAGGATTGAACCCAGAGCCCCACAAATGCTAAGCAAGTGCTCTACTTCTGAGCTGTTCCCTTAGCACAAGGGATCCTTTTAAAATAGGTAAATAGCTACATATAACTAATATAAATGCTGATTACAAATGGAAAATTAGATATAAATTACATACTTTTAGAAATGAAGAACGATTTCATTTATATTCCTTTGTTATTTCAAAAGTTATTGTGCTGGCATTTTCTGGAAAGTTGGCCTTTCCCTCCTTTTCTATCAGCATTACTCAGTCAAAATATCTTTAATTACCTACAGTAATTCTAACCAAAAGTGTTTTGCCATATTTTCAAAAGTCATTTGAATTGCCCATTTTTCCTGAGAAGATTTTACTGGTAATGCAAGTCTATAGACACTTCATATTCTTCTTTAGAAATAAACATCATCCCTATACATTGTATAGTGTCTATAGACTGGAAAATGGGATGGTTATCTAACACAAAGCAATATGTATTCTGTCATGCCTACCTACTTCTCCAGATATCTGACAGGTAACTTTGTATATAAAAGATACTTATAAATACCTTTTGAATTAGTTAATTAAAAAGTTCTGTGATGACCAAGATCAAGTTTGGTGATGAATTTTGTTACAAGACAGATGTTTTCTACTAGGCTGGAAAAGCTATTATAAATGAACAGGGAGTTTTCTTGCCTTTGCAACAAGCATTTAACTACTACCACTTGTTATGTCTATACCTCCTCTGACCACTACTGCCTCATAGCATTTTCTTCTGCAATTTTGGGAAATTGTTATTTCCCTGTACTCTGACATGTTTTGGAAGGAAGGATGGAAGGGAGGGAGAGAGCAAGGAAAAGAAAAAAGAGAAAGGAAAGTAAGAGGAGAAGAAAGGAGAAAGGAGGTAGAAATGGAAGGATAGAAGGAAGGAAAAAAGGAAGGGAAATGGAAGGAAGAAAGGAAAGAAAGAAGGGTAGAAGGAAGGAAGGAAGGGAAAAAAGAGAAAGAAGGAAGGAAAGAAAAGTCTTCTTATTCTACTCCGTATCCACGACACAATACCTTCTTATTCCTCTTACTCCTATTTCTGGAGGAATTTTTCTGTAGGGGAAAATGCAAATCCAGAGGAACTAGAAATATTTTACTGGATGGAAAATAAATAAATATGCAGCCCTTTAAAATTGGACTAATGCTTTGGCATATAAACAGGATTGAGTAAAGAAGTCGCACTTTTCCCCCATAAAAGATTCAGACTTCCAAAATTTCAGATACGAAAATATAATCTTAGAAATGTTCCAGTCCACCTGATCTGTTGCAACTCACTTAGAACATGCTACTTCATTCTCATTTATAAGGATCAAACCAATCCACCACATTTTATTGTGTGAATTTCTATGTGATTAATGTGATTTAACTTCGCTGTGGGCATCCCAAAATGATATGCCTCACTCTCAGTCTCTTAAACTTTATTAACATTTACACTTAGATTCAATGAGTAGGATGTAGCTAGAGCTTCAACACAGAATCAAAGATCTACCAGCTTTTCCTGCAGCATAGATACTATCCTAGGTCTGCCACTCTTTTGAATAGTGGACATATCTCTTTCAAAAGATGTATATCATCCTTCAGTATCCACTAAGGATTGCTTTCCAGGACCTTTGTGGATACTCCAACCTTTTATATAAAACAGTGTAATATTTGCATGTAATCTGTGCATATCTTTCCATATACTTGAACTCATCCCTAGATTTTTTTTGTGCTAATACAATGTAAATGCCACGTAAATAGTTGTTAAACTATATTATTTACAGGAATAATGACAAGAAAAAAATTTGTAACTGCTAAGTACAGATGCAATTTTTTAATATTTAAAAAATATATTGGGTGAATCCATAATTTTGGAGTCCATGGTTACAGAGGGCCAACTATATTACTGACCTTGGGGTTGCAATATATGAATTCTCTCCTCTTTTAAACTTATTTCAGCCTGGCTAACTTGTAGTAATACAAGTGAAATAATCCAGCTCTCATATTACAAATTATTCTTTTTCTTAAAAAAGGAAAAAGGAACCCTCTATCTTTGCAGCAATCCATTGTTCAGTTACAACCAGATTCCTAAATATAGTAATATATAAAACAAAGAAATTTAGCTCACAGTTTTGGATACTGTAAGTCCAAGGTTGGTTGATGCCATTTGTTTGGTCTCTGGTGAGGGCCTCAGGGCTGATGGCTCCATGGTAGGAAAGCATGCAGAAGGAGAGGTCAAGAGGTGAGACAAGAAGCCACAGAAAGTGGAGGGGCTGACCTTGCTTTCTCTAATAGCCCTATCATAAGGACTAATCATGAGAGTTACCTTAATTTTCTCTGAGGGCAGTGTATGCAATGACCATATCACCTCCCACTTGGATTCATCTTGTTTGATTTGGGTGTTTTTTTTGTCGTGGCAAAATTGAATCCAAGACCTGGTGCCTGCTGTGGCAGCATCCTATCACTGAGCTACACCCCAAATCCTGGGTCCCACCATTTAAACTTCCTGTCATTTCTGCAATGCCCCCCTGAAAACTTAAACCTCCAACACATGAATCATTGGTGGACAAACCGCATTCAAACCATAACAATCATGAGATAATTTTATATTTAATTATTGAAGGTAAGCAGTTTTCCTTATGGCACATAAAATGCTTTGTTATGTGATAAAATTTTCTGAACTGTTTCATTGAGTTTAAGTTAATCCACATTTTTGAAGGACAGTTTAACAAAAAGGAAGAAGAAAAAGTAATTTTTGCAAAGGACAAAGTTGATTTTCTGTTTTTGATAATGGAAATTCATTGTCATTGTAGCAAATAAAATATTGTTGTTTGCATGAATCTAATGTTAATTAATTGAGCCAAACTTTGTACACTCTAATTGAAGTGGCAAAAATGCTGAAAGATTCCTGAATTGCATTTCACAGGGACAGCTAAATAAACACTGCTTTATAAAATGACAATTTCCTGTTAATTGAATATAATGATTACGATGGATTTGAGTTTGTACTATGTTTTAGGAAAAGGAAAAAAGTGTTCAAAATTATCTATATTGATCAAATACTCTGTATCATAAACTCATAGCCAGTACTGATCTCTGACAGTGAGAGCAATAAAACCAAAATAAAGATGATGTTGCTGTGTATCACATACAAAACAAAACAGCAAGGTTGCTTTCCAGTGAACTTTCTCTTCTTATTTCAAGACCTGTAGATTTATGCTATATTTAACTTAATTTGAGTATCTAGAAAAGAGTCTTGAGATGAGGACTAGGGATGAGACTAAGAGAAGGCCAATATGAGCAGGATCCCAGGCAGAAAGAACTCCAGCAAAGTTCTCTTCTGTCTGGATCATGGTGCTCCCATAGCTGAGGGAGAGTCCTAAAGATGATGGAAATGGCTATTAAAAGCCCATGGATAGGGCAGGGTGTTGGGCAAGGAAATGGAAGAGATAGACATTGTCCTGCATAGTACCTCTTGTATGACTTGATTTTGGTGGCCTCCTCTAAAATTTACTACACTGAAATGTTCTTTAGGACAGTATTCATGTTTAATTTGCCTTGACATCTTTCAGACAAATTATGGATACTATGATCTCATTCAATATTTGCTGTTATTTGGAAAATGCAAAGAATTAACTAGTTTCTACCCTGTTCATAATATTTTCCTACCTGCATTTTGAATGAAATATTACTTCTATTTTTCTCTTGTATTTTAATTCAACTGTTACTATACTTCCTTGGAAGAATTTTCTAGTATTTGTGTAAGTTTAATTATACCTGATTTACATAAGTCAAAATATTATGGATTCCAACAGAATTTTATTGCTGTGAAGAATTGTATTCTGAAAACTATTCAACTTCCAGGTTTTTTTTTTTTTTTTTGAAAGGGCTAGTTAAAAGAAAATTGTTGAGTAACTCTTTCCTGGATGTATTTAAGCTGGGAAATCTGTCTTCTCCTGTCTTCAGACTCAGATTTAGGCAGGAACTGACACCATGAGCTCTCCTGCTTCTAAGGCCTTCAAATCAGGCTGGAACTATACTAGTGGCCCTTCTGGGTCTTCAGGGTGGTAACAGCTGATCTTGGCCTTTTGACCTCCATTGAACCAATTTTGTTATTAAAACCTGTGTGTGTGTGTGTGTGTGTGTGTGTGTGTGTGTGTGTGAAAGAGAGAGAGAGAGAGAGAGAGAGAGACAGAGAGAGAGAGGAGAGAGAAAGTGTGTGTGTGTACCCTACTGTTTCTGTTTTTCTGGATAACTCAGACTTTCTGTGCAGGAAACAATATTCTACAGATAAATTATTTCAAATAACAAGAATAATTTTATGTCTATGTACAGGCAGCCTAACAAAGCTAGAAAATAACATTTCAAAATAAGAAACAAAACAAAAAAATTGTGCAACAACCTGAAATAAAAAGTTGTTCCAACTAATGGTGTACCAGGTGGATACCTGGAGACTCTTATTTACCCCAACTAAACTGCAAGGGCATGCTCCTCTCTTATTTCTTTAGAACATTTTTTTCATTAAATAATGAAATGCTTTTCTTAATGTATGGGAACCATATATTTCTCTGGAAAGATGGATAAGACTGTAATTATAATGCTAAGCAACTGAGGATTGCAGTTTCTGTGGCCAGGAGCCCCTGCATGGTGTCTATCTTCTACAACTCTGTAAATATGAGCAAACACATACAAAGGAATTCACAGAAAAGTAAATGATCCATTTCTAATTACCAGGTTACTTCAGTGTTTCCCATGTTTTCATGAGCCTTGCTGGGTAGAGTTATGTGTAAAATATACTGAGAAATTGCACTGGCCTGTAGAAAAACCTAGAAGATTTTCTTCCAAATAGCCAACATTTCCAATATTTAAATTTCTCTCTCTCTCTTGATCTCTCACCACACACACACTCACACACTCACACACAGATACTTTTGTAATGCTGTTTTGTCATCATATATTTTACCATTTTTATTATCTATAATAATATTTATTAGTAATATAGAAAGTAGTTTCCCAAAATTACCACTTAATTTTCTTATACACCTCCTTTGACACTCTATATCTCCTATCTCTGAAATAGAGAACTGCTTTAAACCACAGAATTTGACAGAAATGTAGTATATAACATGTATGTTTTTCATAGAATACCATTTCTCTGTTTTTTATAAAAAGCCCACAGCTATTATTGCACCATATGTAAGGGTGAAGAATTGAAAGCTTTTTCTCTAACATTAGGTTAAAGGCAAGGATGTCCATTCATACTACTTCCATCCAGCATAGGATTGAACATCCTAACTAGAGCAATTAATCAAGAAAAAGAAATAAAAGTTTCAATCTTTTCCATCAGACTTTACCTTTAAAACACAAGTCCAAAGAAAAAAATATGTGAGTTGGAAAAAATCTTAACAGCTCATCAAACAAACTGAAGGACTCTTTTCAGTACGTGGTCCCATGTGACTGCACAGGTTATAGACTCGGGACACTGACGTGACCAAGATAAAGCTGGCAAAGAACATGAGGCCAGTTGAGGAAAATGGAAGAAAAGAGTGGAGGTATTAGGAGGCTATTTTTATTAAAACTGGAGATATCATTCCCCTAAATAAGAAAAACAAATAAAATAATGATTGATTTTTAAAACACAGGCTTGAAAACAGTAATGTAGTATGGAGGGTCTGGAATAGTTTGAAAAATCACCACCTTCTCCTTGGATCTTACATAAGAGAGTAACCATGATGTACCATGGAGCTCAGAAGGAATTCTCTGTTTATTATTAAAATTATAAGACTTCACACAATGTAAAATAAAGACTGAGGTAGGAACTACAGGTTAAAATGATGACTTGTGATTATTTTCCTCCCAAAACAAGAAAAAAGAGTGCAAACTTCTTGAGGGAGGACCAAACAAGCGCAATTGCCTTTTAATATGTTTGCTCACATGATAGAATAACATGACCTGGGATTCTGCTCACTTCATCCATAGGGTGAGTCCATTTTTTTTCCCAGGTTTGGAAGCCAATGAAAGTTCTGGAAGGTTGGACTGATAATGTTAATGAAAACTCTGCCCCCGCTGGAGACACAGGGAAGGTTATCTACTCTTTAAGAGTGATAGAATGTGAGACATGAAGGAGGGAATGACCAGAGATGATACCATATTTCTTCCTTGAGGAAGTGGGTGGAAAGTGGATCATTTAAGACAGTAATGTATTACCCAAAACATTAAGTAATGAGGGACTTGGATATTTGTTTTGTTGCTAGAGAATTTATTTTGCCATCTGGAAAGAACTCTCACAGCCAACAGAATTGCTTGGCTGACTTCCCAGTACTCAGACAAGGGGAGTTACAGCCTACACGTTTTCATTTTATAGGTACTATCTTTAATAAGTAATATTACATTATGGTTTTCAGAAGTAGTTTACTCACTAAGCTTTTCCTAATCAGTTCTCTCCCAGGCTACTTATAAAGAGCTCTATGCTAATGAAAAAAACAATCTAACATTTTCCAGTGAAATTAAACACTGATAGAAAATTTTAAATGAAAATTTTTTTTAACTTTCAGCATCCTTGGAAATAATAAAAAATGCTTTTTAATTTAAGGAATTTTATAAATTAGTATTCTAGTTCAGCATTTTATCTCAACATGCCTATCTTTGTAGATTAAGGTGCATGATTGTTTACCTATTTCTCTCTCCCACTTGCTGCTCAGCAATGGAAATGAACAGTTCATTTCACTCATTTCTTAATCCAGAACTATTGGCAAAATAAGAAACACTGCCACTGGTTAAATTTTTCCCTATGATGGATAAGACATTACTACAGGATACTTACAACAGTTTGAATGAACTCACAATGCTTTCCACAATTAACATGTCTTCACAGTGCATAGGGGTATCGGAGTCTGAGACTCAGTTATAATAAATACCATTTAAATTCTGACTCTTTTACTTGCCTATATTTGGTTCAAGTAATACTTTGCCATGAAGAGTATAGCCTGGATTCTTAAAAAAAAAATTCATTCATTAATTCATTCATTCAACAAATAGTTTTTATTTTCTTCTTTGAGCTAAGCTTTGTATTACTACTCAAAGATGAATCCTGAATCTGGCCTTGGAAGTATTGGGAAATAGGGCTTACTGTTTAATAAAAAGAAGTAGACATATTAAAAGAAATTAATGGAATGTAACCCAATGTTCATAAATTGGTTTAGAGCACAGTGAGATCCCAGGGGAAAGAACAATCAATTGTACATGGGAAAATAAATGGTAAAAAAAATCACGTAGGCTGGATAAATGTGACTGATTTCCAGTTAAAAGCTGGTATTAAGCAGTCTTCTGTGGGATAGGAGAGAGTGGTGTGTTGGGAATACCAAAAAATGTTTTCTAGAATAAAGGCTTACATATAGAGCTGATTATTTGCTAAGTGGATGCTTCCTATTAATCTCCTGAGAGATTTCATAAAGGCAGAGGGCTTGTCTATCTTGCTTGTTATGTGTTCTGAAGGTATGTTCAATGAATATCTGTTCAATGGATGGTGGAAAGAATGAATGAATGAACGCATGATCCAACCTCATATCTAGTATTAGGATCTCTAATATGATTTGCCCCTTCGCACTTTTCTGTTTCAAGGTCTTTCCCAACTAATTAGGGTGCTTTTGATATCCATTTCTCTTTCCCTCTTCCTACTGTAACTTGTCTTTTCACTTTGTCATTTTGTATCTAGGAAGAAATAGGATTTACAGATACTATAAGGGGATGATTTTTGGATGAAAATATTAATCCAGTTTTCCTGACCCATTTTTGAAATTCAAAAATACTTTTTATTCATTTTCTAGTTTGACTGCTTTACTCTGCAATCACTGCCCAATGCCTACCAAAACAAAAACAGAAAGAAAAGAATAAAAAACAACTAACAAGTCTGAGAGTTTATCCTTTAATCCAATAAAGAAAAGTACAAGTAAGTCAATTTACCTATTGCTTATTACTTAATTTGTTCATTGTCCATTGCAATTGTCTTAGATTCCTGTGGCTGCTTTAACAAATTACTGTTAACTGTGTTCTTTAAATAATATGCATTTGTTCTCTTAGAGTCCAGAATGCTAGAAAGAAGTCAGTTTTATGGGCCAGAATATTAAAGTGTCAACAGGGCCATGGTCCCTACTCCAGTGGAGAATCACTTTCTTGCCTTTTCCACTATTTGATCACTGCTGGCATTTGTAGGATTGTGGCTATGTCACTCCCATTTTCAAGACCCATGTATAAATTTCTCTCTTGCATCTTCATATCACCTTCTCTCTAGGTGTTGTATGAAGTCTTCTATGCCACTCTTTTATGAAGACATTTGTGATGACATTTAGTACTCACCCAAATAATCTGCCATAACCACCCCATCTCAAAATCTTTAACTAAATCTTATTTGTGAAGACATTTTCTTCTCATAAGGTCATATTTACAGTTTCCAGGGATTAGGACACAGATATCTTTGTGTGACCATTACTCAGCCTGCTGTAGTGATAAAGACAATGTAATATGGAAAACTAAATCAGATTTGTTCAGTAGAATCCATTGTCATCTTTGTCATCTAGAGGGTCGTTCTCAAATTGGCAATTGCCAGAGCTGCTTAGGGTATTTGTTAACAATCCCAATTCTCAGACATAAATCCTGGAATTCTGATTCAGTTTATTTGATTCATAATACATAAACATAGAAATTTAATAACTAAGCTCTTTGAGGTGATATCTAAGCTCTTTGAAGTTATCTTTATGAACCTATTTGGAGAAATAATGCCTCAGATAGTTGAAGCACTTTGCTTTATACTAAATTTAAAAAAAAAAACAAAACTGCCTATAATGGATTTTGTTTTAGGATTTAAAGTAAGACAAACCACATGAATCAGATTATTTTTTTCAGTAACTAATAGAAAGTTCCATAATTTGTCAATGAATGCTAATATTGTAGTACTTGTCTCTCAGTCCCTTAACTGCATCATGTAATCGTGTATTAAGAAATCAAAGGAGAGTCTGCATTTGCTTTGGAGGAAACATTTGAATGGACACTCTGTCTAATATCCAGAGGAACAAACTTGGTCGGTGCAGAATTATCTAATGGTATTTCCTATCTGAGCTTTTGAATCAAATCCCAATCTTAATGGTTTAAGATTTGGTTCTACTCCTTTGATCCTGTATCTCCTTTCTTTATTTTTTCTCTTTCTCTTAGGTATATATATATATATATATTTCTTCAGTTCATTGTGCTTTATTGTCATTGATCTGTGCATTAACTCACTTTCCTCTATTTATATATTATTTATATATTTATATATTAAAACACACATACACATAAATGTTCATGTATTATATAATATTTTATATGGATATAGAGGCACATGTACACACATTTTAATCACACATTCTCCTTTATGTCATATAAAAAACTATTCTTATGTGTGTGCTTAATGTGTATTTTTATGTGTTCTTGTAAAATGGTAAATTTTGTTTTGTATGGCTGCTATATAATTTTTATAGACAAAGAATTTCTTTAATTTGGATCTTAACATGGCAATAAAAGGAATAGTTAATGACTCAGATTGTAGTAGAGAATAAAACATTCAAAGTTGATTGAATAATTCAGATAAAAATATAAGTAACCTACTGGTGATATAACTGTATCACTTTGGCAGTAACTCTAAGCATTTTCAATAAGGGGATCTGTTTGCTTTGTTTGGGGGAATAGCTAAAAGAAATATCTCTTCCCTCATTTTTCTGGTTCTTATCCTCTGCATTTCATCTTGGTTGAAGCCTTAGACTGGTGCGTATAATAAAATTGACATAAGTCCTGTGATTTTTTCTTTGGAATTACTCAAGAGGCATATGTTAAGTGTAATTTCTTCATCTATTATTGAAAGGCCATTCTCTGTGCAGAAGTCACTCTGCCAGGTGTCCTTAGTGACACTAGGAGGCATTGCCCTGGATATGGCAGCATAGATTTTGCTATTTAGCCAAATATTCACCTATGTTTGAGAATACAAATTCATCACAATAGTTCCCCCTAATAAATTGCAAGTGTGTTGGGGAAAAGACAGTTCCAAGTAAATGGACATTTTTGAGATCCTCCATTAAATGTGAATTCACATATGAATTAACCTATTCTAGACTATTATTTGTGATGTATGTAAAGGATAGTTTGAAGGAACTTGCATCAATCAGAATCACTTGGCATTCATTTTTTTATGCAGATTCCAAAATATACTTCAAAACTACAACATACAAATATCTTTCTATGTGATCTAGCATATCCATTTTAAATAAGCTTTCCAGGTTAGTCTAGTACACTATAAAATTGAGGAACATTGGTTTAGATAAACAAATGAAATGATTGGGAAAGCAATTTGCATTCTGGATAAAGAGAAATAAATTGAGTTAGTAGTTGATATTTTTTAAAAATATAAGTGGCAGAATGTTTCCCATAGACCCATAAGCATTAAAAAGGAATAAAACCAAAGAAATTCAATGCTTTATGCTTAACAAGTATGCATGATCACTCTCTGAGGCAGGTAAACTAAGTTAAATGCATGCATAAACAGGTTCTGTTTTGGAAATCAGAGGGTAAGAAAGTCTTCAATTTTAAAATGTTTTCTTTTAAAAATTATTTGATTTTTTATTAAATAAAAATAAAGCATTTATAAATTTAAAATAATTTCAACTTACATCCAAAGCTAACAAATGATGAGAGAAAGTCTTTCATACCTTCAATTATTATTTTTTGTTCTCTAAGTAACCACTATTAAGTTTCTTGTGATACATTCCAAGGAAACAAATCGCATATTCTCAAATACATATTTGTGTGTGTGTGTGTGTGTGTGTGTGTGTGAAAGAGAGAGAGAATAAAAAATCATTTTATGTATCTAATGTTTTAAAAACAGCTTTACTGTGTTATAATTACATATCATAAAATTTATCCATTTGAAGTACTCAAAGAGATGATTTTAGTTGGTTTATAAAATTGTACACCTATTACCATGGTCTAGTTTTCAAAAAGTTTTCATCTGCCTCAAATGTTCTCTCACTCTCATTTTCGGTTAAACAACCTGCTTCACAATAGCCCTTGGAATACTGAAACCAATAATCTGCTTTTTGTCTTCATAAATTTGTTTTTTCTAGACTTCCTATGTAAATGGAAACATATAATATGTAGTCTTTTATCTGGCTTCTTTCTATTAAAATGATGTTTTTCAGATTTATCCAAGTTGTAACATATATTGCTAGCTGATTCTTTTTAAATGTTGAGCATTATTCTATTGTATGGAGATACACTTCATTTTATGCACAAATTCATAATGAGTTATTTCCATTTGATTTTTACTGTTATTGCTGCTATGAATATTAGTGTACATGTCTTTGTATAAATATGTTTTGATTTCTTTTTGTAAACATACATAATCATATTTATACTAAAAAATAGTCTAACACTGAGTATACTTGTTTTAATATTGATACATTTATATCTTGGGGCTAATCACCTCAAACTTTTTAGTTCTTGGGATATAGCAATTAAAGAAAAAAAAACAGACAAAATTCTGTCCTTATAAGTCTTCCTTTAAAAAAATTACAAAACAAGCTGGGCATGGTGGCGCACGCCTGTAATCCCAGCACTTTGGGGGGCTGAGACAGGAGAATCGCAAGTTCAAAGCCAGCCTCAACAACAGCGAGGTGCTAAGCAACTCAGTGAGACCCTGTCTCTACATAAAACAAAAAATAGGTCTGGGGATGTGGCTCAGTGGTTGAGTGCCTCTGAGTTCAATCTCTAGTACCAAAAAGAAAAAAAAATTACAAAACAAAACACCCATTTATTCATTCATATTCTGAAGGTCAGACATATGAGTAGGCTTGCTTGGGTTCCCTGCTGTGAGTCTTGCTATCTCACAGGGCCAAAATAACTGAGCTCTTATTTGGAGGTCATGGGAAAGAATTTGCTTTTAGGTTCATTTGGTTTTTTGGCAGGAGCAGTTTCTTTGAGGTCATGAAAGGGTGTTATGATTTAGATAGATGGTGTTCCCCAAAAGCTCATGTGTAAGACATTTAGGAATGTTTAGAGGTAAAATGATCGGGTTATTGGAGTCTTGATCTAATAAGGTATGACTGGAGGAGGCCAGTGTTTGGGGGTGTGCCTTTTGGTATACATTTTCTCCTTGTTGAGCACAGCTCTCCCTCTGCTGCCTGCTGCCATGTTCCCAGCTGCTTTTCTCTACCACACCTTTTCACCATACTGTTCTGCTTCGCCTTGGGCTCCAAAGAATGAAGTTGGCTGTCTAGGGACTGAGATCTCAAACTGTCAGCCGCCAAACAAATTTTTCCTCCTCTGGAATTGTTCATGTCAAGTTTGTTGGTCATAGCAGTGAAAAGCTGACTAAAACATAGAGAGCATCTTTTCTCTCCTGTCCTTTAGCTTTCTCAGCTTCTTAGGGTGGCTCACATTCCTTCTCACATGGCCCCCTCCACCATCAAAACAGCAAAGGTGCATCATATCCTTGTTATGCTCATAAAGCTTCCTTTTGGGGGGCAGTTCCAAGATGGCAACCTAGACGGACACCGCGGTCAGTCTCTCCAGAACTGGAGATTGAAGTTGTGGAACTACCATCACCCAGCCAGCTTCTGGACATCATCCTACAGCTACCTCCACAGGAATTTCACTTGCACGTGTGCACAGGGCCACTAGGCAACAGTGATTGCCACAAGCAGCGTGACTTCAGCAGCAAAAGGTGGCGGAGCTCCTCTGCCGGCAGCTCCGCTGTCGGAGGCTTGGAGCCCCAGCCCAGGGTTTGGCCCGGGCAGCGCCTGGTTCTACACAAGGGGCGTGGGACAGCCCCTGGAAACAAACTGAACTCAACACAGAACACCATGAATCGGCGGAGATTCCACCAGCGGCCCGGACCAGAGTTATACCCTGCTGTGAAACCCACACCCAGGACACCAGCAGGAAAGTCCAGCAAGCAACGGACAACACCACCTACTGGAGGTGAAAGGAACCATACCTGTTTATTTACATTGAGACTTATTTTTTTTTTACTTTTTTTATTCTTATTTTTCATTTTATCCTTTATCTTTTTCTCCTAATATTTCTATTATTTAATCTTTTTGTTTTATTTCATTGGTCTTTTCTTCTTTCCTTTCTTTTTCCTTCCCTCTTTTCCCTCTCACTCTTTTCCCACCCTCTAATCCCCAACAGTTGTGAAACCAAGTATTTTTTATACAGTGGGACATGGTAGATTGGGATATATGAACTGTATACTAGAGTGGTATTATATAGTTTCATAACCCCCACTTGCATATGTTTTCTTTTTCTCACTAGCATCTCTCCTCACTGTACTCCCTTTTCTTCTCTGTTACTGGTCTTCCCCAACTCTTGGTCGCTCTTTCTAGTAATAGCTAGCTTCTTTTGGATTCCTTTTTCATGCTTTCTAAGATCTAATAACCATATCCTCACTTCCTACTACCCCAACATTCTATCCTACACCCCACCCTCAAGTTTCCCTAGCCCACCAACAGAAACTATAGACCCTTGTGCAAACCTATTATTTACATAATAGATTGTAAAAGAACCCATAATTGATATATATCATGACTAAACTGTAAATGTATTTGGGAGCTATTAGGAACTACTTGATTTGAAACTATATATTGCTTGTATTGAGATCAATCAATATTGGTCTCACCCTTAAAAGAGAGGTATTGAAACCCTGCAGGGAAACTATACCCGTATAGGAGTAAAAACTGTAACAACTTGGATCAGCAGTGCTAGAAGGAAAGACACACAATCAACATGAAAAAACAAAGGAAGAGGCCGGGCGCGGTGGCTCACGCCTGTAATCCCAGTACTTAGGGAGGCTGAGACAGGAGGATCGCGAGTTCAAAGCCAGCCTCAGCAACAGCGAGGTGCTAAGTGACTCAGTGAGACCCTGTCTCTACATAAAACACAAAATAGGGCTGGGGATGTGGCTCAGTGGTCGAGTGCCCCTGAGTTCAGTCCCTGGTGCCAAAAAAAAAAAAAAAACAAAAAAAAAACAAAGGAAGAAAGTGACTCAAACAGACCAAGATAACACACTATTAGAATCCATGGTCAGTACGGCAGAAGAAATGGCAGAACAGGAATTCAGGATGTACATAATTAAAATGCTCTGTGACTTAAAGAATGATATAAGAGAGCAAGCCCAGTCAGCAAAGGACCATTTCGATAAAGAGATACATAGGCAAATACAAAAAGTAAAAGATCACTTCGATAAAGAGATACATAGGCAAATATAGGAAGTAAAAGATCACTTCAATAAGGAGATAGAGAATCTGAAAAGGAACCAGACAGAAATCCTTGAAATGAAGGAAACAATGAACCAAATTAAAAACTCAATGGAAAGCATCATCAATAGATTAGACCACTTGGAAGATAGAACCTCAGATACTGAAGACAAAATATTTAACCTTGAGAATAGAGTTGAACATACAGTGAGATGGTAAGAAGCCATGAACAGAACATTCAAGAACTTTGGGATAACATTAAAAGACCAAACTTAAGAATTATTGGGATAGAGGAAGGCGTAGAACTCCAAACCAAAGGAATGAACAATCTATTCAATGAAATAGTATTAGAAAACTTTCCAAATATGAAGAATGAATTAGATAATCAAATTCAAGAGGCTTACAGGATATCAAATGTTCAAAATCACAACAGACCTACACCAAAGTACATCATAATGAAAATGCCTAACATTCAGAATAAGGAGAGAATCTTAAAAGCCACAAGAGAAAGGAATCAGATTACATATAGGGGGAAGCCAATTAGGACCACTGCAGACTTCTCAATCCAGACCCTGAGAGCAAGAAGATCATGGCAAAGCATATACCAAGTGCTAAAAGACAGCGGATGCCAACCAAGAATCTTATATCCAGCAAAATTAAGTTTTAGGTTTGATGATGAAATAAAAACCTTCCAAGATAAACAAAAATTAAACGAATTCATAGCAAGAAAGCTGGTACTACAGAACATTCTTGGTAAAATATTCCACGAGGAGGAAATCAAAAACAACAATGAAAACCTGCAGAAGGAAGAGCTACATTAAAGGTCAATCAAAGGAGAAACTCAGTCAAATTAAAAACCTAAGAATAAACCAAAATGTCTGGAAATACAAACCATATCTCCATAATAACATTGAATGTCAGTGGCCTAAACTCATCAACTAAAAGACACAGACTGGCAGATTGGATTAAAAAAAAAGACCCAACAATATGCTGCCTCTAAGAGACTCATGTCATAGAAAGAGATACTCACAGATTGAAGGTGAAAGGATGGAAAAAAATTTATCACTCACATGGACTGCGTAAACAAGCAGGAGTTTCCATTCTCATTTCAGATAAAGTAGACTTCAAACCAAAGTTAGTGAAAATGGATAAAGAAGGTCATTTCCTACTGCTCAAGGGAATCATATATCAACAAGACATAACAATCTTAAATATTTATGCCCCCAAAAATGGGGCAGCCATGTTCGTCAAACAAACCCTTCTCAAATTCAAGAACCAAATAGATCCCAACACAATAGTATTGGGTGACATTAACACAACTCTCTCACCACTGGACAGATCTTCCAAACAAAAACTAAACAAAGAATCTACAAGACTTAACAGAACAATCAATGATCTAGACTTAATGGATATTTATAGAATATTCCATCCTTCAACAAATACACGTTTTTCTCAGCAGCACACGGATCCTTCTCCAAAATAGATCATATGCTATGCCACAAAGCAAGTCTTAGTAAGTACAAAAAAATAGAGATACTACCCTGCATTCTGACCATAATGGACTGAAACTAGAAATTAATGACAGATTAAAAAAAAGATGCCACTACAACACATGGAGACTCAATAATTTGCTATTGAACAATGCATCATCTGATGTCACAGAAGACATCAGGGAAGAGATAAAAAAAACTTCTTGGAGGTAAATGAGAACTCTGATACAACATACCAAAATCTCTGGGACACTATGAAGGCAGTGCTAAGAGGAAAGTTCTTTGTATTAAGCTCACATATTCAAAGATGTAAAAGTCAACAAATCAGTGACTTGACACTACAACTCAAAGCCCTAGAAAAAGAAGAACAAAGCAACACCAAAAGAAGTAGAACACAGGAAATAATTAGAATCAGAGCTGAAATCAATGAAATTGAAACACAAGAAACAATTCAAAAAATAGATAAAACAAAAAGCTGGCTCTTTGAAAAAATAAACAAAATTGACAAACCCTTAGCCACTCTAACAAAAAGAAGGAGAGAGAAAACCCAAATTACCAAAATTTGTGATGAAAAAGGAAATATCATGACAGACCCTGCTGAAATACAGAGGATAATCAGAAACTATTTTGAAAACTTATATTCCAGTAAAATAGAAAATCCTGAGGACACTGACAGATTCCTAGAGACATATGACCTACCCAAACTGAACCAGGAGGACATTCATGACTTAAACAGATCAATTACATGCAAAGAAATAGAAGAG